>CM054141.1:17859231-17875744 GCA_028751875.1 Rapana venosa | reverse complement strand
TCTACTAACCCTTTCCCCTCGTTATCACCCACAATAGGTTACATACATTATGGGCACAGTTAATGTATACTGGGAATGAGGAGTTCTCTCCCTTAATGTATAGTGTTAACTAAACTTTGTGGTTTTGTTTGTTTTGCTTGTAAAGTTGTATGCATTAAAAAAAAAAAAAGGAGCACCTGGGGCATTTTAATTTTTATTATCTTAAACACCTTTCCCTGCATGTAACTTTGAATATTTAATCATTTTGATATTTCTCATTAGAACTGACATTTTCTTGTCTAATTTTTATTTGACAGACCTGAGGAAGAATTGAACTATGTAAAGTTCTACTGGCAAACTACACCATGGATGCGTTTGTATGTGGGGAGAGATTTGTAACTTTTGTTGTTGTTGTGATTGTATTTACGTCCCAGCGGAGATTCCCGATTTAGGGTCCTGGGAGGGAGGGAGGGAGAGAGAGAGAACTTGAACTCGAACTCGAAGGATTTATTCATAAAGGCCATTGGCCCATACATAAAGGGGGTTGCCAAACTGCTTAGTATTTTGGTGGGGGTAAAAGCAATAGTAACGACAAAATGTTACTGTATAACAAAAAGTCAGCTACAAAAATATGACTTAGGATAACCATATCTCTCTTATTCTGAAAGCTTTACACAAAACACATAAAGTGAGGCAGCGCACAACCTCAGGATGACTTGATGCCAGGAGTAAACAGAGTCTAAATAAATTAGGCTGTCTACTATATTTAACAGGGATGTAGTTCTGCCTAACATCCTCTAATACTGGACAGCACAACACAAAATGTACTTCATCCTCCTCTGCTTGCTTACATAATGGGCATAGCAGCCTGAGGTCGTCAATATCATGTTCTCTGTATCTGAATTTATGAACATTTATATCTGATACACCAAGTCTAAACTTAGACATAATATAATTCTTTTCAAATGTATATCCATATCAAGTTTTAGATAAGGTTTGACATCATGTGAACTTATAAATTGTCTGTACATTTGAAATCTTTCACTGTTTTGTATATGATCACTCCATTGCTGCCATCGGCAGTCAATCAATCTTTGCCTGAAAGCGTTAATAAACTCACTACAATTTCCGACTCCTTGATTGAGCCAAACAAATCCAAACCCAAGTTCACACAAACAGGTGCGTATTTGTGTCGCCCAGTTGTTTTTCCCTTTGACATCTAGATCATAAAGCATCTTGTAGGATTTAAAAGGTAGCCTGCTCTCATTCATATGCAGAATCTTAATCCAATATCTAACGCATCTTACAGCAGCATTAACAGAGAGAGGATATCTGTTAGTTTCACTATAAACAAGATCATTAGGTGTACGTCTATCTAAGCCTAGAAACTGCTTTTAAGTAGAGAGGTGCACTGATTCACAATGTGTTACAGCTGCATCCAAGCCCCAAATTTCTGCACCATATAACACAGTGGGTTGTATTTGTGCATCAAATAATATATTAATGAACAAGTCAAAAGAGTTAGTATTCAATATTTGTAGTTTTTTCAACACAAATAACAGGCACGTTTACCTCGACTTGCCAGATCTTTACATGCAGTTGTGAAACTAAGCTTAGTAGAAAAACAGATTCCTAAATATTTATATACATTAATCACAGGCATGATATTTCCATTGTACAACCATTTTTCATGAGCAGCTAAATAGCCACCTTTTCTGAATACAACGATATTACTCTTACTCAGATTAACCTTAAGATCAAGTGATGTTGCAGCACTGTTTAAGCTGTTTAACTGCTTTTGTAAGCCTACAACTGTTTCAGATAGCAGGATAACATCATTAGCAAGCAGAAGAATAAACAATTCTGAGAAATCTTGGGGGAAAGTGGCACCATGTTTACCATTATTGATGATGTCTCTGGCTAACTCATTGATAAAAACAGAAAACAATAAGGGGCTACATACATCACCCTGTTTAACACCAGTGGTACAGTATATTAAGTCAGTCACTTTAGTTCCACATCTTATTCTGCTTCTGACATTCTGATACATGGCTCTCAGACATCATAATACTAATAGTTTACCCTTCACACCGTTTTTCAGGAGAATAGGCCACAACAAGTTCCTGTTAACAGAATCAAATGCTTTTTCAAAGTCAATAAATGCTACATTGAGCTTCTGTACAAACACAAGCAGAGTAAACATATGATATATAGTGGAGTATCCTTTCTTAAAACCAGCTTGGTGCTGACCTGTAATATTATTTTTCATAACCCATTCCTGTAACCTATTGTTAACAATAGTACTATATATCTTACATATCTTACTACTTATGTCTGTAAGAGAAATTCACGGGTAGTTATTTGGGGCCTAGGGTTATCAACATCACCCTTTTTATGCAATGTTAGTATTATAGATTCAGCCCAGTTATCTGGAAAAAGACCATCATCAAAAATGTTGTTGAATAGTTTTAGAAGGAAAAGCACAACATGGAGAGAGAGAGAGAGAGAGAGAGAGAGAGAGAGAGAGAGAGAAGCAATAAGCCTATACCGAACAACACGGGTTAGTCACTTACTTGGTAGATGAGTATGTGAACGTCTTCACGGGTCTGAATGTGAGAAAGAGACAGAAAAAGAGATCTGAGACAATGACAGGAGGTACAGGACAAACTAACCTGTTGATCGTAATCGCTAGGCTTAACCCTAGTCAAGACAATCTACGGTGGTGGTAATTTGGCTGAAGATGTTTTGATTACAACCCCACCACGTGCCAAATGTGGACGGAAGTTCGCAATAATCTAATTACTGGCAAAGCACCCAAATTATACAATCCACTGTCCTCCCCAACCTTAATGTTTTGCAAAACCACACCGATTTTTGAGTCAGGGGACAGTCTTTCACTAAAAGTATTTATGTAGTTGCTTTAGTATGAATGCAAGAGTGATAATTAAAGGAAAATGGAAGGAAAAGTGGCAGAATCTAAAGGTGGAGTGTAGCCTGTTTCACGTGGAGAATTTGTTACAACAAAAGTCTAAACACCGGCGTGGATTCCCTGGACTAGTGTCAACGATTACGATCAACAGGTTACTGTGCCTCTGTCTTAGTCTCAAATATCTTTTTCTGTCGCCTTCTCACATGTATACAGAGCCGCAAAGACAAATACATCAAAACTCGCCTGCCATCCAAGTCGTGTTATGCTGTGACATTACACCTGGCAGGTCTCTCTCTCTGAGTACTTATTCATTATCCTGGAAAAAAAGAATTTGTTTCTATTACTTACAATGTGTAGATGTTCTTTTTATGACTTTATTGGCTCCCCCCCCCCCCCACACTTTATTATGTGAGTGTATGGGTATTGCACACACACACACACACACACAAACACTCACACACATACACACACACACACACACTCACTCACTCATATTCTCTCCCTCAATGACTAGCCTATAGCCTACGGCTATAGGTTTAGATTTCTTCTTTGTTTTGTTTCTTGTTTTTATTGTGTGGATGTATGGGTATAAAATTTATTTCATTATCATGACATATAATTTGAAACGAGTATAATCTAAAATGAGTGTTGATGGGATGCATATACTGTTTTGGGAATTATATATTGGATATTATCTCTGAAATACACACACACACACACACACACTCTGTCTCTGTCTCTCTCTCTCTCTCACACACCTTTTATCGTCTTGCTTATAGTTATAGTATATCCTGATGAAGGATTCATATTTTATATTTTCAATACTTTATTGGACTTGCCTCTGTACTTAAGTTTTAATGAGTGCCCTATTTCAATATCTTATAATTATGTGTAACAAGTATGTGTACCATTTGACAATGTGTAGATGTTTATCTTTATGACTTATTAAGTTGGTTGTGTTATTTTCTTGGCTCTGTTGTTGTTCTTGTTCTTGTTGTTGTTGTTTGTCTGTTTTTCTCTTTTTATCATCTTTTGTTGGTTGGTTTTTCCTTCTCTTTTGTTTGTTTGTTTGGGTTAGGGGTTTTTGGGGGGTGGGGGTGGGGTATTTTTAGGGTTTTCTTTTATTTGCTTCCTTGGGGGGGGGGGGGGGGTGTTGTTGGGGGGAGCTGTTTTGAAAAGGGTTATTTCCCCTTGTTTTTATTGTGAGACTGTATAAGTATTGGGTTATTATTATTAAGATGTATCCCTAACAGCGGGGACTGGATGTAAAAAAGCACATGTGTGCTTATTCATTGTCCTCAAAATAAAAGAATTTGTCATTGTCATTCTCTCTCTCTCTCTCTCTCTCTCTCTCTCTCTCTCTCGGCATTTGGACGATTGGAAGGGAAGGGAAAGGTGCGTGAAATGTTGCTCTGAGTTAGGTGTGGAATTTTGACAGACTGAAACCTGTGTTCTTGAAAAGTTTTTGCATGGTGGTGTATGTGGTGTTAGTGTACAAGAAGGTGTAAAAAAAGAACCAAAAAGGTTAGTGGTTGTGGTGTAATTAACAGTTTTATAAAACACATGGAATAAATAAGAATTTGAATTTGCCAGTACGTTAGGGGACGGGATAGCTCAGTGGTTGGAGCACTCGCTTTACCCCAGCCAAGTTAAGCAGTGTTGAGCGTGGTTACCAGTTGGATGGGTGACCGTTTGCGCGCCTTGGCTTCAGTACAGTTCCCCCAGTTCACCCAGCTGTAAATGGGTACCTGCCCTCTTTAGGGTCAGGGAAGGTAAAGCAGCGAGGGAGAGGAGATGGGCGCCGCCCTCAATATGCTGGCCCTAGAGAAGTGAGGTCTCTGACGCCTCGCTCCCCTACGACCTTATAGGTTATGGGACACCTTTACCTTTACTAGTACGTTACATGAGCTCACTTCTACAACTTCTGTTTGGCATGAAACCCAGAAACTGAGAGTGAAATTTTCACTTGCAAGTCTTCAGCTGTACACCCACCACCTGTCAACGTACTTTTTTTTTTGTGTGTGTGTGAGGGTTGCGTCACTTTCCCTCCCCACCCCCCACGTGAGGGTTGCTACTTATTTGGAGAATCTAGTTCATACTTCCCCTTGTTTCTTGTTTGTAAACAAAGCCTACGTTACCACAGGCACATGAAATAATGGTGGAGAGTGCTTCATACCCACCTCAAGATATGTTGCAAATGATTGACTGGCAGTTAGCACAAATGCAGCAGGGCTTTGTTCTCCACTCAACAGGAATAAAAACAGAAATGAATGAAAGGTTCCATTCCCTTGAAAACAGCATCGGACGCTTTTGCTCAGAAGAAGTAAAAGTGAAGGAAATGGCTGTCTGTCTCCAATGCAGAGGAGATCAAAGAACTGAAAGAGGACAATAGCAGTCTGTTTGAGAGAATTGAACAGCTGGAAAGAAAACTCGAAACACTGGAGCAGGACTCAAAAGCTTGCAATCTCAAGGATTATGAATGTACAAGAAAGTGAGTGGGAAGATGAATACACACCACACAAACAATAGTTGATCTACTGAATGACCATTCTCACTCTCCAAGTTGGCACCATGAGGATATTGCCAGAGCCTTTCGAATTGGAAAGCGGCGACATTACAGCAGGGATCCTTGGCCCATCCTCATGCAACTACAGAGGTGGACTGACAAGATGGAAATCCTCAGTGACAGAGATCTCAGAGACAGTTTACGTCAAAGTGGCATACGAGTTGCATCTGACCTCACCTCACGACAGAGAGAGATGGTAGACTTTTATCGAGATCAAGGCAAGATTGCATAATGGCAAGCTGCAAGTGAGAGAAAAACAGCAAACTCCTAACTCCATGGACAATAGAGAAAGGTGATACACTTCCCCAAGCTATAGAAGAAGTGAAGGAATCAGGTCCTATCTTCCACCAGGAAAATTCAAGCAGAAACAGCAAAGACACAAGGAGGCCCCCACACCAAAACACAGGCAGCTGGAAACAACTTCAACCAGGGATACAGAAGACAACCAGGTGGACAAAGCAGGAATTACATATTTTACAGTATTCTATGCAAGAAGAGACAAGGCCATGGAATAGTGTAAATGCACCAAGGCACCCCTTCCATCAAGCAGAACATGATTTCAAAAGGTGAGGAAGAACCCCTTGGTTCCACTCTGATGCAAGCCAACTATGTGGCAGGGAGACTGGAGATTATGGACGACATGGAGGAAATGCATCATAGAGAATTGGACAGCATACCAGAGAAAGACATTCCTTTGTTCCAATAGTGCCAGGCTCTCGCTCGTACAGTGAGGTGATGAAACAGCCAGCCCCAAACCAAGACGCAGAGCATCTGCAGAGAAAAGGATCGTCGGATGAAGGAGAACTCACCAACTCAAACATTTCAAAGCATGCTGTCCCAGAAGTAACAAGGGAGACCCACAGACCTGTCAGAGATGAGCAGATCCCTGAGAGACCGCACGTGCCATCCCATGGGGAAGAAGACCTTGTTGGTAGAGATCAAAGTGCACAAGCTGTGAATACCGCTCAGATGAGGGAGACTGATCTGCAATCTGACTCTGCTGACCAGGCTGAAAAAGATATAAGTGAAGTGTTCCAAGGTGTGATGACAGACAGAAGTGACAGTAACACCAGTTTACTAGTAGAAAGTGACATGACAAATGACAACAGGGTGACTGTTTCACTTTCAGGTGATACAAATGAATTAGGGCAGGAAAACAATGACACTCACAATGAAAATATGACTGGGGTAGAAACATGTGAGTCAGACATCTCTGATGCAATGCACCAGCATACAGAACATTGCAGAGTTAACACAAGTAATGTGAAGCAGAGCAAGACCAAAGACTCAGTGACAGAGGACATGGATAGATAGAATGGGACATGTGAAAGACAACCAGACAAACAGAACAACAGAAAGACTGGAGACAAGACAGGATATGTTGTGACTGGACAAAAGCGGAGCAGGTGTCCAATAAGAGACCTGCGTCCAAGAAGTGCTGCCCCTGGTACAAGACAGGGTAGCCTGACTGGTGGGAGACAGTACCAAAGATCCCATAGTCAGAGCAGCATTGTTGATTCCTTTAGTAAAGCCATGCCAGGGGACCGAACCAATGTCACTGATAGATCTCTGTTTTCCCAAAAACTCCTGCTACTGAGGAGGCAGATACACACAAATAGGGACTCGGCCAGGCCACCAGCCCAAGCAAGCAATGGTGATTGCACGAATTACATCACATGCAAGGTAAGGGTTCAATCACAGACAACAGAGTCAGAAAGTCAAGAAGAACATGTTGTACAAAGTATAAATAAGTTGCAAATAAATGTTGTACAAAGTGTAGATAAGTTGCAAGTAAAATTTCTTAACTACAATGTCAATGGTTTATTACAAAAATTAGAAAATGATGCTTTTGTTAACTATCTACTTTCTTATGATTTTCTTTGTCTGACAGAAACTTTTACTAGAGTAGTAGAGATGACTTTGATTCACCTTTGTTTTCAGATTACATTTCATTCACATCAAAGGCAAAGAAACTTTCTCAGCAGGGAAGATACTCTGGAGGGGTCATTGTAATGGTTCAAAAGTCTTTTGCAGATTCTGTACAGTTAATTCCATTGAATATTGAAAATATGGTGGTTTTGAAATTAGATAAAGATCTGTTATGTACAGAAAAAGGGAAAATTATGTTCATTAGTGCTTATGTCCTCCCAGTGACTCACCTTTTGGAAATCACAGGAGGGCATTTTTGGCATTGAAATGATAGAACAATGACTAATGGATCTAAAATGAAATGTATGATGATTTTCATATCTTGTTAATGGTGACATGAATGCAAGAACTGCTTCAGAAAACATGTACTTCTTTGGGGATGTTACTGATTTTGATCAAATATCTGTAAAAAATCACTACTTTTCAAGAAAATCACATGACAGTCAAATCAACAATTTTGGTACTCAGTTGATTGACTTGTGGGAAGTTGTGCAATCTCTTTGAATGTGTTATTTTAAATGGTCTGAATGAACATAGATTTGATGAAAGCTGTACTTTTATTGCATCCTCTGGAGTAAGTACAGAGGATAACTTTATGTTTCTTGTGATTTGTTGTTATCCAGGGAATTTTATATCATAGTAAATTGAAACTTAACAGATTCGGATCACTTATCCTGTTGTCCTAAAAAGTGAAAATAAGTATAATGGTTATTTTTGGTGTAAAGAAAACAAAACAAAATGCAAGCATAACACATTAAAAAATGTTTGGCAAGAAGAAAAAGAAAATGAATTTCTTGAAATGTTGCAAAGCAGTAAAATCCAAACTAGAATGATAGAAGCAAGTCGAAATTTAGATAGAATTTTGATAGTGTTTTGGGATGCATTTGTAGAATGTCTAAAAGACTCAACCCAAATTATTTTTAAAAGTGATTTTTGCTAAGAAAAAGAGAGAGTCAGAAAGTTTGACGAGGAATGTTACAGCTTAAAAAAGAAAGTCGCAAAAAACAAAAGAATCTTTAGACAATCTCGTACGGAAAAAGATAAAAAGGTTATATGTAGAGCAAGGAAAAGGTATAGAATTTTACTGAAGACAAAGAAACAAGCATTCAGAAAATTACAAACAGACAATCTAGTTAAAGAATGAAAAGGGTTCACCCCAGTTCTGAAAACATTTGAGAAAACATGGGATGTGGTGGGAAAAAAATAATTTAAAATAACATTAGCCTAGAGGACTGGTTCAATCACTTTAAATCTTTATATCAAAAGAATAATCAAACCCAAGCAGAGGAAAATAGTCTGGAATGATCTTTCGAAAAAAACTTTATCATGATTTAAATCAAACTATTCTTGAAAAAGAAGTTATTCGAGCTATTTCTAAACTTAAGAGAGGAAAAGCCTGTGGCATAGATATTTTTTCTGCTGAAATGTTGAAAGTTGGTGGAAGTACTGTTCTTGGTTTCTAACAAACTGTTTAATAACATATTGAACCAAGGAATTTATCCTCAACAATGGGCTAAAGCTATAATAATTCCAATCTACAAAAAAGGCGACCCAGATAATGTTGACAACTATAGAGGTGTATCTTTATTAAGCATAATTTCTAAGTGTTACACTTCTATACTAAATACCAAATTATATACTTGGTTAGAAACTAATGATTTAATTTCAGATAAGCAAGCAGGATTCTACGGTTGACCATATTTTTACTTTATATGCTTCAGTTCAGAAATGTTTGAGTAAAAGAGGTAGAAAATTGTATATAGCCTTTGTAGACTTTAGAAAAGCTTTCGACTCTGTACAACATGATAAACTTCTATCGTGCTTATATAATCAAGGTGTAAAAGGGGAAGGGTTTTTTGCTTCTCTCACAGCAATGTTACAATCCACTTTTATCATGTTTTTTCGTTCAAAATCACAGCTTACTGAGTTGTTTGAATGCCCCAACCGGAGTAAGACAGGGGGTGTGTTTTTGAGCCCTATTTATTTTCATCTTTATAAATCAGTTAGCTGATGAGTCGAGAAAAGGGGCAAACATGGTGATCAGATGCTGCCTATATTGCAGATCTTCTTATTCTATTGTTTGCAGAGATGTAGCTTTGCCCGTCAACTACTCAGAGGTCTTCAAAATCCAAATTTGATATCTTAATATGTGTTGTGATAAAATGAAATTATATGTAAAAAAATGATAAGACAAAAATTTTTGGTATTTAGGAAAGGAGGGTTTCTCAGGTCTGGGTCGACATGAAAAATGGTTTTATAATGGGAAGAGATTAGAAAATAGTGAACGTTACTCTTATTTAGGATTTAATTTCACCACTAAGATTAGTGCTAAAAGGGGTACTGATTTATTTAGCAATTAAAGGAAAGAAAGCTGGGTTTTGCATTACATAGAGGGTTCCACAAATATAAGGAAATGACCGCAAGTGTATTCTTAAAATTTTTGACATAAAAATCCAACCAATTTTGTTATATGCATCTGAGGTTGGGGGCATAAGTAGATAGATCATATTGAGAAAGTACATTTAACAAACTTGAAAAAGATTCTTAGGTGTTCCAGTGAGGACACCAAGCAAGATGGTTTTGGAGATTTAGGGAGATTCCATTATATTAAAAATTTATATGTTGCATGTATAAGATACTGGCTGAATTAGTTCAAATGGGTAATGATAGATTACCCCACAGAGCATATATTATGTTATTTTAATTGGACAGGTGTGGTAAAAATTGCTGGGTTACAAAAGTGAGAGAGTTCTGTGCGAGACTGGTTATGGGCATTGGTTTTGGTTTTCAACAAGGAGTGGGAGATACTAAAACATTTTTGAGGGTGTTTAAACAAAGGACTAGTTGACTGGTTTATCCAGGAATGGAATGGAGCATAACGTATAAGAAAAAAGAGAAAGATATCAGATATATAATTCATATAAAACAGTTTTGAAAGAGAAAAATATGTAAATGATATGGACATTTATTGCTTCCGTGTTCTGTTACCCAGCTAAGATTTTTTCTTTTCCCAAAAATAATAACATACATTATATAGTGAATCTGTTCAGGAAAAAATTGTCTTTTGTGATAATCCCCAAATTGAGAGTGAACATCACCTCTTGTTTTGACTGCCCTTTACACAAGACCTTAGGGAGAAAATTTTAGGGAATCATCAAGGAATCTTTTTGTTTTGCTTAGGTCATCAATTGTTAATCACAGGCATAAGTATTTTAGATATGTTTTTATGCAGTCCAATTAAAAGGAAGTGATAACTTGGTTTATAATGATAGGCAGCTTAAACTTGTCTTTGGCATTTTGTAAATCCATAATCAATTGATAGAAACTGAAATTGTAACTGTGTTTAGTACTATGTGACCGGTATTTTCTTGTTCTAATTTTCTTGTGTGAAAATGGGGTAAACATTATTATTCTTTTGTATTATTTTTCTTTTAAAAAGTGTGGGAAAGGGAAGCAAGATCATATCCATGATGCAGTTTACCTGATAGTTCTCTCCCTTCCCATTCCCTTTCATTCTCTATAAACACTTGGTATGAAGATTTGTGTGACGTGTCTTTTGTGAGTTGAAAAATAGTGGGGTTATAATTATGATAACAATGATGGGTTCATGTTGTTAATTTCTCAGTATAAGGATGTTGTTAAAAAAAAAAGGTTTTAGAGGGATCCACCTAGTTTATGAGATATAAGCTTGAAACGGTTGTTTTGAGGAGAAAATGTGTGTCATTGAAATGCGGACTTAAACCTCATAGTTTATGATGATTTGAAGTCATTATGAATGTAGTGAATAGCATTATGTATATAAGTTAAACTGTCCCACATGGGGAGACTTAGAAATGTGAGTATAAATGAGAGTATAATTTATGATTTACACCCAAATGTTTTAAACGTTCCTATGTTTATGTTTCATGCCAGTATTATTTTTTTTTTTTAAGAAGTGTTGGAAGGGAAGCAAGATTTATATCCATGATGCAGTTTACCCGATTAGTTATCTCCCCTTCCCCTTCCTTTCATTCTCTATAAACCCTTGGTAATGAAGATTTTGTGTGACGTGTCTTTTGTGAGTTTAAACAATAGTGGGGTTATAATTACATAACAATGATGAATTCATGTTGTTATTGCTCAGTGTTAAGGAAAGTTGTTAAAAAAAAAAAGGTGTAGAGTATCCACCTAGTTTATGGAGAATATAAGCTTGAAACGTTTTTTTTGAGGAGAAAATGATGTGTCATATGAAACGCGGACTTAAACCTCTAGTTTATGATGATTTGAAGTCATTATGAATGTGGTGAATAGCATTATGAATATTATGATAAACTGTTCACATGGGGAGACTTAGAAATGTGAGTATAAATGGGAGTAAATTTATGATTGACAGTTATATGTCTGGAAAGTTTCCTATGTTTATGTTTCATGCCTTCACTCCCCCCCCCCCCCCCCCCCCCCCCCCCCCCCCCCCCCCCCCCCCCCCCCCCCCCCCCTCCCCCCCCCCCCCCCCCCCCCCCCCCCCCCCCCCCCCCCCCCCCCCCCCCCCCCCCCCCCCCCCCCCCCCCCACCCCCCCCCCCCCCCCCTCCCCCCCCCCCCCCCCCCCCTCCCCGGGGGCCCCCTTTCCCCACCCCTCCCCAAACTCCCCCCCCCCCCCCCACCCCCCCTCCACCCCCCCCACCCCCTCCCCCCTTCCCCCCCCTCCCACCCCCGCCCTCCAAACCCCCCCCCTCCCCCACCCCCCCCCCCAAACCGCTTCCCCTCCCATTTGGGCGCCCAACCGGCCCGCTTTTCTAGCCTCCATCCCCCCCCACCCCTCCCTCAAATTTTATATTTTTTTTTTATTTTTAAATGTTCATCTTTTTGCCCCGGGGCCTTTAAAACAGTTTGCCTCCCATTCCAAAGGGGTTTAAAAGTGCTTTTTCTTTGCTTCGAACCGGGGCCCTTTTTATAGTCTCATCCAAACTTCCCCCCCCCCCCCCCCCCCCCCCCCCCCCCCCCCCCCCCCCCCCCCCCCCCCCCCCCCCCCCCCCCCCCCCCCCCCCCCCCCCCCCCCCCCCCCCCCCCCCCCCTTTTCCCCCCCCCCCCCCCCCCCCCCCCCCCCCCCCCCCCCCCCCCCCTCCTCATTTGGTGTATTGTGCCTAGGCCGATTACATTAAACCATTTCAGAGTTCAGAGTTCTCTCTCTCTCTCTCTCTCAAACAGTAAAACACCCCAACAAGTTTGGCTTATAAATTGTTTTATATATATATATATATATATTATTATAATACAAGATGCAGATTCCATTCAGATGCACATGGGGATTGTTATTGGTATGTTCTAATGCTTGTCAACATCTATATTTGTAATTGCCCTTCATGGGATGATTAAAAGTGTTTTTGACTTGACTTGACTTCAGTTTTTTTAAATGTTGATAATTGTACTTCCCTACCCCTGAAGTTTCATGTTCCCATTCCCAATGCAGACTAGTGACTACCCCACAACTCAGAGCTCGAGCTGAGGAGGCCTAAAGTCAGGGTGGCAGATAGATGCCTGAGATGGGGCCCAGAAAAGGTGGTAAAGGAGAGGACTGGTGGCAGTGTGGGCTGTGTGGCCGAGTCATCTATAAAACAGACACCGCGCAGCACACCAACAACTGCCAGGCCACACCAGCTTTTCTGGAGCTGCAGGGGGTGCTGCATGCGCGAGCAACCACCACACCATCCGCTGCTATCAGAGGTATGTTTATTTTATTTTATTTTTTTAAAATTTCATTCTTTGATTTTTGAAGGATCATGGAATAAGCACTCATGTGCTTTCTAAAATTTTATAGCCAGTCCCCCATGTGTATGTAGTTTTGTAAATTTTGTCATCTGTTTGCGCCGGCACACATTGGCCTTCTCTTCCGAAAAGCGGAACAGGATTTAAACTGTGCGCAAGATGTTCTGCATGCGTTCGAACACGGGGCCTTGGTTTATAGTCTCATCCGAAGGATCATGGAGTAAGCACTCATGTGCTTCTAAAATTTTATAGCCAGTCCCGGTGTGTATGTAGTTTTGTAAATTTTGTCATCTGTTTGCGCCGGCATACAGTGGCCTTCTCTTCCGAAAAGCGGAACGGGTTTTAACATGTGGGCAAGATGTCCTGTTTGCGTTCGAACACGGGGCCTTGGTTTATAGTCTCATCCGAAGGGTCATGGAGTAAGCACTCATGTGCTTTCTAAAATTTTATAGCCAGTCCCCGTGTGTATGTAGTTTTGTAAATTTTGTCGTCTGTTTGCGCCGGCATACAGTGGCCTTCTCTTCCGAAAAGCGGAACGGGTTTTAACGTGTGGGCAAGATGTCCTGCGTGCGTTCGAACACGGGGACCTCAGTTTATAGTTTCATCTGAAGGACTTGTATACAGTATAGCCGAGTGGTTAAGACCATTCAACTTCAATCCCGTGGGTCCATGAAGTCCTGGGTTTGAATCTTGGTGGCGTCTGACGAATTAAGGGGATGAGGGGGTGGGGGGGGGGATTTTTGTATCTCCCAGGTCAACTTAAACTTTGTACATCTGCCAGTGCCTTGATTCCCTCTGTGTGTGCATATACTTGTGCGCACATTTATTTATTTTAATTTTAAATTTCATTCTTTTATTTTTGAAGGATCATGGTTTATAGTCTCATCCGAAGGATAATGGAATAAGCACTTATGTGCTTTTTTACAATCAGTCCCCGGTGTGATGCGGTTTTGTAAATTCTGTCATCTGTTCCCACCGGCACACAATGGCCTACTCGTATGAAAAGCGGAACAGGATTTAACGTTGTGCGCAAGATGTTCTCTGTGTCTGTGTGGGGTGTTGTGTGTGTGTGTGTTGTGTGTGTGTGTTGTGTTGTGTTGTGTGTGTGTGTGTGTGTGTTGTGTGTGTGTGTGTTGTGTGTTGTGTGTGGTTGTGTTGTGTGTGTGTTTTGTGTGTGTTTGTGTTGTGTGTGTGTGTGTGTGTTTGTGGTGTTGTGTGTGTGTGCCTGTATGCAGAAGATCAACTATGGCTGTGCATGTTAAAAATCCTGTAATTTCATGTCAGTGTTCGCCGCTGTTCGGTGGAAACACGAACATACCCAGCATGCATCCCTGAAGTGGGAATGCAGCTACCTTCAGGGTGGGCCAAAACGATCGCGTTCGCAAAATCTCACTTGGAGCTCTAGCTGAGAAATGGGGACCCCCCAAAAAAAAGAAAAAGAAAAGAAATGATGTAAAAGTGGTTCACTCCTCATTGTGATCTATTCTCCAAGTTATTGTGTGCTGTGACAGTTATATATATGCAGTCTGACTCTTAATAAAAACTGATTGTGTTATAAATAATCTACTTCTATGTTGTATGTAGTCTGTGACTTCATGCTTGTCTTCAGAAAAGATATTAATTCATGCATGCATTGTACACATGCACATGCCCAAGCACGTGCACCTTGATACACACATGCATACAGTGATACACATACACATGCACACATACACATACACAAGACATACACATGCGCTCCTATCTCTCTCGCTCTCTCTCTCTCTCACACCTACACACACACACACACACACACACACACACACACACACACACACACACACACCACACACACACACACACACACACACAACACACACACACACACACATCACCCCCTTCACAAAACACACAAACAAACACATGCACACACATACAGAAAGACACACGCACATGCACTCCCTCCTCTTTCTCTTGCCACACACAACATGCACACACATCCACCCACCCATCCACACACACACACACTCACCCACACACCCACCTACCCACACCACACACACACATACACTAATAATAACACCGCTCAAACCCCCAAATCCACTATTCATACAAAAAAATCCATGTTGACAGGTACACTGGAGAAAGTACCATTCCATTCCCGGGAAAACACAATACTAGTTCATCCATCCACCATGGCCGTTTGCGGCCTGGCCATCGGTCAGCCGTGTATCGTCAACGACCGACGCGTCATGACGTCATGGCCGTGTGACGCACTGCCACCCACTGCCGTCTTCCTGTCCCCGTTTGTCACGGAGGTCGTGGGTGAGGGCACGAACTCTGACCCTGACTGCGTGGTGGTGGTGACGGTGCAACGCTTTGTTCCTCGGGCAGGGAGGCTCAGAGGGTGGACGTTTGCATGGATGTAGTGGAACAGGAGGGGGGGTGGGGAGGAGGAGCAGCATGTATGTATGTTTGTCCGTCGTGTCGACGATGACCTCCAAAACAGCAGAGGAGGCAGCTGCTGTTTTGGAAACTGGGCAGAAATTTGATATAGTGGAGATGCCTTGCCCACAGTACGTCCCACCCTCTCGGCCAAGTGGCATAAGGACAGTCAGCGTTGGAGATGTTCTCCAAAGGCCAACCAGCCCCCCAGGGCTGCAGCACATGAGGACTGTGCGAGTCAAGCCTCCTAGTCAGAGAGTCATAGTCGATCACTAAAGACTAAGCTGTAAAGTGGAATTCCATGAGTGGGAAAGAAAGCCACTGGTCATACAGCCTCTCACTTTGCTGTTGTTGCCCCCAGCGTCAATGGTTTAATGAAGAACTGTGATAAAGCCCAGGCACTGAAGGCAAGGAGCATGTCTCTGTAGTTAAAGGTTGAACTCATGACTTTGTTGTTGTTGTTGTTGTTTGTGGACAGGATAGCTCAGTGGTCAGAGTATTTTTTTTCTCCTCCAGCCAAGGTTAAGCAGCATCGAGCATGGTTACCACTTGGATGGGTGACTGTTTGCACGCTTTGGCTTCAGTACAGTTCCCCAGTTCACCCAGCTGTAAATGGGTACCTGCCCTCTTTAGAGTCGGGTAAGGTAAAGCAGCGAGGGAGAGGAGATGGGCGCCGCCCTCAATATGCTGGCCCCTAGAGAAGTTGAGGTCTCTGATGCCTCACTCCCCTACGACCATATAGGTTATGGGACACCTTGACCTTTGTTGTTTGTTCCTTGGCTAGAGTTCTGAGGTTCATCACCAGTGGTGAGATTTTGTGAAGATCGTGACCTTTTTTTTTTTTTTGCCTGCCAATAATTAAGGTAGCCACATTCGGTCTTCTGACTCACGATCTGATTTTGTTTTGGGGTGGGTTGAGTCTCCGTTTTAGGTCAATTGGGGG
>CM054141.1:17781779-17858731 GCA_028751875.1 Rapana venosa | reverse complement strand
CCCAAATGCCCTTCAATGAAACTAAAAACCGAGGTCCCCCATGGCGAAAGCACGCGAATTTCTGCACACACTTAAATTCGTTCCCATTTTTTGAAAGAGTAGGTTAAAATTTTACAAAGCTCATAACATAGAACGGGACGAAAAATGCACACGAATACTTTTTCCTTATCCTTGATATGAAAAAATAAATACATTTAAAAAAACCAAAAAAAATTTCCCCTTTTCTATTCTACTTCTTTTTTCCCACCCAAAATTACCTACCCCCCTCCTCCCCTATTCATCCTCCCCCTCCCCCCCCCCCCCCCCCAAGAAAGCTATAAGAAAAAAGAATCAAAGCTTTAAAAAAATTAAATCAAAGCTTATCAACACACATAACTATTTGCAACTCTAAACACATAACTTTCAAATTTAAAAAATCCACTATTATAAAATAATAATAAAAATAATAATAATAATATATGGAATTTATAAGCGCTAAAATCTTGTAAAAAAACAAAAAAATCGAAGCGCTTGCACTCAATCTTTTACGGGAAGCAACTCCCCTTAAAATATGAAAAAGTTCAAATCCATGCCACGCACAAAAAAAACACAAACAACACACACACACCACACAACACACCCAAAAAAAAAAGATAGGGGGGGGGGGGGGGGGTCTCTTAAAAAAGGAAACCCAAAAATAAACACAAAAAGGCAAAAAAATATGGAACTGATTTTTTTTTTTCCCGGGAAAAGATAACCACCCGATTTCTAGGGCCCCCTCCTCCCCCCACCTGCAGTTTACCCCTCCAACCCCCCCCCCCCCAAACTATCCTCCCGTGTACACCTTCCTTCCCCATTTCCCCAATCCCCACCCCTCATCCCCCCACGCCATCCCCCCCACTGCCCCATCCCCTTTTATCCCCCACCCCCCTCCCCCCATCCCCCCCCCACCTGCCCCCCTTTTCCCCCCCCCCCCCAAAACCCCCACCACCTGCCCTTTCCCCCTATCCCCACCACCTGCCCCCTTTCCCCCTCTATCCCCCCCAGCTGCCCCTGTCCCCTTCTTATCCCCCACACTGCCCCCTATTCCCTTCTATGCGCCCCCTCCACACCTGCCCCCTATCCCCTTCTATGCGCCCCCTCACCACCTGCCACCCCTTCTATGCGCCCCCTCCTCCACTGCCCCCTTCCCTTCTATGCGCCCCCTCACCACCTGCCCCCCGTATCCCCTTCTACTGCGCCCCTCCACCACTGCACCCTTCTATACCCACACCTGCCCCCTATCCCCTTCTATGCACCCTCCACCACCTGCCCCTATCCCTTCTATCCCCACCCCTGCCCCCTATCCCCTTCTATTCCCCCCCTTTTCTATCCCCCCCCCCACCCCTATCTAATCTCCCCCGTTACCACTACCTTACAAAAAATTTTGAAAAGAACAAAATCTCACATGGGAAGATAGACAACACATCTCCTCAATTCAGAGGATTAGAAGTTGGGGGTGTTCTTCATGGAGATCACAAATCCTAACTCACAATTTAAGTTGTGGACCCTCATTTTTTGACATGTTTATCAAAGTAACAACTCCAAACCTAAAGGTGTCTATTTATATCATTTTACAATTTAAAAAAAAAAGTCATGTTCGACAATAATTTAACTTCACCCTTAAACTTGTTTCAGCCTGGTAAACAGCAATTGTACAATGTAATAAAAAAAAATTGTGCTATATTTCATCGGATGGCGCTTTGATCGGACTATGAAGCAACTTTCAAAACCAAAAAAGAAGGGATATAATTGTTTTTTAAGATTCTGAAAGAGAAGAAGTAACACTGGACTTGAAATAGCCCACACAGCTTGTTGTCAATCAAACACAATTAACAAAGTTTTCATATTGCAGTCAGTAAAAAATAATTCACAGCTTGAATGGACAGTGGACACTTGCAAAGTTTCTGTTATAAAGTCACCCTTAACGCAAAACAGTTACACTGCAGGTGCAAAACTAAATTAAAATGTAAATATAATGAAACAACAATTTGGTTCACACTGCCTCTGTGGTGGCTGCTAATTCATCATGTTTGTTTGTTAACATTTATTCTTATTATAGGGTGTGTGTGGTCTTATATGTGATCATTTTCTTGTGTTTTTGGAGGGTGGGGGATTTGTTTCCTAAATGTCGCAAAAGTTTAGTGACGCCTAAATGAATACTCGGGACAACATATGAACTTTTTAGAGTGCACTGAAATTGAGCTCTTCAAGATAAAGACACAGTCAAAGAATGGTGATATATTAGTTAACAGGAGTTACGTTGTCAGTCTTTATCAGGAAACACATTTTATGTTTTTGTTTTTATTTTTGGGATTTGTTTATTGGGTTGGGTTTTTTTATGTTTTCATCTCTTTTCTTTATTTTCTTCGTGTCATTAATGGGTCACCTACAAGGCAGTTACCCATCTTAGTTATGGACCTATTTACGTTGGCTGGGGTGTTATTACCTTTCAGGAACGACAGAAAAAAGTATTGTTCTTTCGAGCTAGAAGCCCCATTCAGCGGAGCTTATCCGGTTTCTGTAGCGTTTAAGCGAATGATGGTTTTTCACCACCCCTGTGACAGGACGCTAGTCTGTCGCCAGATACTTCCCCAGCAGAGCTGGTACCCACTTGTACACCTGGGTGGAGTGAGGAAAATAGGAGTAAAGTGTCTTTCCCAAGGACACAACACCGAGCCGAACGGGGATCGAACCTGCGACCTCTGGATCACGAGTTGACCGCCTAAACCACTCGACCACGGTGCCTCCCAGGAACGACAGAAGAGCTGGTTTTAATCTTGTTTTCATTGTAAATAATAGCGTGGCTTTTTTTCTGCTAGAGCTCCCAGGTTCACCAATGGAGAGATTTTCTGTATGCAGCCATTTACCCACCGTTAAGGTTGTAGGAACATTCAGACTTAGGGGATGGATTTAATATGACATTTTAACATTTATAAGGTGATATGTCACTTCGACTTCTGTGATCGGTTGGGGGCTTTTTTAAAACATTAGGATTTACTCTGTGGGGAGCAGGGGGGGGGGGAGGTGTCAGTTATACATAGCTAATCTCACCTTCTGGAATTCCTGTGCTAGGATTCCCTCTTTTCTATCTCTATCTTCACTGAGATGCCTACTAATGACACTTTTAAATCCAGCCTCCAGACATACTTATTTGAAATAAAGATTTTCCCATTCTAATTTCATCTCAAATAATTATCTGTTCCCTGCCTTCACAGCCAAATTCCATCACCCGGCCAAGGTTGTATAACCTTATGTGTGTTGTGTGGTTGTGTAGTTATGATTGTGTAGTGGTTATGTATGTGTGTGTGTGTGTGAGTGTGTGTGTGGGTGTGGGTGCGTGCGTATGGCGTGCGTGTGTGTGTGTGTAAAGTGATGTGTCTTTGTGTGTGTGTGTGTGTTGTGTGTGTGTGTGTGTGTGTGTGTTGTGTGTTGTGTTGTGTTTGTGTAGTGTTTATGTGTGAGAGAGAGAGAGATAGAGACGAGAGAGACAGCGCCGCTGATAGAGAGAGAGAGAGAGAGCGAGATCAAGTTTGATGATTGAAAGGAAGATGAGAGAGAGAGATGGAGGATTTGGAGGAGAGGAAGGAGATTGGAGATGTCGAGGAGAGGAGGTATAGGGGACGAAGAGAGAGATGAGAGAGGAGAGAATTTCAACTGGTGAATTTTATAAAAACGATTTTGTGATTTGGTTGTTTGTATAAGAATAGGTTGAATACAAGCACTTTTTGATATGTTCTTACAAGATATAATAGATAAAGCGCAATATAATTTACTTTTCTACATATTATTATTATCACTTAAATTATTACTTTCATTTTGTGTTGTTTAAGCCTTAACTGACCATGAATGTCCTATTTTGACTGTCACCCCACTTAGTTTTCAATAACTGTAAACAACTCCACTTCTTTAAGATGAAGTCCTCCTAATCCTCCTAAAACTCTCGCAATGTGTAATGTTATTTTATGTTTGTGGTAGTTAGCTGACATTATAAACGGTTGCTCACTGGTAGATGTATTTAGGCGTTTTGGACACATTATATAGTGCGAAGTAAGCATTCATTCTATTGATGGCACAATATTACCTCCCATTTCATAGGCTATCACAAACTGTTACATACCTTTTTCATTGCTCTTGACATTGGCTCAGAAGTCCAGGTAAAGTTTGCATCTTGATGGAAATAAAGCAGTAATTTTTTTATATAGAATTGTATACTCCTTCCTGTTCTACCAGTCGGAAACGAGGACAGGGTGAAACTGAAATATTTAGAATCAGCATTTTTGCTATTTCCGAATTAAATATAGATAAGACATTTACAGTTTGGAACTGTTTAGGTTTCAATAAATGTTTGTAAAACTATGGCTGCAGCAAAACTTAGATCGTGAGCTATAGGAATTTGTGAATCCCTTTATGAGGATCACCCCCTAAACTTCTAAATCCTCTGAAGGTTTGGAGGAGATGGTGTAGTTATCTTTCCCATGTTTGTGGGGTATGTTTTTTTCAATTTTATTTTGGGAAGGGTAGCTGGCAAAAGTAGGGGATGTAGAGGGGTAACTTGGTGGGGAGGACGAGGGGAAAAAAGTAAGAGGTGGGGGGCGGAGAAGGGGGGAAAAATAGGGGCGTGGGGGGGGGGGGAGATAGGTGAGATAGGTGAGGGGTGAGGGAGGAAAATAAAGGTGAGGTTAGGGAGGAGTGGGGGTGGCAGGGAGGGAAAATATTAAAAAAAATAAGGGGGGACAGAATAGGTGGGGGTGGGGGGGCAAATAGGGAGGGAAATAGAGGGGGAGGTATATAGGAGGGAGGGGAAGGGAAAAATAAGTGTGGGTGGTAGGAAGTGAAATAAGGGATGGGGGTTAGCTTTTGTGGAGGTGAATACAGTGGGGGGAGGGGGGGTGGGGTTGAGCTTTGGGTGGGTGGGGCTTGTGGGTGTGGGGGGGGGTGTGGGGGGAGGGGGGTTCGGGGAGGGGTAGGTAACAGGAAAATGTTAGCTGGGGGGTGGTGTGGTGAAGGTCAGTTTGGGGAGGCACAAGATTACATTGTTTCCCACGGCTTATATTGGTCATTACAGATTGTTAAGTAGAGTAGGCAAACTGGCTAGCTGTCACTCTGCACGTCAGAACAGAATGAATCCTGGCTGGCTGTCGGTGCTTGCTCTAATCAATCCAAATGTAAAAAAATTTTTTACAAAAAAGCTTTATGCTCTTATCCTCAAAAATAGAAGATTAAATATAATAAATAACATTAATTAATTGTGTTGAGTAGCCATAAATGACTTAACTTAAATAATCATAAATGTAATAATCACCAAAAAAAACAACAAAACACATAAGGGGCTATATACCATTCTCCTGGGAATAGACGACCAAATAAATTAAAATATAACCTAAATAAATAAATAGTTATTGTTCGTTTTGTGTGTAGTAGTTTTATGCTAGTAGTTTAAGCCTTCATCAGACTGACCATGCAGTTGGGAAAGGCCTCAAACTGTTTCACCATGACCTCGCGTAACATGTCGGGGTCATGAACCACAATGGCGGCCCGTTTGACATGGTAAATACTGCAGACAGAAGGACAGAGGGACAGGGAGAGAGAGAGAGAGAGAGAGAGACAATGACAATGACAATGACAAATTCTTTTATTTCGAGGATAATGAATAAGCACACATGTGCTTTTTTACATCCAGTCCCCGCCCGTTAGGGATACATCTTAATAATAATAACCCAATACTTATACAGTCCCCCAATAAAAACAAAGGGAAATAACCCTTTTCAAAACAGCTCACCCCCCCCCCCCAACAACCCCCCCCCCCCCCCCCCCAAAGCAAGCAAATAAAAGAAAACCCTAAAAATACCCCCCCCCCCCCCAAAAACCCTAACCAAAACAAACAAATAAACAAAAGAGAAAGAAAAACAAAACCAACAAAAGATGATTAAAAAGAGAAAAACAGACAAACAACAACAAGAACAAGAACAGCAAAACTTAATAAGTCATAAAGATAAACATCTACACATTGTCAAATGGTACCCATACTTGTTGCACATAATTATAAGATATTGAAATAGGGCACTCATTAAAACTTAAGTACAGAGGCAAGTCCAATAAAGTATTGAAAATATAAAAATATGAATCCTTCATCAGGATATACTATAACTATAAGCAAGACGATAAAAGGTGAGAGAGAGAGAGAGAGAGAGAGAGAGACAGAGAGTGTGTGTGTTTGTATTTCAGAGACAATATCCAATAATTATATAATTCCCAAAACAGTATGCGATCCCATCAACACTCATTTTAGATTATACTCGTTTCAAATTATATGTCATGATAATGAAATAAATTTAATACCCATACATCCACACAATAAAAACAAGAAACAAAACAAGAAGAAATCTAAACCTATACAGTCATTGAGGGAGAGAATATGGGTGAGTGAGTGAGTGAGTGAGTAAGTGAGTGTGTGTGTGTGTGTGTGTGTGTGTGTGTGTGTGTGTGTGTGTGTGTGTGTGTGTGTGTGTGTGTGTGTGTGTGTGTGTGTGTGTGTGTGTGTGTGTGTGTGTGAGTGTGTGTGTGGGGGTGGGGGGGTGGGGGGTGTTTCAGGGATAATACTAAATATGTAATACTCACATAGCACACGATCAACACAAACACTTTTTAATTATACTCATGCAAATTGAATGTCATGATAATAAAATAAGTGCAATACCCATACACTCACATAATAAAGAGGGGGGAAAAGCCAATAAAGTCATAAAAAGAACATCTACACATTGTAAGTAATAGAAACAAATTCTTTTTTTCCAGGATAATGAATAAGTACTCATGTGCTTTTTTACATCCAGTCCCCGCCCGTGGGGTCACATTTAAAAATGCACTCAGTACTCATACTTTCAAGCAGAAGAAGCAAAGGGAAAAAACTTCTTTTTTTTAAAAGAAAAAGAGAGAAAAAGAAAAAACAAACAAACAAACAACCCCAGACGAGCAAAAGACAAAATATACCCCAGAACCCCCCCCCCCCCCCCCCCAAAAAAAAAAAAGCAAGCAAACAAACAAACAAACAAACAAAAACCAACAAAAAAGCAGACAAAAAACACCCTCCCAAACAAACAAACAAAAAACAAGAAAAAACAACAATAAACAAACAAATGAGAAAAAAACATTAAAAAAACAACAACAAAACAAAAAAGCAAAACGCAAAAAAAACAAAAAACAAAAAACAGCACCGTTCCCCCTTCACACACACACACACACACACACACACACACACACACACAACACACACACACACACACACACACAACACCAAAACATAAAACAAACAAACGAAAAACCAAACAAATCAACAACAACAAAACAAAGTAACAACTACAGCAATAACAACAGAGAGAGAGAGAGAGAGAGAGAGAAGAGAGAGAGAGAAGAGAGAGAGAGGAGAGAGGAGAAGAGAGAGAGGAGAGAGAGAGAAGAGAGTAAGCCAAACTTATAGATCATAAAATTGAAACACCTTCATATTGTAGAATAGTACACATAGTTGTTACACGTGATAATAAGATATTAAAAATAGGAGATTCACTGGAGCTCAAGTACAATCAACAAGTCCAAAATAATATTGAAAATCGAAAGTATGAATATGCCTTTATTAGAATACACAACAACAATAGAAGGAGAGAGAGAGAGAGAGAGAGAGAGAGAGAGAGAGAGAGAGAGAGAGAGGAGAGAGAGAGAGAGAGAGAGAGAGAGAGAGAGAATGAATTAATTGCATATAGGCCTTAGGCCACAATACAGAGAGAGAGAGAGAGAGAGAGAGAGAGGAGAAGAGAGAGAGAGAGAGAGAGGAGAGAGAGAGAGAGTGTGTGTGTGTGTGTGTGTGTGTGTGTGTGTGTGTGTGTGTGTGTGTGTGTGTGTGTGTGTGCGTGTGTGTGTGTTTCAGAGATGGTGCTAAATATATAATTCTCAAAACAGTACACGATCACCTTCAACACTTATTTTGATTACTCATACAAAAAATATGTTATGATAAAAAATATAAAAAATAATAATTTTAAAAAAACAAAAAAACTCAATACCCATACTCTCACACAATAAAAACAAGGAAGAAAAGAAAGAAAGAAAAAAACAACAACCAGCCAGATCTATAAGGTCATAGTGAGAGAGAGAGAGAGAGAGAGAGAGAGAGAGAGAGAGAGAGAGAGAGAGAGAGAGCAGTCAATCAGTTGGTCAATCAATCAATCAATCAAAGCGCATGCATTCAACCTAATCTTACATAGTCATGCAATCAATGATAAATAATCAATAGTTTAAACAAACAGATATATACAAACATGGTGCCTGCAGACATAATCTATGAAATAAAATTTCAATACTCAAATGTTTTACAAAAGCACACACACGCACTCACACAGGTCGTATACTTTAGCAGGGTGATAGGACATCGGTTAGTAAAGGTGGGATAGCTCTGATATGAAACAAGAGGGGGGAAATCTTAGGTTTGAAATAAATATGTATTAGAAAAGAGATATGCGTGAATAAACATATGATTCTCAAATGAATTAAACATCAACATGAAAACTGATACACTGATTATAATTAATTAATTAATTAATTGAGAGAGAGAAGCCATTATCAAAGAAAAACTTTTTTTTTTACATGCATGCAGGAAAGTTTGTTGTTGGTGTTGTTACTGTTGCTGTTGTTGTTGTTGTGGCTGCTGCTGCTGCTGTTGTTGCTGCTGCTGATTTTTAAAGGTGGCACTTCCCTTGTGGCTGTATACTCTCCATGTGGGGAGAGCAGCATGAATTGTAGACACATATGAATCTGCCCTGAGTGAAACGGGTACTGTTACAATGCAATACAATACAATACAACACATTACGACACAACACAATACAATACAGTACAATACACAACAATACAAGTACTCGTAGTTCTGACTGTATTCCGTACTATGTTCTTTCTTGTTTATGTTAGTGAGGATGTATGATCAGTGGCTGGTTTGTATTTAAATCTCCAGCAATCTGTTTTCTTCAACTCAAAATAACTATGCTTCAACCCACTCCCCTTGTTTCTTTATAAATTCAGGTTATTTCAAGGCCACCGTTCTATTTTATCTTTTTATCCGTCACAGTCATGCATATGTTATTCCTGAAGTTGAAAATCAGACACAGTATACAGGCCACAACTTCATGGTTTCCTTCAGTTTTATCTTCGAAGATGCCCCAACAACCATTCTAATCACGTGATGTGCACTCACATGATCTATGTAAACTTCCGGGCAGTTGAATTGGTTACGAAAGTGGAATTTAACCAGGTATGTAGTTTACTGTTAATATCTATAGATATATGTGCATAAAGAGGAGGGTGGGTTTTCTGCACTCTAGTTCAGTCGATTCTTTAGATATTGCTCCTGTCACAACAGGACAACTTGATCGGTGCTGCAATTGTTTTCAGCCCGATGACAATGTCTGGTTGGTCAATGCATGCCGGTTTGGTGGACGGACGCTGGTCATTTGACATTGCCTGTGATCGTGGTCTGCTCCTTCCGGGTGGGGGTGTTGCAGTCTCTGACTGCATGCTGGGTGTGTTCGTGCGACCATACCACTGGCCATAACTGCTGTAGGGCCTACTTTTCCACGCGCACACACACACACACACTACCACGCACGTACCCGCACACACACAGTCACACCCACACAGAGTCACACACACACACACACACACACACACTCTTTCATTTTCATTTTTTAATTTTCATTTTATACCACTCAAGTCAGGAGATTTCTCTGCCTGAAATTGGGGCTGCTCTCCCTGGGAGAGCGTGATGCTCAGCAGGGCCACCCTTTTTTTTCCCTACACACACACACACACACACACTCTCTCTCTCTCTCTCTCTCTCTCTCTCTCTCTCTCTCTCTCTCTCTCTCTCTCTTTTCTCTCTCTCTCTCTCTCTCTCTCTCTCTCTCTCACACACACACACACACACTCACACACACATATCTTACACACTCTCACATTAAACGATCCTTTGCATTGTATTTAACTAAGAGGACTGCTGATCATAAGAGTCCGTGTCACACCTTCAGTATCAGTCATTATCTGCAGTCATATGCCTCCACTTGTTGGGTCAAAATGAGCTGACCTTTCTGCAGTGATATCAAAGGCAGATGTGGTGGCACTGTGGTCAGTTCATCGATACTGATAGTGACACATAGCAGCTGAATACCACGAAGTGACACAGGGGTGTTATAGTTATACTTTGTTGACCAGCTCAGCATTTGTCTGTGTGAGGTTCACATACTCAGGTAACACAAGTTTAAATAAATCTGTGCCTGCAAAGGTTTTGTGAAGGTATATTATATACAGTAGGATTTGAATTTTGAGCAGGTTATTCATGAGTGTATTTCTTGTATGTCTTTTAATGTTTTATTAAGTTCTAATTTTAAGTTCTTCTTCATCCAGCCTAAAGCTCTAATTTCATTTTCTGATTAGTAACTTGGGTGTGGTGCTTACCAATAGGCAATACCAGTCATACTTTCTCCGTCATACATTCTTTCCTCCAAACTATTGTCAGCATGATTGTTGAAAGAGAAATTCATAAAATGTTTGGCTTTGAATTCTTATCTTGAGTCATTTTTCAGTTGCAGGCCTGATTTATGCAGTTTCAGCATATCCCAAGCAATACATTAAAAGGAGAGTTATTTAAATTACAATCTCCCAAAGCCATTTTTTGTTTTATTGCAGTGTCTGCCTGTGCCCCGGTTCTGTTTCTGTGTGTACAGTATGCGTTCTAAAGATCACAATTATTCCTATCAAAATTTTATGATTTATGTCAGCTTTTGGATGATCAGCAGCAAACACAATCTGCTTTGAAAGCACCTAAGGTGCCGTTCTTCTTCTTCATCATGGAATACTTGGACAGCAACTCATTCTCGTGTGTCATATGACTGAAAATGCGTTGTAACTTGTACTGCTGTTAAGGGCCTGACAACTTGAAGACAAGCCAGGCCCGGTGCATCTGACTTTGGCATGGGAGAGAACTGTTATCTTTGAAGTCTTTCTGGGGGGGAAAAAAGGCTGGAGAGTGTACCAAGAAGGCAGAAAATAGACGAGAAGGAGGTAGTGAAAGGAAGAAAACGAATAAAGCAGAAACAACAATAATAATAATAAAATATATGGAGTTTATATAGCGCTGAATCTTGTAAAAAGCAAACAAATCGAAGCGCTTGCACTCAATTCATTTATACGCATGCAACAAAGAGAGGGATGGAAAAGATGGAATTCCTAGCACAGAATTTCCAGAAGGTGGAGAAGCTGTTTATACTGACAAGTCCCCGGCATCCATTCCCAATGCGGGAAAGGCTCCATTTATCATGGACTGCTTCTTCTAAAGAAAACTGAAATCTGGTTATTTGTGTGCAGGATCTTATGCAGTGCTAAGCATGAATAAATAGTTTTCATTAAGCTCTGTAGAGTAAGTTTATCTGTGAAGTGATATTACAGCATAGATCTTGCTTTCTGCATCACACTGACATTGTTTTATTTTTGTTTGTGTGTGTGGGGTTTTTTCAAACTTATACAATGTTTTTTATACTGCCTGACATTTTATTTTGTGTTATTTTGATGTTATTTTGATACTGTCATGAACGTGACTGGCTTTTTCGTTTATAATAATAATAATAATAATAATGTATGGAATTTATATAGCGCTGAATCTTGTAAAGCAACAAATCAAAGCGCTCAGATTTTATTTCATACCACTTTAAGTCACGGCAGATCTCTCCGTGAAATTCGGGCTGCTCTCCCCGGGGAGAGCGGGAGAACGCGTCGCCACTTAGCGCTGCGCCACCCTTTCACCCTTTTTTTTTTTTTTTTTTTTTCTGCAGCTGTATTTGTTTCCCTATCAGAGTGGCTTTTTTCTAAGAATTTTGCCAGGGACAACTCTCTTGTTGCCGTGGGTTTTTTTACGTGCGCTAAATAATTACGTGTAACACACGGGACCTCGGTTTATCGTCTCATCCGAAAGACTAGCGCCCAGACCACCACTCATGGTCTAATGGATGGGGGAAAAATTTCCGGTCCAAACGGGGTACGAACCGCCGCACACTTCGGACCCGGACTTTTCGCTTTCTAGACAGGCGCGTTACCTCTAGACCACCGATCCATCGTTTATGTTGTTTATAGGCTGTAAAGACTAAAGCCCAGCCAATTTTAGGTTTGCCAGAGATTAGAGAAGTTTGAATTCTGTCATCAGATTTATCAGGTTTGTGTGTGTTTGTGTGTATGCGTGTGTGTGTGTGTGTGCGTGTGCGTGTGTGAGTGCATGCGTGTGTGTGTTGCAGAAATTGAAATGAGATTGTATATATATATAATATACTTCATAACAACCTTAATGTATACTTATGGGTATGTATATATATATCTCTCTCTCTCTTTATATATATATATATATATATATATATATAATATATATATATATATATATATATATATATAATATATATACCCCAGAAGGAAGGAGAAAGAAAGGAAGACCAAAAGCAACGCGGAGGACTGTAGAAAGTGAGATGAAGGCCATGCAGCACTCTTGGGGATCAGTGACTAGGTTGGCCCAGGATAGGCAGGAGTGGAAGCACTTTGTTGCTGCCCTAAACACCACTGGGTGTAATGGTTAATGATGATGATGATATATATATATATATATGTACATTTACAGCAGAACAGGGTCAAACTGTTAGCAGTGTGTCATATATTTTCTTGTTAAGAAGCTTTGTTTTTCGTAGTACTTACTATATATTCAACATATGTTTCGTGCATTTTGTCTCGAGATTGCAAAAACCTCAGTGATGGTATGTTTGTTATCCTCTGAAGTTGGAATATGGCTGCCTTTGTGGTGAGATGCTTAAAAACAGTCATACACACAAACTTCTCATTCAGTACACGTGCAATTTCAATCTCACAGTGCAATTACTAGGTGGAATGGGTGAGTCAGAGTGCACGTTCTGGGTGACCCCCGGAGTGTTAAGCTGGGGAATGCACAATACTAATACTACTACTACTATTACTCCTACTACTAGTACTAGTACTACTACTACTACTCCTCCTCCTCCTCCTCCTCCTCCTCCTAGTACTACTACTACTACTACTACTCCTCCTCCTACTACTACTACTTCTACTACTACTACTACTACTACTACTACTACTACTAAATGGAATTTATATAGTGCTATATCTTGTAAGAAAACAAAACCACAAATCAAAGCACTTGCATCCATTCCAACAACAACAATGTAAGTTTTGTTAAACTTTGAGTAACCTTGCTGCGTTTACTGACGTTGTGTGCAGGTGAAGGTCATCATGCTCGCGCTTCTGGCTCTCCTGGTCATCGGTGGATGTCTGCAGAACAGCGTAGCCCTGGACAATGGCCTGGCCTTGACCCCTCCTATGGGCTGGTTGTCATGGGAACGCTACCGCTGTGAAACGGACTGCAAGCAATTCCCTGACAGCTGTGTGGAGTGGGTGATGTTTTTATGAATGTATATATGTTATTGGGGACGGGATAGCTCAGTGGTCGGAGCACTCGCTTTCCCCCAGCCAAGTTAAGCAGCGTCGAGCGTGGTTACCACTTGGATGGGTGACCGTTTGCGCGCCTTGGCTTCAGTACTGTTCCCCCAGTTCACCCAGCTGTAAATGGGTACCTGTCCTCTTTAGGGTCAGGGAAGGTAAAGCAGCGAGGGAGAGGAGATGAGCGCCGCCCTCAATATGCTGGCCCTAGAGAAGTGAGGTCTCTGACGCCTCGCTCCCCTACGACCTTATAGGTTATGGGACTCCTTTACCTTTACTTTACCTATATATTATTAGTGTTACCTTTCTTCCCAGTTTGACGGGGGGGGGGGGGGGGGGGGGGGGGGGGGGGGGGGGGGGAATCATACTGAATGTCAAAGCCCTTCAGATGAGACTGTGAACTGAGAACCAACGCTCGAAGAAACTCGTGCGCATGCGTTAAAAACCCGTTCTGCCTTTTGGAAGAGTGGGCCATTGTGTGTCGGTTAGGAATGGATGACAGAAAAAACAACAACTAGCATGCTCACAGATGTCAAGTTTAGATGCCATCCCTGTAGTCAGAATGCAGCTACCTAAATGGGGGGGGAGGGGGAGGGGAGGTTGCAGTATATGCATAAATCTTACCATTGGTGAACCGTGGGAGCTCTAGCTGAGAAATGAAAAAAATCCTCAGAAAAATAAATAATGGGTGGCATTGCTCGTGTGGCAACACGCTCTTCCCAGGGAGAGCAGCCTGAATTTCATGCCGTGACTTAGTGTTGAAAGATTTAGTGCTTAAATACTCTATAGACTCGACAGAATTTATGTAGGTATCAAATACAAATTTGACCATGTTGAAGAAAAAAAACGGGTCACAAAAAATGAAAATCAGTGGAAAAACTTGCCTGAATCGATACAGAAACGATTTTGCCACCGGCAGCGATTTGACTGACACACACTCTCCCAAGGTTGTTTAGTGTGGCGCATGCACAGAGAGAAAAGGTCTCGTTGGCCATACTCAGCTTACCAAAGTAGCACGTGACGATAGTGCGTTTTGCTGTGGTTCAGGAGTAATGCACAGCTTTCAGTTCCCCCCCCCCCCCCCCCCCCCCCTCCCCCCCCCCAACATTCAGCCGCTCTCAGCTGTTATCCATTCCATCCCATCCCAGCCCAGCTGGTGCTGATTACAGCCAGAACTGACTGACCACACTTGGACAAGGTAGAAAGAAAGGGGCGCGCTACACTTAACACTCTTGACTGAGTGATGTTGGATTTGCGTGCTGTGAATGCGCTACTGCACTTTGGTGTGTTTTATGGTGTTAAGAGCTAACTGTAATGTGTTTTTGTTGTTGTTGTTGCTGTTGTTGTTGTCATTATCATTGTCCTTTTTTTCTCTGTGCTTGAGGAGTGTATCTGTATGTTCTATGGTATGTTAGTATCGACTCTTTTGTGTGTGTGTGTGTGGCTCTGTGTGTGTGTGTGGGGGAGGGATGGGGGGGTCGGATGGAGGAGTATGTGTCTGTCTGTCTGTATCTTTGTCTTTCTGTATTTGTATACTGTTTTTAAGTCACGGCAGATTTCTCTGCATGAAATTCAGGTTGCTCTCCCTGGGAAGAGCGTGTTGCCACAAGAGCAATGCCACCCATTATTTATTTTTCAGAGGATTTTTTTCCTCCTAAGGGAGAGTGCAGATTGTTACGTTAAGAGCTTGTCATGGCTGAAGGCCAATCTCAACGCAACATTTTCACAACATAACAACATTGTAGTGTAGTAGGCCTTGGCATTTAGCTGACATCAATAACTGGCACAGCTTTTGGCCTGGGCCAGAGTATGTATGTATGTATGAAAGGAAATGAAATGAAAGGATCATGACTGTGTGTACACAGTGAAAATCTGTAAGGATCATGATTTTGTGTACGCACGCAGAACATCTTGCGCACACATTAAATCCTGTTCCACTTTTCGTAAGAGTAGGCCATTGTGCGCCGGTGGGAACAGATGACAGAATTCACAAAACCGCATACACACGGGGACTGGATGTAAAAAAGCACATAAGAGCTTATTCCATTATCCTTGATATAAAAGAATAATTGTCAATAATTGTCAAAAAGAATAATTGTCAATTGTCTGTAATGAAAGGATCATGACTGTGTGTGTACACAGTGAAAACCTGTAATGAAAGGATCATGACTGTGTGTGTACACAGTGAAAAACCTGTAATGAAAGGATCATGACTGTGTGTGTGTGCACACAGTGAAAACCTGTAATGAAAGGATTGTGACTGTGTGTGTGTGCACAGTGAAAACCTGTAATGAAAGGATCGTGACTGTGTGTGTGTGCACAGTGAAAACCTGTAATGAAAGGATCGTGACTGTGTGTGTGTACACAGTGAAAAATCTGTAATGAAAGGATTGTGACTGTGTGTGTGTGTGCACAGTGAAAACCTGTAATGAAAGGATCGTGACTGTGTGTGTGTGCACAGTGAAAACCTGTAATGAAAGGATCGTGACTGTGTGTGTGTACACAGTGAAAAATCTGTAATGAAAGGATTGTGACTGTGTGTGCACAGTGAAAACCTATTATGAAAACCTGTAATGAAAGGATCAATCATGACTGTGTGTACACAGTGAAAACCTGTAATGAAAACCTGTAATGAAAGGATCCTGACTCTGTGTGTGCACAGTGAAAACCTGTAATGAAAGGATCATGACTCTGTGTGTGCACAGTGAAAACCTGTAGTGAAAACCTGTAATGAAAGGATCATGACTGTGTGTGTGCACAGTGAAAACCTGTAATGAAAGGATCATATGACTGTGTGTGTGCACAGTGAAAACCTGTAATGAAAGGATCATGACTGTGTGTGCACAGTGAAAACCTGTAATGAAAACCTGTAATGAAAGGATCATGACTGTGTGTGTGCACCGTGAAAACCTGTAATGAAAGGATCATGACTCTGTGTGTGTGTGCACAGTGAAAACCTGTAATGAAAGGATCATGACTGTGTGTGTGCACAGTGAAAACCTGTAAGGATCATGACTGTGTGTGTGCACAGTGAAAAACCTGTAATGAAAGGATCGTGACTGTGTGTGTGTGTACACAGTGAAAAACCTGTAATGAAAGGATCATGACTGTGTGTGTGCACAGTGAAAACCTGTAATGAAAGGATCATGACTGTGTGTGTGTGTGCACAGTGAAAACCTGTAATGAAAGGATCATGACTGTGTGTGTGTGCACAGTGAAAACCTGTAATGAAAGGGTCATGACTGTGTGTGTGCACAGTGAAAACCTGTAGTGGAAACCTGTAACGAAAGGATCATGACTGTGTGTGTGCACAGTGAAAACCTGTAAGGATCATGACTGTGTGTGTACACAGTGAAAAACCTGTAATGAAAGGATCGTGACTGTGTGTGCACAGTGAAAACCTGTTATGAAAACCTGTAATGAAAGGATCAATCATGACTGTGTGTACACAGTGAAAAACCTGTAATGAAAGGATCATGACTGTGTGTGTGCACAGTGAAAACCTGTAATGAAAGGATCATGACTGTGTGTGTGCACAGTGAAAACCTGTAATGAAAGGATCGTGACTGTGTGTGCACAGTGAAAATCCGTAATGAAAGGATCATGACTGTGTGTACGCACGCAGAACATCTTGCACACACATTAAACCCTGTTCCGCTTTTCGTAAGAGTAGGCCATTGTGCGCCGGTGGGAACAGATGACAGAATTCACAAAACCGCATACACACGGGGACTGGATGTAAAAAAGCACACAAGGGCTTATTCCATTATCCTTGATATAAAAGAATAATTGTCAATAATTGTCAAAAAGAATAATTGTCTGTAATGAAAGGATCATGACTGTGTGTGCGCACAGTGAAAACCTGTAATGAAAGGATCGTGACTGTGTGTGTGTACACAGTGAAAACCTGTAATGAAAGGATCATGACTGTGTGTGTGTGTGTGTGTACACAGTGAAAAACCTGTAATGAAAGAATCAATCATGACTGTGTGTGTGTGTGTGTGTGCACAGTGAAAACCTGTACAAGACCATGGCAGACAGAATGGTGGCTGAGGGCTACAAGGATGCGGGCTACGAGTTTGTGCACATCGACGACTGCTGGGCGGCCAAACTGCGCGACGCCAATGGCAGCTTGCAGGCCGATCCTCAGCGCTTCCCTGGCGGCATCAAAGCCTTGGCCGACTACGTGAGTGTGAACACATGACAACATTCACAAAACCGCATACACACGGGGACCGGATGTAAAAAAAAAAATATAAAAAAGCACCTGAGTGCTGATTCCATCATCCTCGGGGGGTGGGGGTGGGGGTGGGGGGAAGCATGTCGTCTGAGCGTTTTGATTTGTTGCTTTACAAGATTCAGCGCTATATACATTCCATACATTATTATTATTATTATTATTATTATTATTATTATTATAAGAGGAGCTACTCTCAAAGTTCGCACAGAATGTGTAATTCAGTGATGATGATAAAGGAATTTTCTTAAGTTTTAGTTCTGTGATGGTGATGGTGATGATGATGATGATGAGGATGATAATGATGAGGATGATGATAATAATGATGATGATAATAATAGTAATAATAGTAATAATGATGATAATAATGATAATAATAAATAGAATTTATTTGGCGTTATATCTTGCAAAATCAAAGCAAAATGATAATGATAATAATGATAATAATAAATAGAATTTATTTGGCGTTATATCTTGCAAAATCAAAGCGAACTATCAGTGAGGAGTTCATGTGGTGTCAAGAATTGAAAAAAAAAAAGGATACATATAATGATATAACCATCATCATCATAATCATCATCATCATTATTATTATTGTTATCATCATCATCATAAACTCTGATTTCAAACCCATGCATGGAGAAGGAAAACTCGAAGAACACCCAGGAGGAAACCCTGTCATGCGCCAAAGGAGCTGAAATCAGAGGTGTCGGGCCGTCAGGCGCTCCAACCAAACTACAACACCATGTAATATAGCCTTAAATGATGTTCCCAGGCAACGCGAAGAAGAAGAAGGTCATCGTCTCCAGCTCAGCGAGGTGTGTGTGTGGGTGTTGGCAGGTGCACAGCAAGGGGCTGAAGCTGGGCATCTACACGGACATCGGCTACGCCACCTGCCAGAAGCTGCCCGGCTCCGAGTTCTTCTTCCAGAGGGACGCCAACACCTTCGCCGCCTGGGGGGTGGACCTGGTCAAGACAGACGGCTGCAACGCCGACATCAACGAAATGGACGTCGGTGAGTTCGTGGTGGTGCAGTCTCTGACGTGTTCCATTTCCTTCCTGTCTGTTATCATCATCTTCTCCCCCGAGGGGATGCCGGGGGCCTATCAGTATAAATAGCATCCCCACATTCTGGAAATTCTTGTTTGAAATTTCCTCTTTTCTATCACTCTCTTTGTTTCTGCCTTGTTCCTTTTCTTCCTGTCACCTCATTCTTGTCTATTTTCTGCCTCCTTGGTCCATTCTCCTGCCTTTTTTCCAGAAAGAACTTAAAGGTAACTATTCTCTCTTGTGCCGAAGTCGGATGCGCTGGGCCTGACTTGTCAGGCACTTAACGGCAGCATGACGCATTTTCACTCATATAACAGATAACAATAGTTGCTGTCTGAGCGTTCGACGAAGAAGAAGATCATATCTTCCTCCTTGTCTGGTTGTTGGTTTTTTGTTTGTTTTTTCTGCCTTCTTGGTCCCAATCTCCTGCCTGTTTTTTTGTGTGTGGGTTGTTTTTTTTAATCCAGAAAGGTTTGAAAGGTAGCAATTCTCTCTTATGCCAAAGTTGGATGCGCTGGGCCTGACTTGTCAGGTGATTGAATGGCTGTGTGACGCTTTTTTTTTTGGGGGGGGGGTGCTTGGTTGTGTTGTTGTCTTGTTTTTTTTGTTTGGTGTTGTTTTGTTTGTTTTTGTCTTGTTGCTGTTGTGTTTATACTTGTTTATATGGTTTGTAAGTATGTAGATATGCATTTCATGCTGTCAATGCATTCTCCTTACCCCATACATGGATGCATGCTCATACACGCACCCATGCATACATGCATGCATTCTTAGACTTAAAATGCACCCACGTATGTGTGCACACATGTCCAAAAGTACAGATACACACACATGCACTCACATGTGCATGCACACATGCATGCACATGCTCACGTGCCTGTGCAAATATGTGCGCACAGAGATGCATACACCAACACGCATACACACTAGTCAAAACATACCCAAATTACCTACATCCCTGATGCAACCGTGACACTTTTTTATTTAAAAACTAATAACATTTTTGAAAACACACAGCACTAAAAAAAAATCCCACAAAACCAAAGAAAACCCCAACCAAACATAAAACCCACAAAACCCCACAGGACTGAAGCCTAAGTCCTGGCCTATACTTAACTCCACTACTTTACTTGTTGCAGCATACCCGGTGTTTGGCATGTACCTGAACAAGACAGGACGACCCATGGTGTACTGCTGCAGCTGGGTGGCTGCCCAGGTTTCCAAAATGCAGGTACGCATGCTGCAGTGGATCGGTGGTCTAGAGGTAACGCACCTGCCTAAAACAGTCCTGGTTTTGAAGTGTGTGGAGGTTCGATCTCTGTTCGTGCCTGAAAACTTTCCCCACATTCATTCACTAGATTGTGATCTAGTCTTTTGGATGAGAGGATAAACTGTGTGCAGTACTCAGTTGGTGCATGTAAAAGAACCCACAGCAACAAGGGAGTTGTCCTTGGTTTAATTTTGTAGAGAAAAAAAGCCACTCTGGTTGGGAACCAAATACTGGTGCAGACAGGGGAAAGAAAAACAGATAAAGGGTGGCGCTGCTCTTGTGGTGACGCGCTCTCCCTGGGGAGGGTGAGCAGCCCGAATTTCACACAGAGAAATCTGCCCTGACTTAAAGTGGTATACAATACAATACAGTTATGTGTAGATCACACCTATTCTGTGGTATGTGTATGTATCACACATATTATGTGGTATTGTGTATATATCACACATATTCTGTGGTATTGCGTATATATCACACCTATTCTGTGTTATTGTGTGTGTGTGTATGTGTGTGCATGCATATGTGTGTGTGTCTGTATGCATGCATGTGTGTGTGTCTATATGCATGTGTGTGTGCATCCATGCATGTGTGTGTGCATCCATGCATGTGTGTGCAACCATTCTATTCTTTTCTATTCTTTTATATCGAGGATAATGGAATAAGCACTTATGTGCTTTTTTACATCTAGTCCCCATGTGTATGTGGTTTTGTAAATTTTGTCATCCATTCCCACCGGCACACAATGGCCTACTCTTACGAAAAGCAGAACAGGATTTAACATGTGTGCAAGATGTTCTGCGTGCGTTCGCACACGAGGCCTCGGTTTATAGTCTGATCCGAAGGACTTGTGGAGTCTGCACTGATGTGAACTCCAGAGGAAAATATCCCCTTGAACGGGATTCAAACCCAGGTCGTCAGATTGCGAGCGCAATGTTCTGACCACTAGGCTATCCTGTCCTAGTCCTGTGTATGCGTGCGTGTGTGTGGGTCCATGTGTGCATGCATATGTGTGTGGATCCGTGTGTGCATGTGTGCGTGCATGCGTGCGTGTGTGTGTGTGTGTCTGTGTCTATGTCTCCATGTGTCTGTGTCTCCGTGTGCATGCATGCATTCGTGTCTACATACATATATATATATATATATATATATATATATATATGCCTGTGTTTATGTGTATATATATATATGTGTGTGTGTATGCATGTGTGTCTGTGTCTATGTCTCCATGTGTCTGTGTCTCCGTGTGCATGCATGCATTCATGTCTACATACATATATATATATATATATATATATATATATATATATATATATATATGCCTGTGTGTATGCATGTGTGTGTGTGTCTATGTCTCCGTGTCTCTGTGTGCATGCATGCATTCATGTCTACATACATACATATATATATATATATATGTGTGTGTGTGTGTGTTTATGTGTGTGTGTGTCTATGTCTCTGTGTGTCTATGTCTCCGTGTGTCTGTGTCTCCATGTGCATGCATGCATGCATTCATGTCTACATACATATATATATATATATATATACCTGTGTGTGTGTGTGTGTGTGTATGCATGTGTGTCTATGTCTATGTCTCCATGTGTCTGTGTCTCAAGTGTGCATGCATGCAATCGTGTCTACATACATATATATATATATATATATATATATGCCTGTGTGTATGTGTGTGTGTGTGTCTATGTCTCTGCGTGTCTGTGTCTTCGTTGTCCCCATTTGCATGCATGCATTCGTGTCTACATACATATATATATATATATATATATATATATTATTTTATACCTGTGTGTGTATGTGTGTGTGTGTGTGTATATGTGTGTGTGTATGTGTGTGTGTGTGTCTATGTCTCCATGTGTCTCCATGTCTCCGTGTGCATGCATGCATGTATTCGTGTCTACATACATATACATATATATATACATATACCTGTGTGTGTGTGTTTATGTCTGTGTATGTGTGTCAGGTGGACTATCCCAGCGTGAAGAAGCACTGCAACGTGTGGCGGCAGTACGTGGATGTGCAGGACAGCTGGGTCAATGTGAAGTCCATCTTCACCTTCTACGGAAACAACAAGCAAAACTTCGCCAGCTACTCAGGTCCCGGAGGCTTCTCTGACCCCGACCAGGTCAGAATAGGCGTGTTTGGTTGCGTTTTGGCGTGGAGCGTTGTTTTGTGTGTGTGTGGGGTGTGTGTGTGTGTGTGTGTGTGTATGTGTGGGTGTGTGTGTGTGTGTTTGTGTTGTTGTTTTTTTATATATAATTTTATTCTTTTATATCAAGGATAATGGAATAAGCACTTATGTGCTTTTTTACATCCAGTCCCCGTGTGTATGGGGACAGGGTAGCTCACTGGTCGGAGCACTCGCTTTCCCCCAGCCAAGTTAAGCAGCGTCGAGCGTGGTTACCAATTGGATGGGTGACCGTTTTCGCGCCTTGGCTTCAGTACAGTTCTCCCAGTTCACCCAGCTGTAAATGGGTACCTGCCCTCTTTAGGGTCCGGGAAGGTAAAGCAGCGAGGGAGAGGAGATGGGCGCCGCCCTCAATATGCTGGCCCTAGAGAAGTGAGGTCTCTGACGCCTCGGTCCCCTACAACCTTATAGGTTATGGGACACCATTATCTTTACCTTTTTTACCCCGTGTGTATGCGGTTTTGTCAATTTTTTCACCCGTTCCCACAAGGGCTTACTCTTTGGAAAAGCAGGACAGGATTTTAACGTGTGCGCAAGATATTCTGCGTGCGTTCGCACACAGGACCTCGGTTTATAGTCTCATCCGAAGGACTTTTGGGGAGAGTGGAGTCTGCACTGATGTTAACTCCAGGGAAAAATATCCCCTTGAATGGGAATCGGACCTGAGTCATCAGATTCCGAACGCAATGTTCTGACCACTAGGCACTCGCCACTAGGCTATCCTATGCCCCCTGTGTGTGTGTGTGTGTGTGTGTGTGTGTGTGTGTGTGTGTGTGCATGTGTGCATGCATGCATGTGTGTGTGTGTGATAGTGTGCAAATGCAGCATAACTCAGTCAAGGGTCCAGGGCCCTGTGGCTAAACTTTGCACCTTCCCTTTACCAAGTCCAAGTGGGGTCAGTTCCTGCCATTATGAGCACCAGCTGGGATTTATTTTATTTTATTTTATTTTATTCTTTGATATCGAGGATAATGAAATAAGCACCGATGTGCTTTTTTACATCCAGTCCCCGTGTGTATGCGGTTTTGTAAATTCTGTCATCTGTTCCCACCGGCACACAATGGCCTACTCTTACGAAAACCGGAACAGGATTTAACGTGTGTGCAAGATGTTCTGCGTGCGTTCGCACACGGGGCCTCGGTTTATAGCCTCGTCCGGAGGACTCAACGAAGGATTTAACCTGTCATGCCCAGCACGGAGTCTTAGAATACTGACTTGTTTCTTCTCTCTTTTTGAGATAAGCGATAGTCATCCTGTAGGGAGTGCTTGAGCGCTTTGATTTGTTGCTTTACAAGATTCAGCGTTATATAAATTCCATACATTAGTATTATTATTATTATTATTATTAGGGACACTGGTAACGACAGTGATAATGATCTCTCCACACACACACATTCATTTTTACAGCTGTTGGTGGGAGACTTTGGGCTCAGCATCTACCAGCAGAGGGCGCAGTTTGGCATGTGGGCCATGCTGGCCTCCCCGCTCTTCATGTCCGTCGACCTGCGCACCATCACGCCGGCTGCCAAGGCCATCCTGCTGAACAAGCACGTCATCGCGATCAACCAGGACCCTCTAGGCGCGCAGGCCACCATGCTGTACGGGGTAAGTACAATTATGTACTGCTGGCTTGTTTGGGAAAGTTTTGGGTAAAAAGTGTTTTTGGTTGTTTTTTGTTGGGGTTTTTTTTTGGGTTTTTTTTTGGGGGGGGGGGGGGGTTTGGGGGGGGGGGTGGGTATGGAGATTGTTTCAGAAGGAAGGATATTGTGCTGCAAAGATTGTGTTTTAGAGAATTATTATCATACTGGGGGACTGGATAGCTCAGTGGTCGGAGCACTCGCTTTCCCCCAGCCAAGTTAAGCAGCATCGAGCGTGGTTACCAGTTGGATGGGTGACCGTTTGTGCGCCGTGGCTTCAGTACAGTTCCCCCAGTTCACCCAGCTGTAAATGGGTACCTGCCCTCTTTAGGGTCAGGGAAGGTAAAGCAGCGAGGGAGAGGAGATGGGCGCCGCCCTCAATATGCTGGCCCTAGAGAAGTGAGGTCTCTGACGCCTCGCTCCCCTATGACCTTATAGGTTATGGGACTCCTTTACCTTTACCTTATCATACTAGGGACAGGATAGCTCAGTGGTCGGAGCACTCGCTTTCCCCCCAGGCCAAGGTTTTAAGCAGTATGAAGTGTGGTTACCAGTTGGATGGGTGACCGTTTGCACGCCTTGGCTTTAGTACAGTTCCCCCAGTTCACCCTGCTGTAAATGGGTACCTGCCTCTTTAGGGTCAGGGAAGGTAAAGCAGCGAGGGAGAGGAGATGGGCGCCGCCCTCAATATGCTGGCCCTAGAGAAGTGAGGTCTCTGACGCCTCGCTTCCCTACGACCTTATAGGTTATGGGACACCTTTACCTTTTAATCGTACTGGAGATGTGTGTGGGTGGAGGGGGGGGGGGGGGGTTTGTTTATTTGGAGGGGAGGGGGATTTTTTATGGGTTTTTGTTGTTGTGATTTTGTGTGTGTTTGTGTGTGTGTGTGTGTGTTTTGCTGCCTCATAAAGATGTGGTGTTCCTGTCCTGCTGTTCTGGTGCAGCCACACCTGGGCAAGTCATTTCACATCCTCAAGAGCTCATCAGTGTTAGGCTGCTGCTGGGCCACCAGCCAGAGGGGGCCCTGCGCTGCTGCTGGGTCCCTTTGGTGGCGTTCATTGGTGCCTGATGATCTGAGCTGACAGATGCAGGATACCTACCACCTGCCTAGCCCCTTAGTAATAGCTTAGTCACGGAACCAGACTGGGTGGGAATCCCCTGAAATGAGTGTCTCGGTAGTGGTGCAAACCTGGGCTATCAGATTGCGAATGCAGTGCTCTAACCACTAAGCCTCTCCCCTCCCCACCCACTTCTTTCTGTGTGAATCAAATTGTCACAAAGCAGGTACACATATGTAATGTTTTATTCTTTCTTGTTTTTTGTTGTTGTTTTTTTCGAGGATAATGTGTTTTATTCTTTCTTTAGTTTATTCTTTTATTTCAGACTGAGGATAATGGCATAAGCACTCATGGGGGTGTTTTTTTTAACATCCAGTCCCTGTGTATGCAGTTTTGTCAATTTTGTCATCCGTTCCCACCAGCACACAATGGCCTACTCTTCCAAAAAGTGGAACAAGTTTTAACGTGTGAGCAAATTGTTCTGCGTGCATTCATACCTGAAACCTCGGTTTATAGTCTCATCCGAAGGACTTTTGGGGGGAATGGAGTTGGCACTGATGTTAACTCCAGAGGAAACGTCCTCATGAATGGGATTGAAACCCTGGTCAGCAGATCACGAGTGCAGTGAGCATCACTCTAACCACCAGGCTATCCGGTCCCCCAAATGTTGACAGGACAACTAATCTACAAGTCCTATCTGTTCTCAGTTTTGCCTTCTCTCTTTTTCTGTCCCTTAAAACTCTTCGAGGAGTTGTTTGGGGCACTGCACTGACAGTTTTTTCAGGCTGTGTCTCGCCATGGGCATGTTGAACCTGGCGGAGCCCAACCCTCTCCAAGTATAGTATGCATGCTGGGTCACAGCGTGATTCAGTCCAGGGCCAGTTCTAAAATGCTCACCCCTTCCTTATACCAAGTCCAAGTGTGGTCAGTTCCTGCTATAATTAGCACCAGCTGGGTTGGGATGGAATAGATAGCAGCTGAGAGGAGCTGAAAGTGGGGAGAAACTGACAGCTGTGGGGTATGTTTGTGTTTTCAAAACCCACCAAAACGCTGACACAGAGAACGGGATCTTTTATGTAAGGCGTTGGCAGGTCTGCACTTTTAAAAGTTGACACAGGAAACTGCGAACACCTTCACTCACTCACTCAGTCCCATGTCTCAAAGGACGTAGGGGGGACATGAGAGAAGACGCGACAGAGATCTTTTTCCATGCTTCACGATCCTGTGTGGCTAGTAGAAGGTGTTGCAGGGGTTGGGCGGTCCATTCTTTGATGTTGTCAACCCATGATTTCTTTTGGCGGTCTCTTCTTCTCTTGCCTTCAACTGTTCCCTGCAGGATGGTTTTTGCTAAGGTGTTGTGTCTTGTGGTGTGACCAAACCACATCAGTTTTCTCCTCTTTAATGGTGGAGAGCAGAGGTTCTTGGGGGCCCACACGCTTTTTGATTTCTTCTTTCACATAGTTGTTGGTCTTGTGTTCTTTGTATGATATTTTGAGGAGTCTTCTGTGGCACTTGTTCTCGAATGCTTGGATTCTCCTCTCTAGCTCTGCTGACAGAGTCCATGATTCACAGCCTTCACGCCAATAAAAAAACCCTAACGAAGGCTTCTCTTGTTTTTTGCAGATCGCCGACTCCCTCTCCGTGTGGCTGAAGCCTCTGGCAGTCAACGGCAGCTACGCCGTGGCCTTTTTGAATGAGGACGACCAAGGGAGGCCGATGCCCTTTCAGCTCCATCTGGGAGACATCGGCCTGACCCACGCCAGTGGCTACAATGTAACGGACGTGTTTAAAAACTCGGCCATGGGCCAGTTCATGCCAGCGTCCGAGCTGAAGGTTCTGATCGATCCCACCAGCATTGTCGTCATCAAAGCCGTGCCTGTTGGCTCCAAGAATCCTCTGTAACGACGATGATGAAGATTGTTTTAGTGCCTTTATTCTGCTGGTGCCTTTGAGTTCCGATGTGTTTAGTGGTGAATGTGAAAGTAGTTGTGTGGGTTTTTTTAATGCATGCTGTAAGGTACAGGTACTTGCATATGTTTTTATGTATTGTTGTGCATCAATACATGAATGTAGGCATGCATACATACTCATACACACACACACACTCACATGAACTCACACTCACACACACACACACATACTCATGCATGCACACACGGGGACTGGATGTGAAAAAGCACACAAGTGCTTATTCCATTATCCTCGATAGAAAAGAATAAAATAAAATAAATAAATAAAAATAACACAACACACACACACACACACACACACACACACACACATATATATATATATATACCCCTCCCTCAAATTTGACAAAACCGAACCATTTAGGCCACACTTAAATTTGCAAACCAACACGCACCAGAAACATTTTCCCCATATAAACCGTATCTGAAGAAGACGTGTACTGATTTCTCTCTCTCCACCTGGCATCTCATTTTGTTGTTTTGATACACATGTCTTTTGATACTATTGTCATCTCTGTGATAAACACTGTTTTCCTTCTGAAAGTGAAATCCCTTTGGGATGTTATACATTCCCACTGCCTTTTGAGTGATGGATGCTATTAGAATGAACTTTAGCGTAAGTGGTGAGTGGTGGAATCTGTTAGAATGAACTTCAATCTGAGTGGCATCTGTATTGGTTTTGAATATGGGGCATGTTAGTGATCATGACTTTTTGGGTTGTTTTTTAAAAACATATTCTGATGTTGTGTGTGGCAGTGATTACAGTTTAGAAGAAAAATAACCTGAATTGCCCTTCCAAGGCTGATCAAACTGCTGTTTTTCATATTTTGCTGCAACATATTGTATGTCATAATGTTGTGAAGTCTCATATGTTTTTTTAAAATTGTTTATTTCAGAGTTTGATAGTTTTAAATGATTTTTGCATTTATTAAACCAAAGAACTGTTGATTTCAGAGTTTGATATTTTAAAGAAATTTTGTGTACTTTTTAAACTAAAGAAATGTTTTCTACAGGATATGCACACATTGTTTTTAGATTGAGTACTGCGTACAATCAAAATGAGATGTGGGGGTGATTTTGTTTTCATTTTTAAAAAAAGTTTTCATTCTTATAGTTTACGTTACTGATTACTCCATCCATTTTAAATGAGAGATACGATTTTTCTTTTTGTCATCAGAAAAGAAAGTTTTCAGTCTGTAGTTTACTTTGAGTACCAAACCAATCTTTTTTTGTGTGTCTCAGGAGTATATCTAGAATAGTTGTTGACAGTAGCAGTTTTTTCTCTGATTGCAAACTGTAGAAAGAGATGCACGTATAAGTGTAAAGCGTTTGAATTGTTTGTATTCCACTTTTAAGTCACGGCAGATTTCTCTGCGTGAAATTCACACTGCTCTTCCTCAGGGAGAGCATGTCACCACAAGTTCAGCGCCACGTGTTTTTTTAACTTTTTCTGTCTGCATGTGTATTTGTTTGTACACAGATATTGTATGATGCTTCATAACAGGAACCATGTAGCAAGTCTAAAGTGAAACATCAAGAAGTGCAGGGCCCTCTTTGCTTGGTGGCCTTACAGCAGCGTAATACCGATAGTTCCCTGTAAGACTGTTGACTCAGAGGGTGTGACAGAATGAGTCTGTATGTGTGTGTGGTTCATTGATTCAACAAAAGAGAGAAAGCTTATGTCATCGTGTATGATTGGAGTGTACCCCAACAGCTTAGAGGGCAGAAGAATGACAATCAGATAGTGTAGTCTTTTACAGAGGGCATGTAAACATGACAATCCATTGGATACTTTTTCCTGAAAGTTATTTTTCAGGAGCATATTTAATAGTTGCAGTGGGGTGTGTTATATAGTCGTTTTGTTCAACAGTTGTGAAATGGTGAATCATTCTTTGTTGCAGGGCTGATTATGTTTGTTTTCTTCGTTTTTCATGGTGTCTTCTAACACCCCCACCACCACCCGCCCGCCCCTATTTGTATTTTAAAAAATTCATTAGACTTCTCTTTTTTTTTTGGTCAGCTCATCCAGTTATGGAAACTAGTGATTTTATATGAAAGCTACTTTATTAATATTTGCTAAATCTAAAAGATTTTCCCCCCCAATCAACCACAGCTGTCAGTTTCCCCCACTTTCAGCTGCTCTCAGCTGCTATCCATTCCATCCCATCCCAGCTGGGGCCAGTTGGTGCTATTTATAGCAGGAACTGACCGCATTTGGACTAGGTAAAAGGAAGGGGTGCGCTAAGTTTAGCGCTCTTGACCGAGTGATGTTGGATTTCTGCACTGTGCAACATGGAAGCTATGAAAGCACGTATTAGCTTAATCATCTTAAACATTAGACATATCCATTGAGTTGTTTGGAAGTTAATGTTTTTTGTATCTGTCTGAGTTTTTTGATGATTTGATATGTGGCGTGATGATTTTTGCTCCCTACTTCTCTGAACTGTATAACTGTATTATCATCATCCAGCTCTGTTGGTAAAGAAGAGTCCCATCTGGCATTTTCAAGATTTTCTTTCTATTGATGAAATTAATGCTGAAATGTACTCCACTACAAAGGTATTATATCTATGTCCGTGTTGTTTTTGTGGATTATGCAGGGTCTTGGTGATACTCATTGACAATCAAACTATATATGTATTCTGGTCATTTTTAGTAGAGTTATAGGCGTTTAACATTGATTGAGAGACGGGTCAAATCCATCTTTAAGCAGGGTTTTCTGTGTGTCCTTAGCATTATGTATGAACATTTTTTTTTTAATCATCATTCTTGAGATCAGCAGTATTTACTTTGTGTTGTGTGAGAAGTGATATCTGTGAAGCCTTATGTGTGTTTATGAATCATGACGTCTTTTGAGTATGTTAATTATGACAAGATTTGTGCTGGATTTGTGTGTGTGTGCATGTCTGTGAATGGAAAGTAAATGTAAGGTACATGTGGATGATGCCAATAAAAATTGCAATTTTTTATGCATTATTAAGGTCTGTTTGTTTGATATGGTTTACATTTGTGTGTTATTGTTTGAATTGTTCGGAATCAAAATTTTAACACACATCAAATCTTTATATACCAACACTTATCGCTTTAAAGCCCTCATCTCATCACTCCTCCTCCCCCTCTCGTCTAATATCACATTAAGTGAACAGACATAAAATTGAACACACACACACATGTACATGCACACATGCATGTGCACACACTTAGGTAAAAAATAAAAAATTTAAGAATTTAAAAAAATCATAAAATGTCAAATAAACAAATCATATCAGGTTACAATATTACACATTCTTTCATGTGTATACTTTGCAACAATAAAAACAAAGCACAAAAAAAAAAAGAAAACAAAAAAGAACAGGAACAAAATACAAAAAAATACTAGCCGTAGGTATGCATTGTTGTTAGCATTGACAATACTGTCGGCAATGACATCCCTCCTCTCCCCCTCCACCTATGCAAACGTGCACTCATATGCGTTCACACTCTTAATAAAGTAGCACTTTTTAAACATTATATATCCCTACAATAACACTCAATCAAACAAAAAATGTCAGACAAATAAATAATAATGATAATAGTGACACAATAATAATGATAACCACCTATCATCTCTGAGAGCAACAACACAACAATAACCAAATTTCAAAACAAAACAAAACAAAAATAATGGAAAGGAGGGGGGGTCACAATGAGGAAGGGGAAGACAAACAAACAAATTGAAAAATGACAATAAAAAAACAATTATACAAACAAATGAAAAACCCTACATAAGACAAAGAACACAAAATCCCATAATCAACTAGACTATCAAACCAAAACAATAACAATTATAATAGTACTATTAATCCCATCACTAAAAAAATTTAAAAAGCAACATCCATGATAAAACCTGATGTGTGTGTGTGAGAGAGAGAGAGAGAGATGGATGTTACAATATCTAGCTATCAGGTCAACCATTTGGTTTTCTCCTTTCCGTTGTTTTTTTATTTTTAATTGAGCGCTTTGATTTGTTGCTTTACAAGATTCAGCGCTATATAAATTCCATACATTATTATTATTATTATTAATTTGCAGATTATACACATGCTCAGAATGTATTGGCTGGGGCCAGCAGGCAGACCTCCAGTCACAAGCACAGGAGAAGACCAGGTACTAAAGCACCCTGCCCAATAAGGGAATACAGACAATGACAAATTCTTTTCTTTCAAGGATAATGAATAAGCACCCATGTGCTTTTTTACATCCAGTCCCCGCCCTTAGGGATATATATGATAATAAAATAAAATAAAGCCCATACCAATACACTCACACAATATACTGGGAAAATATCTACACAAAAGCCCCCACAAAAATCACCGAAAAAAGAGAGAGAAAAAGCAACAAGTAAGAAAGAAAGCAAAACAGAAAACACAGAAACAAACCTAAAAATAGCAAAGAAACCAAGAGCAAAACAAAAGCGGCAACAACAACAAGGGGAGAGGGGACAACCCAATAACCTCCCCCGCCCCTCCAAAAAAAACCCTAACCCAAACCAAAACAGAACCAAACAAAGCAAAACCTCCATAATATAAAGGATAACAAACCACGTAAATAGCATCATTTTGGCTAACAGAAAGAAACGTCAACAAATTCATTGTGCTTTTATGGGAAGCAGCAGCAATAGTAAACTACACAAAACAAATATTGTATAAGCAGACTAAGGAGATTATGCACAAGCAATTTGCATCCCCATGCACACGTACAGGTATACAGAGAGAGAGACAATGACAATGACAAATTCTTTTATTTCGAGGATAATGAATAAGCACACATGTGCTTTTTTACATCCAGTCCCCGCCCGTTAGGGATACATCTTAATAATAATAACCCAATACTTATACAGTCTCACAATGAAAACAAGGGGAAATAACCCTTTTCAAAACAGCTCCCCCCCCCCCAACAACACCCCCCCCCCCCCTCCCCCAAAGCAAGCAAATAAAAGAAAACCCTAAAAATACCCACCTCCCCAAAAAACCATAACCAAAACAAACAAACAAAAGATAAAGAAAAACCAAACCAACAGAAGAAGAGAAAAAAGAGAAAAAACAGACAAACAACAACAACAAGAACAACAACAGAGCCAAGAAAAATAACACAACCAAACTTAATAGGTCATAAAGATAAACACCTACACATTGTCAAATGGTACACATACTTGTTACACATAACTATAAGATATTGAAATAGGGCACTCATTAAAACTTAAGTACAGAGGCAAGTCCAATAAAGTATTGAAAATATAAAATATGATTCCTTCCTCAGGATACACTATAACTATAAGCAAGACGATAAAAGGTGAGACAGAGACAGAGAGTGTGTGTGTGTGTATTTCAGAGATAATATCCAATATATAATTCCCAAAACAGTATGCCATCCCATCAACACTCATTTTAGATTATATTCGTTTCAAATTATATGTCATGATAATGAAATAAATTTAATACCCATACATCCACACAATAAAAGCAAGAAATAAAACAAAGAAGAAATCTAAACCTATACAGTCATTGAGGGAGAGAATATGAGTGAGTGAGTGAGTGCGTGTGTGTATGTGTGTGTGGGGGGGGGGGGGGGGGTGAGTGTGTGTGTGGGGTGGGGGTGTTTCAGGGATAATACTAAATATGTAATACTCACATAGCACACGATCAACACAAACACTTTTTAATTATACTCATACAAATTGAATGTCATGATAATAAAATAAGTGCAATACCCATACACTCACATAATAAAGAGGGGAAAAAAAGCCAATTAAGTCATTAAAAGAACATCTACACATTGTAAGTAATAGAAACAAATTCTTTTTTTTTCCAGGATAATGAATAAGTACTCATGTGCTTTTTTACATCCAGTCCCCGCCATTGGGGTCACATTTGAAAATGCACTCAGTACTCATATTTTCAAACAGTAGAAGCAAAGGGAAAAAACTTTTTTTTGTTTAAAAAGAAAAAGAGAGAAAAAGAAAAAACAAACAAACAAACAAACCCGGACGAGCAAAAGACAAAATAAACCCCAGAAACCCCCCCAACCCCCCCCCCCCCCCCAAAAAAAAATCAACAACAACAAAATATAAAAAAAAACAACAACAACAAAACAGACAAAAGCACCCTCCCAAATAAACAAATAAAAAACAAGAAACAGCAACAAGAAACAAACAAATGAGAGAAGAAAAAAACAAACAACAACAACAAACAAACAAAAACAAAATAAAACCCAACACCGTTCCCCCCTCCACACACACACACACATAATACACCAAAGCTAAAAGCAAACAAACAAAAAACCCAAACAAATCAACAACAAAAAACAAAGTAACAACTACAGCAATAACAACACAGAGAGAGAGAGAGAGAGAGAGAGGAGAGAGAGAGAGAGAGAGAGAGAGAGAGAGAGAGCCAAACTTATAGATCATAAAATTGAACACCTTCATATTGTAGAATAGTACACATAGTTGTTACACGTGATAATAAGATATTAAAATAGGAGATTCACTGGAGCTCAAGTACAGTCAACAAGTCCAAAATAATATTGAAAATCGAAAGTATGAATATGCCCTTTATTAGAATACACAACAACAATAGAAGGAGAGGGAGAGAGAGAGAGAGGGAGAGAGAGAGAGAGAGAGAGAGAGAGAGAGAGAGAGTGCGTGTGTGTGCGCGTGTGCGTGTGTGTGTGTTTCAAAGATGGTACTAAATATATAATTCTCAAAACAGTACACGATCACCTTCAACACTTATTTTGATTACTCATACAAAAAACAAACAAAAATGTTATGATAATAAAAATTATATAAAAAAAAAATAATAAAAAACTCAATACCCATACTCTCACACTATAAAAACAAGGAAGGAAAGAAAGAAAGAAAAAACAAAACAACAACCAGCCAAATCTATAAGGTCATAGTGAGAGAGAGAGAGAGAGAGAGAGGGGGGGGGGGGGGGAGGAGGGGGGGGGGGGGGGAGGGGGGAGGGGCAGGGAGGAGAGAGAGGAGAGAGAGAAATGAGATGAAGAGAGAGAGAGAGAGGAGAGAGAGAGAGAGAGAGAGGAGAGAGAGAGAGAGGAGAGAGAGAGAATTTCACCTATGGGAAATTAATGTAACTCTGTGGGCAGTGTACTGCTAGAGGGAGAGAGACAACAGTGAAGCTTTTGAAAAATTAGTCATTGTGAACAAGTCTTTTAATAAAGGAAGGGGGGGGGGGGGGGGGGGGGGGCAGATTTTCAAGGTTCACCAATGGTGAGATTTAGCCTATACGACCGTTTTTACCCACTATTAAGGTAGCTGCATTCCAACTTCAGGGATGAAAAGTTTTCTTTTTTTCTTTTTCTTTTCTTTACTTAGATCATAGGTTACGTTGTATCATTGTTGTGCCAAATTAGGGTTACGACCCTGTTAAAAAAACAAACAAAAAAGTAGGTAAACACTTAACTGTAAGCCATGGACATAAAGGTTATTAGCATCTTTCTCACATTTAGATTACATACATCTAGATTACATTTTAATGATCTGTCCTTTTGTGTCCCTCCCCCTCCCCCGTTTGTTTGTTTGTTGTTGTGTGAGTGTGTTTTGCTGTACTTTTGTGTACTCCTTGTTGTGATATAAGTATTTCGTTTGTTCGATCATAAGTTATGTTGGTTTTTTTTTCCATTTTGATTCGGTTTGTTCGAGTCTTTATTGTTTTTTCTGTCTTTCTTTCTCCCCCCTTCAGCAAATCTACCACTCCACTCTTCAGCTCCAAGACCGATCAGTTGGTGCGGTCCTGTTCATCCGGGCATTCAGAAAACGTGTGTTGTCTCGAAGATCAACAAAACAGGCGGTAGACCTGCTCGACACTTCTGTAAAAATGGTAACGTACTCTGTTTAGAATACTTGTTAACATTCTTGGTATTGTTATGTTGTCAATCATTATTTTGGAATTAGGGAAAGATTATTGCAATTAGCGACATTTCAAATGACATTGGCCTGGGGGAAAAAAGCATAACTGATGTTTGAGTACATTTTCGTTGGGAACAGACTTGTTGCCGAAAGGATGCGTGTCTGCACATGATCTGAAAACAAAGACAAAGAAATATGTGTGCTCTGAAAGAAAAGCAATAATTATGTAAGAATTTTCCAACATGTTTTACAGCTGAACTTGAACCAAATACTGAAATAGTTAATTTAACGTGCATGCACACACTCACTCTCACTCAACACACACACACACACACACGCACGCACACACGCATGCACGCACACACACACACACACACACACACACACGCACACACACACATGATTCCTTATCTGACATACTATCATGTTACCAACTCTCCTACCCCTCTTTTTTCTATTCATCTAATATCACAATGTGTTAAGAGACAGTCAATTTGAACATAGTAAGCACATTTACAAGCATGAACACATACACCCAACAACCCATACACATGTCTTGTGCTCACATTTCTGTATTCTTATAGTAACTAAGTAAATAAGCCTTAATTTGATCTCTGTCTCTGTCTCTCGCTCACTCTCTCCATCCATCCCCTGCTGTCATTCACTGACAGGACTCTTTCTTGCTGTTGTTTCCTGTTGTTATGTGAATGTATCCCCAAAACACAACAACAAAGCTAACAAACAAAAACCTGACAAATGTTCGTAATTGTTATAGTAAAAATCTGTGTTAATAGTAAAAATATAAACATTTAAAAAAAAAGAATTCTTTAATCTAAAGAAAGCCACAAGAAACATTTGTCATATAACAGTGAGCAGTTGTTTTTTCTGTAGTATTGTAGTTGATTGATCGTAAAGAATTGATGCATAAATCCTGTGATGAACAGTCAAACATGAAGAAGACGACACTGGCTGGGGGTGGCCGGAAGAAGACGGGCCCCAAGTGCGAGTTGACGAGGAGCAGAAGCAGGAGATCAGGGAAGCCTTTGATCTCTTTGATGCCGATGGCTCTGGCACTATCGATGCCAAAGAACTGAAAGTAAGTCCCATCAGTTTTTGCTTGTGAACAGTTAAATGGTGACATCCCATAATAAAATGCAAGTTCTGTGATGATTCAGATTTGATCATGTCAACTTTTTATTTCTCTGTGTATTTGATATCAAGTTTATGGTATAACAGATTATGTCATATGGTACCTTATACTGCTTACACTGCTTTTTGTTAGATCTACTGTTCAATGCTCTCTGTTCATTTTCAATTTGGTACATACTACATGTGTATCATACAGTTCTCTATAGTCTATGAGCATTAGGATTATATCAGTTCTGCAGTAAAAAGTGACACATCTCAGTGATGTGTAAACTGCAAGGTTGTTATGACTGATAATGCCTGTAAAAAGTGCAAGGAATTATTGCCAAAATAAACTTTCTAGTTTCTAGCATTATGTAACCAGTAGACTAACAAAGTAACATTACTGAAAGAGTGATGTGGAGAAAGCAGAATTTGATGATGCTTATGGTGAGTGTGCTTGTGTGTGTATGTGCATATGCGCATGCATGCTTACCTCTGTATATTTGTCACAGGTTGCCATGAGAGCACTTGGTTTTGAGCCCAAGAAAGAAGAAATCAAGAAAATGATTGCAGAAATTGACAAAGAAGGCACAGGTGAGCATCAGAGCTTTTAACAAAAGACAGCTTTTGACTGCATAAAGGGGCAGAGTAAGATTTTGTACATGGACAAACTAGCAAAAACATGTCATTCTTGCTGATGACAAAATTTTGATTGTTATTCAGATTATGAATCCATTTTGGGAAGGAGAGATTGAATGTTGAGGTGTGGACTTATATGTGGTTTAGAAAGAAAAAACTGTGATGCAAAAAGAGTAATATTTCAAGATGAAACACCAGCTCAGTCCTTTTGTGGCAGTCACACACAAAGGCCTGGGTTTCAGCAAAGCTCTTTAGAGTCCATTCAGTGATGTTGTCCAAAATGTCTCTTTATCTTTCTCTGTCTTTTGTCTTCCTGGACACTCTACACATGTTGATTTTGACACTGGTGACTTCTAAGGATTGAAACTTGTTAGCCTGGAAATTGGTGAAAATGATCAAACTGTAAAGTGAAAATTTCAGACTGAAACCTGGAAATAGGTGAAAATGATCAAACTGTAAAATGAAAAAAACTGCAACCTGGAAATTGGTGAAAGTGGTCAAAGTGTAAAGTGAAAAGACTACGGAAAGCTACATAAACTCTGCAATGTTGATATATGATAGCATCTTTTATTAATAAAAGAGGAGTCATGTGATTCAAAGTGTATTGTGGCCATATTCACTAGCTATCACTCCTTGTTAGTTTCTTACCTTGAAATCATAGGTAAAAATCAAGACGCATTTTTTCCTTCTTTTTTCTTATATTAAAAAACAACTGTTAAAAAGGGACTTTTGTTTCTTTCCTTGAGTGTTTCAGAATAAACTTCAAAATATGGTTATGTTGACCGTTACTCTCTTCATTTTAGATCTTGGGAGAAGTTACAAATAAAATCAGAAGCCTTGACAATACTGTTTTGTATATATAGGGGTCATTACAGTTGCATCTTCATCATATCAGTTGCCCAGTAAAACATGCCAGAAAGAACTTGTCTGTATCTGAGCCAAAGAGCCTAGTGGTGGTCTAGAGGTAACGCGCCTGTCTAGAATGCAAAAAGTCCGGTCGGAAGTGTGCAGTGGTTCGAATTCCGTTTGGGCCCGAAACTTTTCCCCCATCCATTAGACCGTGAGTGGTGGTCTGGGCGCTAGTCTTTCGGATGAGACGATAAACCAAGGTCCCGTGTGTTACACAAAATTATTCAGCACACGTAAAAGAACCCATGGCAACAAGAGAGTTGTCCCTGGCAAAATTCTTAGAAAAAAGCCATTCTGATAGGGAAACAAATACAGTTGCAGACCAAAAAAAAAGGGTGGTGCTGCTCTTGTGGCGACATGCTTTTCCCGGGGAGAGCAGCCTGAATTTCATGCAGAGAAATCTTGTGACTTAAAGTGGTATAAATAAAATGAAATGAAATAGTTCATGCACCTTGAGTACTGGTTGGAAATGGTGTGAATCAAATCATCATTTTTGTCATTAATTAATTAATGAAAAGTGAAGGATGGAAGTCTTTGTGTCTGCTGGGATGCGGATGACCAGACCGTCATTTGGTTGACTTTATTTTTCAGGTACCATCGACTTCAACGACTTTCTGACCATCATGACGCAAAAGATGAGTGAGAAAGATGCCAAGGAGGAGATTCTCAAAGCTTTCCGCTTGTTCGATGATGACGAGACGGGCAAAATCTCATTCCGCAACTTGAAACGCGTGGCCAAAGAGCTGGGAGAGAATTTGACAGATGAAGAGTTGCAGGTGAGTGGCTTGTTCCCGTCTTATGCTTTTAGTTTTCTTCGTCAAATGCTCAGACAGCATCTACTGTTGTCATTTATATGAAAGAAAATGTTTTGTGCTACCATTAAGTGCCTGACAAGCCAGGCCCAGTGCATCTGACTTCGGTGTGGGAGAGAATTATCTTCTAATTTCTGGATAAAAGGCAGGAGAATTGAACCAAGAAGGCAGAACGCAGACAAGAAGGGGGTGGCAGAGAAGAGAAGGAACAAAGGTAGAAACAAAGAGAAGGATAGAAAAGCAGGAATTCCTGGCCCAGAATTTCCAGAAGGAGGAGATGCTGTTTGTACTGACAGGCCCCATGGCATCTCCACAGGAGAAGCCTGGGTGGTTCAGTTTACTTTTTTGTTGTTTGTTCTTGCATTTAAGCGATATGAGACTCCTAGTAAGATGGGTCAAATGATTATTGATTTTGCAAAGAAAGGTCATGGTGGTTTTGCTTCAGTGTGGATTTTCAGTGTCGCTATCTTCCCAATTTGTCATCTTCAGCCTGTGTTAGCTGCAGTGGGTTTTGTAGTCAGATGTGTTGGGCAGCTGTAGTGTTGGAGGTTACTGTCTCATTCATGGGAGATTAGATTATTTGACATTGAGATGGATATATCTGGGAAAGTTTGTTGATTTGCTGCCTCCAGTTTATGTATAGTTTTTATCCCTGAAGTCAGAATGTGGCTACCTTATTGGTGAGTAAAAATATGTCGCATATGCAGAATTTTGCCGTTATTTTAAGCTTGGAGCTCTGGTCAAACTGTAAGAACAAAACAAACAAAATAAAATTAAATAAAAACAAATCTTTTTCGTATCTATACAGTTGACAATTTCAAGGAACATGATAAAAAATCTGACTTAAGAAATTGTAAAATTTGCAGTCATAATAATATGTGCCTTTAAGTAATTTGTGTTACAATGTGTGGTGATGGAACAAGCATGAAATAAAAAAAGTTTATCTTGATTTGATACTCGAATGAAGCATACGAAGCCATGACAATATCCTTTGCAAGAAAAGATGATCTCTCTGTGTGCTTGCGTATACTTCATTTTTCTGTATGTTTTTGTGTATTTGCTTCTTCCTTTCTTCTTGCTTGTAGAATGGTTCTGGTTTGTTTGTTTTTAAATCATGATTATTTTGTTGTTATTGGTATCACATAAAGCATTTTGCTTGTTCTTTGACAGGCCTGATTTTTCCCTTCATTAAATTTATGCTGTGAAAAAATAACTGGAAGGGAACACTTGCAATGTTCTGTGGTGTTATGTGTTCCCCAGCTTAACACTCTGGGGGTCACCCAGAATGTGCACTCTGACTCACTCATCATCCCACCTGGGAATCACTGTGAGATTGAAATTGCACTTTACTGACTGAGAAGTTTGCGTGTATGACTGTTTTTGAGTACCTCACCATATAGGCAGCCGTACTCTGACTTCAGAGGAAATGTTCAGTGTAATGTTAATGTTGCTTCACTGACGGTGTCGCAGGAGATGATCGATGAGGCAGACAGGGATGGTGACGGAGAAATCAACCAGGAAGAATTCCTTCGCATCATGAAGAAAACCAGCCTGTACTAGGCAGCTGATCAGAGACGAGGGGAAGGAAGGACTGCGTGATGGCAAGGATGCTGAGGACAAATCTGTCTTTGGAGTATGTGATAACTGTGCCGCAAGGGAAGAAAATCAGCCAGTTCATTGTGAAATTGAACATTGTTGATGCTGTAGAGAAATATTCACTATAAACAAACTGCCTGCATTGTATTGAAGCAAGGGGGTACATATGTATCTGAAGTGTATGTCTTGTTTGGTGGTAAATCAGATCAAAAATTAAGGACTGTCTCTGTGATATAAATTGTTATAGCTTTTACCTGAATAGGGATCTGTAATTTACGGTTTATAGTCACTTTTACTGTTGAGAAGTATCTCCTGAAATAAAGATAAAACACGTCAAAATCAGCCATTAATATTGGCTGCTTCTTTTTGCCTTGCCATTGTGTTTTTGCTATAAATGATCATTAATTAGTATAAATCATTTCAAAGACCGAAGACAGGAAAAGAGAAACAGTTTTAACAGCGTTGATATTTCTGAATCTTTTGCAGTGAGATTAGATGTAACCGATGTACCGAGTTATATTACAGTCAGGTTCTCATTGCTGGCTGTCAGTTTATTTTCATCAGCTGCTCTGGGAGCCATAGGTGACAGAATAATGTATGATGATTAATCAACCAGCATGCTTTCGCACACTGACTTATGAATTAGCCCAAACCACAACTGTATGGAGATAGAGTTTTATTGAGTGTTCATTCCATTCCATTTAAATAAGTGTGGCATCTTTCTCACACTATTTCTGTTTCAACCACATCCATATATTTTCTCCAGTGGGACCAAAATTGCAAGTATTCATATTGCTGAGAGAGAAAATAAATCCTTACCTTTTGTGATCCCCATCTGCAACAGTATTGCTGTAAAATCTTTTACCTTTTGCAAGCCACATCTGCCACTGCATTGCTCAAGGCTCATCAATGTCAAACCTCCCCTGGGAGAAACATGACAAAAAAGGAAGAAGAAGAAGATCTGCCACTGTATTGCTGTGAGTTGTCAGTCCTACCTGAGGACGCTGCTCAGGAAGAATGGCAAGTTTGTATTGTAAGCAATATGTTTTTGATGTGAAGCAGGATACAGGCCAACTAACACCACCATTCTTCTTGAAGAAGGTTTACAGGTAGGGGTGAAACTTTAACAGCTGAGTTGCAGCAAACATCAGCCCCCCCCCCCAATTTTTTCCCCCATGTTAGTATACAGAAATCTTATTAAGCAAGAGGAGTTGGGGTTTCATGATTTTTGGTTGTTGTTTTTTAAAATTACATTTCAGTTTTTCCTGTCAGCAACTATGAAGTGGTTCATGAAATGGCGTCATGACACTGATTCACAAATCACTTTTTTGTTTAATATCATTCTGTCGTCTAGCGTTGTTGATCAGATCAATGTTCTGCTCAAGAGGACTTACGGTCTGCTTAATTCAGTCTCTGTCTTTCTACAGTGGAGTGGCCACAGCCCTCCACAGTGCAGGATATACTCAAAGCTGCATTGACCATCCCTACGAGTTGGTGGTATGTGGTTTAAATTAGTAGTTATCCAACACTCTGAGACTTAGAAGCAGCCCATATTAATTTTAGCTGTATGTACATTTGTTCATGCCACTTGTAACAGCTGATTTTTGGGGGGTGACAGCTGATTTTTTGTTTGGTTGGGGTTTTTTGTTTGTTTTGTTGTTGTTTTGGTTTGGGGCTTGTTTGTTTTGTTTTATTGGGGGGGGAGTAATGTTTCATTTTGTTTGGGGAGGTTGAAATGTGAGTGTAATTGAAGAAGTATAAACAAGAAGTTGCAAAAATCAAAATGTGTTTGAAATTTAAACAGCTTCAGTTTGTCTGCTTAACAGGGAAGACTTTGACAACAACAACAACAATGTAACAAGTGAAAGTTGTAACTGTTTATAAAAGCACCTTGCCCCAATGTTTGGTGTGGCTGTTTTTGTGTGTGTTTTTTTTCAAATAAAAGATAAAGAGGAGCTAAGCCAACCACACCACCACAACAACAAAAATCTAACTGAAAGGTACAGTCTGAATAAGAATTCTTATACTCTTTCAAGCAGAATCTTGCTATCTTTTTCACAGAATTTTGTCCCCGAGAGGGACAGTTGATCATCTGCTGTGTAAGTATATTATTACTCTGTTCATTACTGACTGTTGCTGCGAAAAATGCTAACAGAAAACAGTGAGATGGTGCGTGTAGGAAGTTGAGCAGGAGGCTGGAAAGAATAGGCTCTGGCTAGGGTTTTTTAGACAGGAAACACGGTGTTCTTTTCTTCCAGCATATACTGGTACGTTTATGGTTGTTGGACACGTCAAGTTTTTTTTGTGCGTCGCGTACTTACATGGAAGGAAGTTGTGCAAGCTCGTGTATGTATGAATGGATGTCTTCAGAGTGAGAGAGAGAGTGTGTGTGTGATGTGTGTGTTGTGTTGAAATGTATGGAAATGTGCATGCATGCATGTATATATGTGCAAGTGTAAGATGCCTGTTGTCTTGTGTATATGTATAATTCTTTGTGTGTGCGTGTATACATGTATGCGTGTGTGAATTAAATCGTTTATGTGTGTCGGTGTGTGTTATCTTTGAGAATAAAGCATTGAAGAAGAACAACTACCATGTACATTTTTATTTTTGTGCATTTTGCTGTTGAGATATTGTGACACGTCTTATTGATGTATTAATATAAGTGCATGAAAATGAATGTATTGTTATATCTCTTTAAGAGTTTTATCAGTTTATTTCTGTATGAATTTATTTTTCATTCGTTTCTTTTCTGTCTAAATCATTTGAAATAAAGAATGTTGAAAGTAACTTGGGTTTTTTTTCTCCTTGTGTGTGTGTGTGTGTGTGCAGGTGTGCATGTGTGCACTTCTTTCTCTTGCTGGTATGTGCAAAGAGTAAAAACAAGAATGTGGCACCAATATTCATGAAATAGGGAGCACAGCACAGCGTAGTGCGCGCGCATGGATTTGAAATTTGTTGCTCATTATGTTTAAGGAGAGTTGCATGCCTGTAAATGATTGAGTGCAAGCGCTTCGATTTGTTTGTTTTTTACAAGATTCAGCACTATATAAATTCCATATATTCTTATTATTATTCCAAAGAAACGAAAAGAGGCAGGGATGGAGAAAAGAAGTCTCTTAACAGAATTTAGATTTCTAGATTGATGTGTGTGTTTGTTTCTTGCATTAACCGAGCAATGAGCATGGTCAGAGTGACAGAAATGGATAAAGCAAAGAAAGGTTAACAGTGGGACTCCAGCTTTGATCTTACACTTCTCTGATATTGTGAAGTTGCAGCTCTACTATGTGACACTCCACCATGAAATGAGTCGCTTTGCACCTGACCCACTTTTCTGCTAGGACCCAGGTGGGGGTCAGGTGTTGATTTTGAGATTATACAACTATAGCCACTATTCTCTCTTGTATTGAAACATCAAGGCGTAAGTTTGTTTCCTTTTGCTTTAAACCGTGCTTAAAAATACCCAAGCCCTCATTCTGACCACCTATTACGATGCTAAACTTGTCCATTTCTCATTTTGTCACTTCTTGCAGTCTATCATTTCAATTTGTAATAACTTTTCATAGAATTGTCAGATTTTCAATCTGTTTCTTTGTATTGAGTAGTCTTCTTGTTGCAAATTAATAGCATGCCATTAACTAAAAATTGACCTCTGGGGCAATGCGACTCATTATGTGATTAAGCCTCACATATAATAATATTCAAACAACACTGCACTCATTTGTCTTGATGATTTTATCAAAAAATAGTCTGACATATATATAAAACCGGATCAACATCAAAATCACATTTTCATTGTTGATAATACAAATAATTATAATAATAGTATGTTCTTTCGAGCCAGAAGGCCCAATAGAGCCGGAGCTTATCCCGGTTTCTGTAGCGTTAAGCGAACTGATGGTTTTTCACCACCCCTGTGACAGGACGCTAGTCTGTCGCCAGATACTTCCCCAGCAGAGCTGGTACCCACTTGTACACCTGGGTGGAGTGAGGAAAATAGGAGAAAAGTGTCTTTCCCAAGGACACAACACCGAGCCGAGCGGGGATCGAACCCGCGATCTCTGGATCACGAGTTGACCGCCTAAACCACTCGACCACGGTGAATTATAATAATAATAAAAATAAAATCACAGTGATGAGTAGTGAGACTGATTGTATACTTGCAACAACTTATGAATTTATTTACCGGTATAGTCATATACATTTAGATCATTAATTGAATCAATCACAGTAACTTATCATAACTTATGCACATGTAAATCAACTATCATAGATTTAACAACAGTCATTGCATTTGGAAGTGGAACAAAAATATCAAATCAGCAATAAATCAATTGATCAACAAAACAAAACAACACAACCGCTCTCCACCCCCACCCCCGCCCCCCCCCAAAAAAAAAACCCCACAACCCCAAACAAACCCACAACAAAATATATTAAAAAATCCCAAACCAACCACAAAAAGCCAAACCCAACAACAGTCATTGAATCAACTGGGTGTAAAAACAGTCAATGAATATGTATATATCAATAAATAAATATAAAATCAGTAACAAATAAATCAAGCAAAGAAAAAAACAACAACCAGGAGTAAAATCAATCAATACATATGTACATTTCTGTAAAATCAATGATAAATAAATCAAGCCTTACAATTGTGCATATCAAATCAGTCACTGTCCATGTAAATAAATCATTGTACATATAACACCTATGAAGTGACAGGGAAAGTGGGGGGGGGGGGGGAGGGGGAAGTTATATAAGAAATAAAACAGGGCAAAAGATAACAGCAAAAAATCCCAGGAAAGTGACTCGGTTTCACCATGAAAAGCTATGACAATGTAAACAACTCCTTGGGGGAAAAACAACTACAACAGACCTACCCCCATCCCCCCCCCCCCCCCCCCCACCAAAAAAACAACAAAAAACCAAAAAACAACAACAAAAACAACAAAACAAAACAAAACAAACCAACAAAAGCATGACTTAGTTTGATGGCGAAAGGAAAAACATCTGAGGAAAAAGACAGGAACACAACTCACTCTGTAGAAAAAAGAAATGATGAAAAATGTCTTAGCAGGAACTAACATAAAGGTACCTTTTCATTGCAAAGAAAATAACATTTAAAAAAACTGATTGAAAAAACAACAAAACATACAAAGAAAATGGGTATCAGGGTTAAAAAGTTACAGAAACGTGCTTTGCAGTGTAAATGAAAACAGGGGGACACACTGAGGGAATTTGAGGATTGGGAGGGGGGTGGTAATTGGATACGGAAATGGCAAAAAAAACCAAAACCAAAACTAAACCATGAATGAAAATGATGGAAAGCAGGGGGAGAGGAGAGGGAATAAGAAATGACAGAAACTGTGCTTTGCTTTGTAAAAGGGCATTGGGGGGGGGGGGGGGGGGGGGAGAGTAAATGAGAGAGAGAATTATTCTGTATTTTCCAAGGGTAATGGAATAAGCATTTGCATACTTTTTTTCATCCAGCCCTTGCCTGATGAGGGACTATCAATAAAACTAAGAAAAATAAACCCTACTGCAACAATGACGACATGTTTTAAGAAAAGATATAAGTGTATATTTAATGAGAGACAGACAGAGACAGTGAGGGGGAGAGAGAGAGAGAGAGAGAAAGGGGGGGTGGGGGGGGGGAGGAAATGGAGGATGGATACGAAAATGACAAAAACAGGACTTAACATTACACAACAATGAAAAAAACACCCCACTCTTAACATTAAACAACAAAAAAGGGAAAGAAACAACAGAAAGAAGAAAAACAAATAATATTAACAAAACAAAAAAAAACAACCCCCTTCGTGGATACTGACAGAGCCAGCCAGCCAGCCAGCCATACATCCCATCCCTCCAGCCCTTTACTCACGGCCCTGGCAACTTCACCCCTTCATAGGTCAATCTGAAATACGGCTCCACGACGGGCAACAGCCAGTACATCTGGTTATAGTAGAAGTAGAACCTGCCCTCCCCGACAATTTCAGCGAAGGCTTTCAGCAGGGACTGGACCAGCTGCGGCATGGACTGATGCGACTGGAAGTAACTGTAAAACTGCAGAAGGTCCTTGGCCAGCGTCTGGTTGCTGCCGCCAAAGATGGTGGAGGCGTTGCCCAGGAGCTGGGGCTGGAGGCTGTAGATGTTCATGCGGGTGTAGTTGAGGTGCACGCTCTGGTTGAACTTGGCCCCGTGCTTGTACATGGCCTGGTACGCGCGGAGGACCCAGCTGGCGCACTCCCAGGAGTCGAACCACAGGGGCCCGTCTGTGAAGTAAGTGTGTGTGCGTGCGTGTGTGTGTTTGCGTGTACAGAGGATTAGGATGATAGGGATTGTTGTGTATAGTGTGTGTAGTGAGTGTGTAGTGTTTGTGTGTAGTGTGTGTGTGTAGTGTGTGTGTAAGGATGGGTGGGTGTATGCTGTATACCAAAATAAATCTGATCTAATACCCAAAGGAAGGAAGGTGGCAGGATGGTTAAGACGTTCGCCTGCCAACAAGTAAACTGTGAGGTTGTGGGTTCGATTCCCAGCCTCGACCCTTTCTTCCCAGTTTGACAAAGAAAATCGAACTGAATGTCCTTCGGATGAGACTATCAACTGAGGCCCCGTGTTCGAACGCATGCAGAACATCTTGCGTACATGTTAAATCCTGTTCCGCTTTTCGGAAGAGTAGGTCATTGTGTGCCAGTGGAAACAGATAAAAATTTTACAAAACCGCATACACACGGGGACTGGATGTAAAAAAGCACATGAAACCTTATTCCATTATCCTCGACATAAAAAATAAATAAATAAATAAAAGAACATGCATGTGGAATCAAAACATCAGACTTGTATATCATTTAGTGGCAATCTTGATAGATAAAACTGGAATAGAAAGAAGAGATTTATAAATACATCATATCTGCTCTGCACTGTTATTAAAGGCGTTTATATGTCAAGAATGGTACATCTTACATCATTATTACGCACAAAATCTGGCCTGAAACTTTTAGAACATGTAATTATATCATGTGAACCAATTGTAGAAAAAGACCATTAACAAATTGCTGAAGCTTTGTATTTATGCACCATACATTTCTGAGACAAACTGCACAAAAACTGAAAAAAACCCCACAAAAAACCCTTGCCATGTGACCAAAAAAAACCCAAACCCAACTCACAGGTATGTAAACGTAAAGGTGTCCCATAACCTATGTAGTTGTAGGGGAGTGAGGTGTGAGAGACCTCAGCTTCTTTGGGGCCAGCATATTGAGGGCGGCGCCCATCTCCTCTCCCTCACTGTTTTACCTTCCCTGACCCTAAAGAGGCAGGTACCCATTTACAGCTGGATGAATGGGGGACAGTACTGAAGCCAAAGCGCGCAAACAGTCACCCATCCAAGTGGTAACCACACTCAATGCTGCTTAACCTTGGCTGGGGGAAAGCGAGTGCTCTGACCACTGAGCTATCCCGTCCCCCAATCTCTCGTTCCTGTGACAGTATTATACTCTTAACCGCTTTAACTCAAATATCAATATACCTCCAGAATTTTTGGGGGGTTAAAAACTGCAAATTCTACACAGATCAAAAGCATCACACAACTGTCAGCTTCTCCCCACTTTCAGCAGCTATCCATCCCATCCCATCCCAGCTGGTGCTGATTATAGCTGGAACTGACCGCACCTGGACTTGGTAAAAGGAAGGGTGGGCTAATTTTAGTACTGGGTCCTGGACCCTTGACTGAGTATGCTGGATTTGTGCGCTGTGTTCAGTCAAAAGACTGCTCTATATAAAAATAAAAAAAAGTTAAAGGAGTCCCATAACCTATAAGGTCATAGGAGCGAGGCGTCGAAGACCTCACTTCTCTAGGGCCAGCATATTGAGGGCGGCGCCCATCTCCTCTCCCTCGCTGCTTTACCTTCCCTGACCCTAAAGAGGGCAGGTACCCATTTACAGCTGGGGGAACTGTACTGAAGCCAAGGCGCACAAACGGTCACCCATCCAACTGGTAACCACGCTCGACGCTGCTTAACTTGGCTGGGGGAAAGCGAGTGCTCCAACCACTAAGCTATCCTGTCCCCATTCAGGAGGGCTCTATATAGGAGCCAACAAAAGCCAGGTGGATGATTTAGTGTGTGTTTGTGGGTGTGTGTTGGAGGGGGGTAGGGGAGGAGAGGGGGAGCATTGGTGCACGCTCCTTACCTGGTTTCTGTCGAACGGTCCAGGTTTCGTAGAAGACATTTGTGTTGTTGTCCACCTCTGTCCAGTTGGCAAACTGATTGAAGGTTTCCCCTGTAAGGTCAAATATGAACGGTCAGTTTACTCCAAGCACATATTATAGTATGTGTATACTTGTATACATATATATATATAATGTCAACACACACAAGTCTATATAATGCAATCATCTACATTTGCGCACGCATACACACATAATATGCATGTATGCATGCATGCACACACACACACTCTCTCTCACACACATGTGCGCACACAAACACACACACAAACACACATCCATGCACACAGAACACACACATCATGCATGCACGCAATCATGATGTTATACACACAGCATGCACACAAATACACACGCACACCACACTACAACACACACACACAACACACATACAAACACACACACAAAAACACAACACACACCCCCCCCACCACCTCCACACCACACCCACACCCCACCACCCCCCCACCCCACCACCTCCCCCCACCACACACAACCCCCCCCCCCCCCCCCCCCCCCCCCCCACAACACACACCACCTCACCCTTTCCCCCACCCCCCCCCACCCCACCCACACCCCACCCACACCCCATCCCACCCCCAACCCCACCCCCCCTACCTCCCATCCCCCCATCCCCACCCCAACCCATCCTCCCCCTCCCCCCCCCCTCCCCCAACCCCCCCAACCCCCCCAACCCCTCCCCAACCCCCCCCCCCCCCCCCTCCCACCCCCACCCCCCTCCCCAACCCCCCCTCCTCCCCCAAACCCCCACCCATCCCCCTCCCCACACCCCCAAACCCCCTTCCCCCCGACCCCACCCCGCGCCCAACCCCACCAACCCCAAAAACCCCCCCACACCACACACCACCACCGCCCATCAACCTGTCATGGTGGCCACCTTCACCAGCGTCCCGTTCTGCCTCCAGTGCTGCTCGTCGATGCCGTTGTAGATGCAGGCGGCACCCTGGTTGCACCACAGCAGGGAGCTGTCCCCCAGCAGGTGGGGGAAGGTGCAGTTGAACAGCTGGAACAGCTCGTACCACTCCATGGTGAAGTTGGCCCCGGACTGCACGTGGTGGAACCCGATGGCGTCGTGCATGATGTGCTGTGTCACACACATCATCATCATCATCATCATCATCATCATCATCAACCATTACACCCAGTGGTGTGTAGGGCAGCAACAAAGCGCTTCCACTCCTGCCTATCCTGGGCTAACCTAGTCACTGATCCCCAAGAGTGCTGCATGGCCTTCATCCTCCTCCTCCACGTTTTTGCTTTTGGTCTTCCTTTCTTTCTCCTTCCTTCTGGGGTCCAGTGCAATGCTGCTCTTGTGATTGACTGTGGGTCTCTTCGGAGGATGTGCCCAATCCACTTCCACCGTCGTCTGGTGATGATGGTTCCCATGTCCTCTTGCCTGCATCTCCGTAGTAGGTCTTCATTGGACATCTTCTCTGGCCAAAAGATCCGGAGAATTCTTCGGAGGCATACGGTGTGAAAGGATCAAAGTTTGGTCAGATCCGCTTCCGTCATCCTTCAGTTTCTGAGCACGAATATCTGGTCTATACATCCTCGTTGCTTCCTGAACCCTGCTTGTTCCTTCCTCAGTGCATCGTCCACAGCATCTGATATTCTTCTGATGATGACCTTGGCCAGTATCTTGCTCGGCACAGACAAAAGAGTGATTCCCCTCCATTTGTTCAGGGCGCTCAGGGTTTCCCTTTTTTGGGATTTACTACAACCCTTGGTCCAATCATCGGTACTTTCTCGTTCTTTCCCCTGCAGCTGTGACAGTGTTGCAGTATGTCAGCTGCTAGTTCGAATCTGCTTTGAACATTTGGCCCAAAGTTTTGTCCTTTGGCCCGTGACTTGCCGTTCTTTGAGGGTCTTGATGGCAGCAACCTTTCTCTTCCTTTTTTGGGGGTTGAACGTCAATGTCTAAGTCTTTTTGTACTTCTGGGGTGTCGGCGTCTCGTCAGGTGGTTTGGTCGGTTGAGAATTCCCTGGGAATGTTCAGCCCATCTTTCTTCTTTCTCTTTCTCTGTGTCAACAGTTTCCCTTGTTTTGTCCCTCTGATGTTTCCCCCCGCTCCTCTTAAATTTGTTGCATACTTTCTACTTTCTATTCTATTACTAAATATTGACACTGCTTTATCAATCAGTGTTCTTTTCACTTAACTTACTTTCCTGAGAGAGTGGGGCTTTTTCCACCTGATACGAGTGAAAGTGTTACAGTTGGTCACTAAGATCAAGGTTGTTTTTAAGGAATCTGGTTTTGGTTTGATCTCATCTTATGTGTGGTTCTTCTTCTTCTTCCTTTTTTGTCATGTTTCTCCCAGGGGAGGTTTGACATTGATGAGCCTTCTCCATCTCTCTCTGTTTTGAGCTTCCTCCTTATTTATGCCCCTTTCTCTAAGATCATCTGCAATACAGGCAGCCCAGGTTTTTCTAGGTCTTCCCTTTGGTCTCTTTCCATCCACTGCAAAGTTCATTGCTCTTTTTATGATGTGGTGGTCTGCTTTCCGTTGAATGTGCCCAAACAAGCGCAGTCTATTGCTACTAGCTACAGACTTCAGATCATCAACTTTGCACATTGTCCATAGTTCTTCATTCGTGATCCTGTCTTCCCATATATATCTATACATACCCATCTTCCCATCTTCAAGGTTAGTGTATAGGGAGATGTGTGTGTGTGTGTGTGTGTGTAGTGTGTGTGTGGTGTGTGGTGTGTGTGTGTGTGTGTGTGTGTTGTGGTGTGTGTGTTGTGTGTGTGGTGTGTTGAATCCATGCACCCTGACTGAAATCATTAGTTTTCATTAGCATCTGGCAGTGTCCCCACACACAAACACATTCTTTCTCTCTCTCCTCTCTCTCTCTCTCCTCTCTCTCTCCCCTCTCTCATCTCTCTCTCTCTCTCTCTCTCTCTCTCTCTCATCTCTCTCATCCACAACACACACACACACACACACACACACACACACACACAAGTCCCTCGGATGAGACTATAAACCAAGGCCCCATGTGCGAACGCATGCAGAACATCTTGCGTACACGTTAAATCCTGTTCCACTTTTCGAAAGAGTGGGCCATTGTGTGCCGGTGGGAACAGATAACAAAATTTACAAAGCCGCATACACATGGGGACTGGATGTAAAAAAGCACATGAGTGCTTATTCCATTATCCTCGATATAAAAAACAAACAAAAAAACACACACACACATACACACCACTACACAACACACACACACTCACCTCCCCCACCCCCCCCACACACACACCACACCCCCCCACCCCCCATCCCCCCCCACACCAGACTTACAAATTTCTCCAACAGATTTCCAAACTTGAACTCCCAGACGGGGGCCTTCATGGCGTAGACGTAGAGCGTGTCGCTGGGGGCGAAGGAGGGCATGGTGTTGGAGGCCCGGCCTGTGGGGCAGAATGGCTGCACACCGCCTGACAGTAGGAGTTGGACTTTGGTCGACTGGGCACAGGCCTGGAGAAAACATTTATGTCAAACTGAAATGGTTTTGGCCACACAACAAGGCATAACAGCCTGTCAAAGACAGCCCTGCAGGGAATGGTGGAAGGAGCAAGGAGGCAGGGACGACCACGCAAAAGCTGGATATCCAACATCAAGGAGTGGACCGGCCTCACTGTACCAAACCTCCTGAAAGCAGCCCAGGACAGAACCATTTGGCGGTCCACTTGCAGCGTCCGTGCGGGTACCCCAACGGTCGTCCCGACCAAGGGATGAAGAAGAAGAAGAAGAATACTATATATATATGTATATATATATGTGTGTATATATATATATATGTATGTGTATATATATATATGTATATGTACATATATATATATATATATATATTTACATACACATACTAGTCTTCTCTGGGGCAGTATGTATCTATAGCTTCATGGTTAAAGTATTGAACGCATGAATTGACGATTATAACTGACAGTGTTGTTGTTGTTGTTGTTGTCTACTGTTGTTCTTCTTTTTATTATCATCATCATCTTTATCATCATTATTATTATTATTATTATTATTATTACCATCATCATAATCACCATCATCATCGTCATCATCATCATTATGACTGTTGTTGTTATCATCATCATCATCATCACCATCATAATCATCATCATCAACATCATCATCATTTCTTTGAGGATAATGGAATAAGCACTCATGTGCTTTTTTACAGCCAGTCTGCGGTTTTGTCAACTTTGTCATGAATCCATTCCCACTAGCACAAAATGGCCTACTCGTCTGAAAAACATTGTATAGCATAGTATAAAAGCAAAGTCGTCTGTCAGTATAGGTTTCGGTTCCCACTGAAATGTCTGATTGAAGAGATTTTTTTAAAAATTGTTTTTTCATTCCTTGGCTAGAGCTTCAATGTTCACAAACGGTTAGATTTTTTATTTTTGTGTATGCTACCAGTTCCTCCCCCCCCCCCCCCCCCCCCCCCCCCCCCCCACCATTCAGGTAGCCGCATTCTGACTTCAGAGATACAATCACGAATCAGGAATTGAACCTTCCAAATTTGCCAGGACAGTCACGAGGTATCACCCTGCTTTTTATGATGTTCAAATATCCTATTTTTGGTAACCATGCTCAACGCTGTTTAACCTTAGCTTGGGGAAAGCGAGCACTCTTGACCACTGAGCTATCCCATCCCCAACAAGTGGATATAACCCAAGTCAAATGAGTTGAACATCTTCTTGATCAATAAACTGCAATGACATATAACACAAGTCATAACAGAAATAACGCACAAAAAAGGTTGAATATGTTTTGTCTTATAAAGTCCCTACAAGATGAACAAAGAGACATATGCATGAAAACAAAGAAAGAACAGCATGAGCTTGTCTCAATGTCTGTGTGTGTTCCAAAGCTACATCTGCACACCACAGCTGTACATACATGTATAGTTTAGAGGAGATGCACTGATGCAGTCTCTAGTCTGGCTGTAGTGTCTGTGGATCATTCCAGAGGGAGTATACTGAGTGCTTTTCCATGTTAAGGGAGATTGATGCAATTTTCTGCATGAGAGAGAGAAGGAGAGGGCTGGGGGGGGGGGGGGGGGGGGGGAGTATGTGTGTGGAGAGAGGGGTGGGGGAAGGGAGAGAGAGTATGTGTGTGTGTGTGTGTGTATGTCTGTCTGTGTGGTGTGTGTGAAGGGGGGTGGGGTGGGGAGGGGGTAGAGGTGTGTGTGTATGTGTCTGTCTGTATCTGTGTGTAAACAGGAGTGGGAGGAACTGTGGAGAAGGAGTGGTGGGGAACGAAAAATAAAATGAAGGGAAAGGACAATGTTTATATATTTTGAAATCAAACTATAACTACAACTGCACAAGTGATAACTTGGGAAAAGGTAATCAAATGATCACAGTACAAGTGGTAACTTGGAAAAGATAATCAAATGATCACCACAAATGGTAAAATTGGGAAAGGTAATCAGATGATCACTACAAATGGTAATTTGAAACAAGGAAAAGTAACTTCTGACTTAACAATCTAAAGAGAATGCTACTGACGACACAAGATCCACAAAGTCTTTGGAGAACGAAACTAGGAAAAGCAGTGAACTTTGACCTCCCATAGAATGACTTAAGACAATAATTATGATAAAAAGGCTACATGACGACTAAGAGAAACATCCAAGCAGGCATACAATACTGAAATTCTTACTGGTAAGGTACTGGCCATGGACCTTCCTGGCAATGCACAGCAGAAATAATTAAAACAACACAGAGAAGCAGCATATTTACAACGCTGTTTGATACTGCCATCTTGGAGATCATGTGACTGAACTGAGCTTATGACCTATACTGCATCTTTCGACAACTAAATTTTCCAAACAGTGTTAGGTTACACTCCGGGGTTAGTTTCAGAGTGCCAGTCAGAAAAAAGTCTGCTGTTTTTCACAGATTTTTTTTTTTTAAGTAGGAAAAATGCACAATGTACTTGTTTTGGGGGTTGAGGCTATAGATTGACACCAGGTAGTGATGAGAAAGTGGGAAACGGTCATCAAATAAAGATTGCTTCTGTTCCTACAGTGTGAACCAGCGCAAACATAATAGTGGTGAGGCAGATAGTAGACAAAAATGGACTGTACTGCAGTATTTGTTGAATTTTTTTTTTTAAATCATACCTACCAAATTTGTTCGTAGTTTCCCTGAGTTTTGAGTCAGGGTCTAGTCTTTCACAAAAAGTGGTTTTTATTTCTGTTGATGCCTTAGTGCGTACAGTACGAATGCAAAAATGATATAGTTTATATGAATATAGAAGGAAAAGTTCCACAAGCTAGGCCTAACGGCGGTGTGTAGCCAAAGCATGAAGCAAGTGACAGATTCCTCTTCGTTTACTAGCCTACACAGCAACAAGACAAACTGATCATCAGGTACTGTGTTATGTGAACTTGAAGCTTAATTCATGTGATGCTTATTACTGTTAGTTTTTCTTATTGCTGTGCGAGCGCACGAGGAGATGATGAATGTGGAGGGGAGGAAGGAATGATGAAGGGTGGCCAGTGTGAGAGGAGTGGATTAGAGTGATAGTTTTCAAAACGAATGTGGGAATGTGGGTGGCTGATGGTGTTGTTAGGCCTAGCTGTTTTCAACTTTTTGTGATATGTATCATTTGTATTCATGTATGATGCTTGTAAACGCATACAGCTTTCACACATAAGAGATATAAGGAAAACAAAGTATTCTCACATGAAGTCGAAAGACTCAGGATTGCATTTTTGCCAGCTGTAGTTTTGGCTGTATGTACATCAATGAATGAATGAATGAATGAATCGGTCATATTGTCTGATTAATTGATGTCATTTGCGACTTTTCCAGACAAATCATGTGGTTTAAATATAAGTATAGACTGTATTCACAAGAGATGCCCTCTGGAAGTTCAGCTTCCAAAATAGCTGAACACACACAACACAACAACACAACACAACACAACACACACACTCACACACGCACGCACGCACGCACGCACGCACACACACACACACACACACACACACACACACACACACACACACACACACACACTGGATAGCCTGGTGGTTAGAGTGGTGTGCGTTGCACTCTTGATCTGTTGACCCGGTTTGAATCTCATTCAAGAGGATTTTTCCTCTGAAGTTAACATCAGAGCTGACTCCACTCCTCCCAAAAGTCCTTCCGATGAGACTTTAAGCAGAGGTCCCATGTCCCATGCTCGCAGAACATCTTGCGCACATGTTAAAACCCTTCTGCTTTTCGGGAAGAGTAGGCCATTGTATGGCGGCAGGAATGGATGACAAAATTTACCAAAGTTAAACCACATACACCCAGTGACCAGATGTAAAAAAGCATATAAGTGCTTATTCCATTATCCTCAATATGATTTATAAAACTAAAAGAATAAAATAAATAAATAAAAAACAAACACACGTGCACACACACAGGTACGCGTGCGTGCATGCACATGCGCACACACACATTCTCTAACTCAGTCTATCAGTATCACTCTATGCTCAGTATGCTGACCACATGGACTATGCCACATCAAACACATATAAATTTATATTCAATGAAGAGATCTAATATGGCAGTCAATGAGCCATTGATTCCTTCTAGTTCCATGCAACCTTTTGATCTCGATCTGAAGTTTTTGTGCTGAAATACCAAAAAGCCGTTTGTTTACTGTTAAGTGTTTAGTTTTTTATTATGGGATGTTTGGAAGTTTGACTGTTTTGACACTTGTGCAGAAAAGTAATATAAAAGTAATATTTAAAGGATTTTTTGTTTTTCTTTGGGGGGTTGGGGGGGGGGGGGTGGGGGGGGGGGGTGTTGGTTGCAAGTTTACTGAATGTATATATATATTTAATGTAATTTGTATTCACATGATTTTCAGAGGTGAAAATGAAACAATTTTTGGGGTGTTATTGGTTGCGTATTTGCTGCTTTTGTAAATATGTAAAATAATCTAATTATCTATAGCTATTTGTGTGATTTTCAGGTGTGAAACACTCAAACCTAAGTCAGTCAATTGTGTTAAAGAGGACAGAATCGCTCAGTCAGTGGGAGTGTTTGTTTTGAACAGGGTCTAGAACACAACAGTCACCATGACTTCTGAAGCCAGTGAAGGACACAGCAGTACAGTGAGGATTGGGCAGGTCAGTTCTATGGTGCAGGTAGAGGAGTGTGTGTGTGTGTGTGTGTGTGTGTGTGTGTGTGTGTGTGTGTGTGTGTGTGTGTGTGTGTGTGTGTTTCTGTGTGTTTTGAAGTAATTTGATATCTCTTCACAAGTTGGGATTTTATACGAAAAGAAAAAAAGATGGGTGAGTGTGTATATGTGTGTGTGGTTTCGGCTTAATATTTATTCTTTTACTTTTAGGAAAATGGAATAAGCACTCATGTGCTTTTTTACATCCAGTCCCCGTGTGTATGCAGCTTTGGAAATTTTGTCATCCATTCCCACGGACATACAATGGCCTTCTCTACTGAAAAGCAGAACGGGTTTTAACATGTACGCAAGATGTTCTGCGTGCATTTGCACGCACATGGTACCTTGGTTTATGGTCTCATCCGAAGAACTTGTGGGGAGAGTGGAGTCAGCACTGATGTTAACTCCAGAAGAAAAATCCTCTTGAACAGGAATCGAACCCAGGTCAGCAGATCATGAGCACAACACATTAACCACCAGGCTATCCTGTCCCTCTGTGTGTGTGTGTGTGTGTGTGTGTGTGTGTGTGTGTGTGTGTGTGTGTGTGTGTGTGCCCCCATACATGTTCTCTAGAGTTCTACTTCTAGGGTCAGTATTAGTCTAGCACTTAGTAAACTGACCAGTCTCTTGTATTGTTGGGGGAAAAAAACCCATTCATCACTCAGTACCTTTTTTTAATTTTTAAAATGGTAAACACTCGTGCAGTATTTGAATCATCCAGGCTAGTGTGTTTGTTGCCAGGTCTCTGTTCCATTCCATGTCTTGTTTAATCTACTACTTGAAGTTCCTACTGAGACATAGGTTTTGATGTTTGTATTGTCATTTGCCCTGATAATTTCTTCAGGACAGACTTAGAGCAATCATATGATCATGTGTTACAGTCATGGATTTGATACTACTACTAGGTTGTTTTTATGCTCCTTGTTGGTTTTCTTCAAAGAAGTTTTTTTTCCGTGTAGATCTATGGTGATCATCTAATAACCTATTCAGGAACTTAAGAATGAATCCCTGAGGAAAATTAGGTTTTTATTGACACAGATTTCCATGGTACAGACGAAAATGATTTTGTCCAGAACAGTCACCCTGGCTTGTGAAGGATACAGCAGCACAGCGAGGATTGGGAACACACAAACAGTCATACTTTTTTTTATTTAAACAATTTTTTTTTTTTGCTGCCTCATCTTCTGTGACATCCCCCAACCTGCTGTTGCCACCCTGCTCATTCTAATCTCCCCACCACAGCCATACCCAGATTTGTTATGTCTCATCCTCAGAGTCAGAGGTCCACAGGGAGCCCATCACTATCAGGCCGCCGTGGGGCTACCAGCCAGAGGGGCCCTGCACTGCTGCTGGGTCACTTTGACGGTGTTCAGTGGTGCCTGTTGTGAGCTAACATACGTAGGACACCACCACTAAGCCCCCTACTAACGACAGTATTAGCTCAGTCGCGGAGCCAGACTGAGTTGCCCACCCGAGGTGACAACCACCACAACGTCCCTCCAACGACTGTCCCCCGTGAACCTCCAACCCCAAAGGTTTTGACACAAACTCACCACAGGCACAGAAGTGTATGGAGAAACCAAATCTGAGGTCACCATGAGACTAGAGCAAATGGGACCACCGAATCAGAGGCAATTTTCTTAATCGCATGATGATCAGTGACAATGAGGATGACGAAATGCTGCTGCTGTGGAAGTGCATATGCTTTGAGACTACTTGACAGGGTTGTACTCTACGCTTACTATCATAATATATCCCGGTGTCAACTGGGCCCGAGAGATACAGACACCTGCAGTGTTGGTCAGGTAATTTGAGCAACACTCTCAAACTCGCATCCGTTAAGTGGATGAAGCTCGACTGTGTGGTCCCAGTCTTCCCACTGAGCCCACAGCACACTCACTCTGGGTAGGAGCTGGCCGGACTCTGAAAAATCCCAATGACTCTTATGGGAATCAAACCTGCGACCTTCCAGTCTGTAACCGCACTGGCCAAACAGTCATACTTTGTGGACAGTTGAAAACCATGCTTGCCTGGTGATTTGTGGAAGTCAGTTGTTGCTCTCCGTTTGTTGAATACATTTGTGGTTTGTGGGTTTCTTTATAAGCATCAGGCATGATTTACTATTCCATCCATTTTCAGTTGGTGGACATGAAGTGGAAGGTGGGTGTTGCTGTGACCTCTGACGACTGCCACAACCTAGGCTGTCCGATGGTGACCTTGACCCTCACAACCTCTGACCCTGAGGGCCAGCATCACAGTCACACCGTTGAACTGACCATGAGGGAGTTCCGGGTGAGTGGTTTTATCGTTGCCTTTGCTGCAATTGAGGGAGAGGAGATGGGCACCGCCCTCAATATGCTGGCCCTGTGGAGAAGCTGAATGACCGCATAGGTTATGGAACACCTTTACCTTTTTTGCTGCGTTTTGTTTAACTCATCAATTGTGTCTTTTGTGTCATCTGTTTTTATAATCATCCATAGACTGTTAAACTTTTCATGCAGAATTTAACACTTTTCATTAGTTATTTAGAGAAAATGGTGTTTCTCAGTTGAGTAAATTTTTAGAATGCTGTTCCCAAGTTCTTTTTAGAATGCTGTTCCCAAGTTCACGTTGTTTGTTTGTTTACAAGTTTTTTTCTTTTTTTTCTTTCTCAATCCTTGGCTACAGCTCCGAGATTTACCAATGGTGAGATTTTGTGTATGCAACTTTTTTTGTTTTTTTACCCATCATTAAGGTAGTAGGTGCATTCCAACTTAGGGGATGTTTCTCAAATTTTGATTAGGTCAGGTAATCACCATGTTTTTTGCTACTTTTTTTATTTCTGACAATTTTCCTGCATGTTTAGCAAAAATTGCTTAGCTCAGATCAGTTGCTCAAAATGTTACAAATAGAGATGAATTAACCACAGTCTTCTTCTTCTTCTTCTTCCTTTTTTGTCATGTTTCTCCCAGGGGAGGTTTGACATTGATGAGCCTTCTACATTTCTCTCTTGTTTTGAGCTTCCTCCTTATTTATGCCCCTTTCTCTAAGATCATCTGCAATACAGGCAGCCCAGGTTTTGCTAGGTCTTCCCTTTGGTCTCTTTCCATCCACTACAAAGTTCATTGCTCTTTTTATGATGTGGTGGTCTGCTTTCCGTTGAACATGCATAAACCAGCGCAGTCTGTTGGTACTAGCTACAGACTTCAGATCATCAACTTTGCACATTGTCCATAGTTCTTCATTTGTGATCTTGTTTTCCCATTTGATCTTTGTCATGTAGCGTAGCATTCGGTTTTCACAGCTCTGTTTTTGTGAAAACCCATGTCTCCAAACCATACAGGAGAACAGGTCTGATGCAGGCCTTATATATCAGACAGCGTCTCTCCAGTGGGATTTTCTGATTTCTGAGCAGACTTGCCAATTCTTTCCATTTCTTCCAAGCACTCGCAGTCCTGGTTCTGACAGCTAACTCAGATTTTGCTTCACAGCTCATCATCTCTCCCAGGTAGCAGAATTCCTCTACCACTTCTATCTTCCCTTGCTCAAATTCTAGCTCCTCCTTTCCTGCATCAGTATTGTCTTCACCCTTCTTTAACCACAGTCTACCAAAATAATTTAGGATCATTGTATGCTATCGTAAGATATATATCTTTAAACCTTTCCCCCCCCACCCCCCCCCCCCACACACACACACACACTAACCCTTTCTCAAACGCTGCTGCGTGCTATATCTTTCAGCACCTGAGCCAACAGTTCCAAGAAATGGCACGCAGCATGGAGATGGTCTGATGTCAGCACCGTTCTTCTTCCTGGCATCTGGGTGACGACAGAAGAAGACAGCGCCAACAGTGTACCCCATGTACTCTTTTGTCCTGCCTGCTGCTGTGCTGCGCTGTGCTGTGCTGTATTCAGAGTGGGACAGAGAAGGTTAATCATAATAAACAGTATCTTATATGCATCATATGCAAAAGCCTTTAGGCGGTGGTATCAGCAACAGGATAAACGGCATTATGATTTAAAAAAATTTTGGGTTCTTTTATTTCAAGGATAATGGAATAAGCACCTGTTTGCTTTTTTTAATGTCCAGTCCCCATGTGTATGCAGTTGTGTAAATTATGTCATCCGTTCCCACCAGCACTCAATGGCCTACTCTTCTGAAAAGCGGAACAGGTTTTAATGTGTGCGCAATGTGTTCGCACACAGGACCTCGGTTTATAGTCTGATCCAAAGGACTTTTGGGGGAAGTGGAGTCGGCACTGATGTAAACACCAGAGGATAAATCCTTTTGAATGAGATTCGAACCAGGGTTAGCAGATAACGAGCGCAGCGCACATCACTCTAACCACCAGGCTATCCCATCCCCAGATGATGAATTTCTATGTGATATGCTTCCATGAGAATACCAACATATACAGCAGGGAGATGTGCTACGTGTGTGTGGATGGGAAGGGAGGGGGAGGGGGGAATTATGCAGACTGGTTTTTACTGGGAAAGCATTTCATTGCTAGATAGATGTGTGGCGTGTGACAGTGTGTGGATGAGTGAGGATACTGAATGTGTTATGTTACACTGTGTGCTGTGATTGTTTTAAATTTGAAATGTTGTCGTTTCAGTATGGTTTTGGTGCTAGTTAGCTTAGATTCTTTTAGCAGGATATTTGTGTATAGATAGTTGACAGGGACGGGATAGCTCAGTGGTCAGAGCACTTGCTTTCCCTAGCTAAGAAGCATCAAGCGTGGTCACCAATTGGATGGGTGACCGTTTGCACGCCTTGCCTTCAGTACAGTCTCCCAGTTCACCCAGCTGTAAATGGGTACCTGCCTCCTTAGGGTCAGGGAAGGTAAAAGCAGCGAGAAGGAGAGGAGATGGGTGCCGCCCTCAATATGCTGGCCCCTTAAGAAGTTGAGGTCTCTGATGCCTCGCTCCCCTACGACCACATAGGTTGTGAGACACCTTTACCTTCACCTTAGTTGGCAGCTGGTTTTTTTGGGTTTTTTTTTTTTCAAACGGGGTTTTCAGCCTCATCTGTATCTTTGGATTTTCCATTTCTTTTTTCCCCCTTCCTTGCTAGGAGCTCTGAGGTTCACTGATGGTGAGATTTATGCATATGTATGTGACTGTTCCCTCCCCATCCTTTACCGTTTAGATAGCTACATTCCAGCTTCAGGAAATTTCCATGTTTCAACCCACCTCTGACACTAGAAGTGCATATGGAATATCCCACAGGCAGTGACCCCACCCCCCACCCCCCCACCTCTCTCCTTTCTTCTGAGAGATTTATTTATTTCTTCTTTTATATCGAGGATAATGGAATAAGCACTCATGTGCTTTTTTACATCCAGTCCCCGTGTGTTTGTGGTTTTGTAAATCTTGTCATCTGTTTCCACGGTACACAATGGCCTACTCTTAACGAAAAGCGGAACAGGATTTAACGTGTGCGCAAGATGTTCTGCGTGCGTTTGAACACGGGGCCTCGGTTTATAGTCTCCTCCGAAGGAGAGAGAGAACATGTTCAGGTTCAAAAGTGGTGTGAATATAAGAAAAAAAAACTAGAGTCCCAACTCATAAGAAACACTCTTTCACATCTTACTGGATCGGTCATCTAATGAAAATCCTTCTTTTGTACTTGCATGACATGAATCCAGGATCTGATGATTTAAAAAAAAAAAAGTTTTGGTGTGTGTGTGTGTGTGTAAGGAAGTACACAGTTGATTGTTGAAAGATCTGAGTGCTAATTTTTGTTTTTATAGGTTGGTTTGTGTTTTTTTCATTCATGCTTGCTTTGTTGTCTGCTGTATATTTTTTTTGGTTATCTTCTTTGCCAGCATAGAACTTGAATTTTACATGATGGTGATCGAACTTTTTTTCTTTTTGGTTCTGGAACATGGACTTATATATATCATAATTTACAGTACCTGTCTTTGTCAAATTGTAATACAGCCCCAGGTTGGCAAGTATTGGTCATTATTTTGTATTGTATTGTATTGCATTGTAGTGTAGTGTAGTGTATGCCACTTTAAGTCACGGCAGATTTCTCTGCATAAAGTTTTGGCTGCTCTCTCCTTGGGGAGAGCACGTCGCCGCAAGAGCAGTGCCACCCTTTTTTTTTTTTTCTGTTCATGTCTGCAATATGTATTTGGTTTCCTATCAGAGCGGCTTTTTTTCTCTACAGAATTTTGCCAGGGACAACTCTCTCACTGCCTTGGGTTCTTTTACTTGCATTAAGTTAGTATTGCACATGGAACTTAAGTTTATCGTCTCATCTGAAAGATTAGCACCCAGACCACCACTCATGGTCTAGTGGATAGGGCAAAAGTTTTGCACGCAAGTGAGGATCGAACCACCACCCACTTGACACTTGGACTTTTCGCTTTTTCATGGTCAGATTCAAGTCAAACTTTAGTATTTGAGAAGGCGAAAAAAGTCCAGGTTTCAAGTGTGTGGTGGTTGACAGGTGTGTTACCTCGAGACACCCAATCCACCAACAGAGTCATTGGCGACTTACTTCCATGTCAAGAAGACCACCATTCATGATTTGAAGAGGAGCAGCTGTGTGGTGCTGCTCTTTTTCTGCTCCTGACTTCCCATGACACAGCGCGCAAATCCAGCAGAACTCAGTCAAGGGTGCTAGAATTAGCGCGCTTCTTCCTTTTACTAAGTCCAGGTGTGGTCAGTTCCTGCTGTAATCAGCAGCAGCTGGGCTGGAATGGACAGCAGGTGAGAGGAGCTGAAAGTGGGGGAAACTGACAGCTGTGCCTGCTCCCCCCTCCCAAACTCCCCACAAGGAAAACCAAGAAAGATGTTGAGATTAGTGAAAATGCATTCTCGCCTGATTTTTTTGGTTGTTGCTAGAGTTGTGTTTGTGTGTGATCTCATAGGTATTGGGTTCTTGTGTCAATATATGTGTATGTATATATATATATATATACTGTGTTGGCAAAATACAGATTTCTTTGGTTTAGTTTTTTTGGTTGCTTTGTGAATTGCACCTGACCAAAACGATCTGGTTTTCATCCTTTGTTTATTGTTTCTCAGATCTCACTATTCAGCGGACAGATGTGAACATGTGCATGCTTTTGTGTGTGTGGGGGGGGGGTGGGGGGGTGCAGATTGTAATTTATCTTTGGTTTTTGCTTCTGTGTTGCTTTTAAAAACTTGAAACTACCACGTTGTTATAAGAAGATGAGTAGTACGGTTTCCATGGCTAATGTGAATGGTGTACAATATTTGTTGTGTGTGTGTGAGATATGCTCGTGTGAGTAAATAGGACATAAGTATTGATAGTTTTCATCATGTGTGTTTTACGTATTTTATTCCCATCCTTGTACACACATGCAAACATCCACACGCACACACACATGCGCACCCCTTCCCCCCCCCGCCTCAACACACACACACACACATATGTACGAAACATATACACACACACACTCATATCCGAAACGTGCACACACACACATGTACGAAACATACTCACATGCGCATGCACGCACGCGCATGCGCACACATACACGCACACATGCGCGCACAATTGTTACTACACTCAAAATTGCCTAAATATGACGGATGTACAAAACACTAATCGTTTCTGTGCAAAGTTACCTATGTCTGCTTCCAGAAATATATCAAGCTTGGCTTATAGATTTCGTTTAAATGCTCTTCGCACAAAATACTGCAAGAACATAATATGCATGTGTGGAAAACAAATTAGCGCCAGGCATCTACTTACTGGTTGTCCTAGAATTAAAGAAATCGTTTCTATAACATTGAAAGATCCCTTACTTTTAGAATCATCTGTAACGCTTAAAAGCATCCTAAACAATGATATACTTCTTTGCCAAATTTCTGAATATTTGCTACACAGCCCAGTCGGTATCTTCCTGTGATTGATCATCTTGTTTTAAAGCTTATCATTTAAATGAATGTTCTGTAAACCTCTCTTAATGCCCTGTGTTTTTTACCCCATACTTTGTGCTAATATCTACGTTCCCAAAGTCCAAACTTTTTGGCTAGTTATAGTACCTATTGTTAGTTTTCAGAGTTTTTCTTGTTCTATTTGTTATCCAAGACTGGTTGAAGATTTAGAAACATGTTCTTGCTTATTCCCCTAAAAGTGTTTTTTGTTGTTGTTTTTTTTGGGGGGGGGGGGGGGTACTTGGTTTTTTTAGCAAGGCCCTAAGTTTTGTATAACTGTTTGTTGATTAGGCTATTTACTGGCACACACACACACACACGCACACACACACACACACACACACACACACACACACACGCAAGACCCTCACACATACTTGCATGTTCACACGCAAACAAGCGCGCGCGCGCACACACACACTCACACACACCTACAGGAACACACATACATAACTCAATTTCTGTGATATATTTACTTACACGTACACACGCGCACGCACGCACACACACACACACACACACACACACACACACTCTCTCTCTCACACACGCCAACAATTTCACTCATATACTCACACTCATTCACTCACACACACTTACACACACACACACACACTTACACACACAAACACATACACACACGCATGAACGCACGCACATACACACACGCACAAAACTCGTACATGCACACACATACATACACGGACGTATACACACTCTCATACACACACTCACACATGCACGCACACGCACACGCACACACACACACACACACAAACACACACTCACACACACTCACACACACACACACACACACACACACACACACACACACACACACACACACACACATACACACACACACACACACACAAAATCGTCTGATATCACTTTTTGGTGGAAGGACGTTAAACTGAAGAACTAACTATGCGCGCACACACACACACATTCCATTCAGATTCACTCTTAGCCACTGTACGTTTATGAATATAATTATTATATGAGATGTGCTATGTTGTATGTGATGTAGTTTATTTTATTATCGAAGATATTCAAAAGAAAAGGAAAGAAATGGTGATATGTGATTTATGCATTTCAGTAACTTTTTCTGGTTCAGCCAGTTTCAGATCTGACTGAAGCTTTCTTCTGCTTTGGAAAATACAGATCTGCAAACGTTCAGTCTTTCTCTGGTGTTATTGTGTGTGTGTATGTGTGTTTTATTTTATTCTTTTATTTCGAGGATAATGGAATAAGTACTCATGTGCATGTTTACATCTAGTCCCTGCATGTATGCAGTTTTGTAAATTCTGTCATCCGTTCCCACCAGCACACACTGGTCTACTCTTCCTAAAAGCTGAACGGGTTTGAATGTGTGCGCAAGATGTTCTGCATGCATTCAAACATGGGTTATCTCATCCAAAGGACTTTTGGGGAGAGTGGAGTCGGCACTGATGTTAACTCCAGAGGAAAAATCCTCTTGAACAAGAATGGCATAAGCACTCAGTACATGTGCTTTATTACATCTAGTCCCTATGTGTATGCAGTTTTCAAAATGTTGCCATCCGTTCCACCGGCACGCAATGGCCTACTCTTCCAAAAAGCGGAATGGGTTTTAACATGTGTGGGTGTATGTGTGTGTGTGTTCATTCATTTGTTCTTCAATTGAATGTCTTTTCACACTAAGTCATACTAGACAAAGGAGGGCAGGTAGGGAGAAGTAATGGCGCAAGTCAAGTCAAGTCAAAAACATTTTAATCATCCCATGAAGGGCAATTACAATACTGACTGGCAGATTGATACACATCAAAAATCTCAAAAGACACAAAAAAGCTATATTTCATATTGGTTAAAACATTCCAAAATGACTTCAAATAAAAATGTCATGAACACACACACAAACACACATGCGCGCATGCGCGCACACACACACACACGCACACAACACACCGCACACACACACACAAATCGTGAGCACAATGTTAAAAACAAAAAAACAAAAAAAAACCCATTGACTAGAAGACATGAAAACTTATTATGTACACACACACATACGCAACAGGTACACATACGCGCGTGTGTGAACACACCCACACCATACACCAATGTATGAATTCGATGTTTTCAATTTTGAATTCAATCTTTGAAAACAAAGAAAAAACCACAGATGTGAGGGAAAGTTTGTGTTTCGTCACTTGGAGTGTCTGAATGTGAGTGTGGATGGGATTGAAGTTGAACTGTCTGAACCACTAAGCTACAAGGTCTAACATGTATCTTCTTCTTCCTTTTTTGTCATGTTTCTCCCAGGGGAGGTTTGACATTGATGAGCCTTCTCCATCTCTCTGTTTTTAGCTTCCTCCTTATTTATGCCCCTTTCTCTAAGATCATCTGCAATACAGGCAGCCCAGGTTTTGCTAGGTCTTCCCTTTGGTCTCTTTCTATCCACTACGAAGTTCATTGCTCTTTTTATGATGTGGTGGTCTGCTTTCCCTTGAACGTGCCCAAACCAGCGCAGTCTGTTGCTACTAGCTACAGACTTCAGATCATCAACTTTGCACATTCTCCATAGTTTATTTATTCGTGATCTTGTTTTCCCATTTGATCTTTGTCATGTAGCGTAGCATTCGGTTTTCACAGCTCTTCAACAAACGTTCGACGGTTTTTGTGAAAACCCATGTCTCCGAACCATACAGGAGAACAGGTCTAATGCAGGCCTTGTATATCAGACAGGGTCTCTCCAATGGGATTTTCTGATTTCCGAGCAAACTTGATCTAAGGTCTAACATGAATATTAAATGTATACTTGTGCCATGGGACATGCACACACTGAGAGATACCCTGATAATGACATGATTGAGGAAGTGGTGTGGTATCAGTTTTATCGCTCCTTGACAAAAGAGAGTGTAAATGAGGGCACATAGAGCGTGTCTGCAGTATCTGATAAGAGAGATTGATTGTGATTGATTGATTTGATTTGATTCTTTTATATTGAGGATAATGGAATAAGCACTTATGTGCTTTTTTACATCCAGTCCCTGTGTGTATGTGGTTTTGTAAATTCTGTCATCTGTTCCTACGGCAAGCAATGGCCTACTCTTACGAAAAGCTTAACAGGATTTAACGTGTGCGTAAGATGTTCTGTGTGCGTTCGTTCATGGGGCCTCGGTTTATAGTCTCATCCGAAGGACTTTTGGGAAGAGTGGAGTCTGCACTGATGTTAACACAACGGAAAATATCCCCTTGAACGGGAATCAAACCTGGGTCGTCAGATTGTGAGCGATATGTTCTAACCACTAGGCTATCCCCCTCCCCCCCCCCCCCCCCCCCCAAGAGAGAGAGAGAGAGAACTCAAATTTGGATGATTTAGTCACAAAAAGGCCATTGGCCCATACATGAAGGAGGTTTCCGAACTGCTTAGTATTTGGATGATGTAAAAATAGCAACAGCAGCAACAACTGTATAACAAAAAACCCAGTTACAAAAATACGACTTAAGACAACAATATCTCTCTTATTCTGAAAGCTTTACACAAATATAAAGTGAGGCGGTGCACAACCTCAGGATGACTTGACGCCAGGAGTAAACAGAGTCTAAATAGATTAGGCTGTCTACTATATTTTACAGGGACGTCATTTTGCCTAACATCCTGTAATACTGGACAGCACAACACAAAATGTACTTCATCCTCTGGTGCTTGCTTACATGATGGGCACAGTTACCTGAGGTCATCAACATCATGTTCTCTGTATCTGAATTTATTCACTTATATCTGATATTCTAAGTCTAACTGACAGAGAGAGAGAATGTTACTGAAACACAGTTTTAAGTGCTTGATGGCACTAAAGGAGTTAACACTTGGTGACTTTGGCTCTAATGTGTGTGTGTGTGTGTGTGGAGCAGGCTTGTGTGCCTATTTGAGAAGACTTTTTTTCTTTATTTTCTTTTTTCTTTTCTTTTTTTGGGTTTTATTGTTGTTCCTGGGCTAGAGCTCCCATGTTTACTAATGGTGAGATTTTGGTGTGTGTGACCATTTTTGCCCCACCAACACACACACACCACGCACGCACGCACGACACACACACACACACACACATATATATATATATATTATATATATATATATATATATATATATACTGATGATGATAACAGTAATAACAACAATAATGATGATGATGATGATAACAACAGTAATGGCCTTGCTGATATGATACCTTACAAACTACATTGATGAACTGGAAGCGAAAGCTATCTGTCTCTATCTATTCAAATCGAGGCAGTCTGATAGTGAACTCATTGTTAACCAGGAAGAGGCACTGATGTACCCACGAACAGAGACACTGTGGCTAGAAAATGAAATCACCATTATCCTAATTATGGAGTTGACATGTGAGTTAGATTGAGATCACAGATTGAAGAGGAACAAAAACTGCCAGACAAAATGACAGTGTTACGGTTTTATCTGCTTTCACTCAATCACTTTACAGTTTATCTTCTTTCACTCAATTACGCATGCCTGTATCTTTAAGCAGTGAGTGGAACCCGTGTCTCTGTGTGGTAAGTGAAACCCATGTCTTTGTGTGGTAAGTGAAACCTGTGTCTTTGTCTGGTAAGTGAAACCCCTGTTTTTGTGTGGTAAGTGAAACCCCTGTCTTTGTGTGGTAAGTGAAACCTGTGGTCTTTGTGTGGTAAGTGAAACCCCTGTCTTTGTGTGGTAAGTGAAACCCCCGTCTTTTGTGTGGTCAGTGAAACCTGTGGTCTTTGTGTGGTCAGTGAAACCTGTGGTCTTTGTGTGGTAAGTGAAACCTGTGGTCTTTGTGTGGTAAGTGAAACCCCTGTCTTTGGTAAGTGAAACCCCTGTCTTTTGTGTGGTCAGTGAAACCTGTGGTCTTTGTGTGGTAAGTGAAACCTGTGTCATTGTTCAGTAGATTATACCTGTGTTGTATAAGGTAAAAGGTAAAGGTATCCCATAACCTATGTGGTCGTAGGGAAGCGAGGCATCAGAGACCTCAGCTTCTCAAAGGGCCAGCAATATGAGGGCAGAACCCATCTCCTCTCCCTCGCTGCTTTACCTTCCCTGACCCTAAAGAGGGCAGGTACCCATTTACAGCTGGGTGAACTGGGGGGCTGTACTGAAGCCAAGGCTCGGAAATGGTCACCCATTCAAGTGGTAACCACGCTCGATGCTGCTTAGCCTTAGCTGGGGAAAAGCGAGTGCTCTGACCACTGAGCTATCCAGTTCCCCCTGTCCTCTGTGTTGTGCTCAGTGAATGATAATTGTATTTTCAGTATATTATTCCTGTGTCCCTGTACAATAAGAGAGAGAGAGAGGTGACAGGAAGAAAAGGGAAAAGGCAGAAACAAAGAGAGGAACAGAAAAGCGGGAATTCCTAGCACAGAATTTGCAGAAGGTGGGGATGCTATTTATACTGACAAACCCCCGGCATCCCCACGGGGGAGTCATATACGTCGCAGTTGATTTTTTTTTTTAATATGCTGAAATCCTCAATGCTCCAAGAGAGGTTAAAGGCGAATTAAATCTTGAATCTGGCGTGCGTGCATACCCAAAATGTCACCAGTTAAGAACCTCCGAGTCGAAGAGAGAGAGAGAGAGAGAGAGAGAGAGAGACTCAAACTCGAATAATTTATTCACAAAAAGGCCATTGGCCCATACATGAAAGGGGGTTGCAGAACTGCTTAGTATTTGGCGGGGGGGGGGGGGGGGGGGGGGGGGGGGGGGGGGGGGGGGGGGGGGGGGGGGGGGGGGGAGGAGCGATGGTAAGGACAAAATGTTATTGTACAACAAAAAAAGTCAGTTACAAAAATATGACTTAGGGTAACAATATCTCTCTTATTCTGAAAGCTTTACACAAAATAAAAAGTGAGGCTACTGGACGGCACAACACAAAATGTACTTCATCCTCCGGTGCTTGCTTACATAATGGGCACGGGAACCTGAGGTCATCAATATCATGTTCTCTGTATCTGAATTTATGAACATTTACACCTATACTCCAAGTCTAAATTTAGACATAATTCTTTTCAAATGTATGTCCATATCAAGTTTTAGATAAGGTTTCACATCATGCGAACTTATAAATTGTACATTTGAAATCTTTCACTGCTTTGTATGTGATTACTTCATTGCTGTCATGGACAGAGACGGGATAGCCTAGTGGTTAGAACATTGCGCTCACAATCTGAAGACCCGGGTTCGATTCCCGTTCAAGGGGATATTTTCCCCTGGAGTTAACATAAGTGCAGACTCCACTCTCCCCAAAAGTCCTTCGGATGAGACTATAAACCGAGGCCCCCTGTGCGAACGCACGCAGAACATCTTGCGCACACGTTAAATCCTGTTCCGCTTTTCGGAAGAGCAAGCCATTGTGTGCTGGTGGGAACAGATGACAGAATTTACAAAACCGCATGCACACAGGGACTGGATGTAAAAAAGCACACAAGTGATTATTCCATTATCCTCGATATAAAAGAATAAAATAAAATTTAAAATTTAAAAAATCAATCTTTACCTGAAAGGGTTAATAAACTCTCTACAATTTCCGACTCCTTGATTGAGCCAAACAAATCCAAATCCGAGTTCACACAAACAGGTACGTATTTGTGTAGCCCAGCTGTTTTTCCCTTTGACATCTAGATTATAAAGCATCTTGTAGGATTTAAAAGGTAGCCTGCTCCCATCCATATGCAGAATCTTAATCCAATATCTAACGCATCTTACAGCAGCATTGACAATGAGAGGATATCTATTAGTTTTACTATAAACAAGATCATTGGGTGTACGTCTATCTAAGCCTAAAAACTGTTTTAAAGCAAAGAGGTGCACTGATTCACAATGTGTTGCAGCTGCACCCAAGCCCCAAATTTCTGCACCTCATAACGCAGTGGGTTGTATATGTGCATCAAATATATTAAGGAGCAAGTCAAAAGAGTTAGTATTCAATATTCGTAATTTTTTTTAACACAACCAACAAACTTCGTTTACCTCGACTTGTCAGATCTTTACATGCAGTTGTAAAACTAAGCTTTGTAGAAAAACAGATTCCTAAAATTAATATTTATATACATTAATCACAAGCATGACTTTTCCATTGTACAACCATTTTCATGAGCAGCTAAATAACCACCTTTTCTGAATACAACGATATTACTCTTATTCAGATTAACCTTAAGATTAAGTGATGTTGCGCCCTGCTTAAGCTGTTTAACTGCTTTTGTAAGCAGGATAACATCATCACCAAGCAGAAGAATAAGCAATTATGTGAAATCTTGGGAGAAAGTGGCACCATGTTTACCATTATTGGTGACTTCTCTGGCTAACTCATTAATAAAAACAGAAAACAATAAGGGGCTATATACATCGTCCTGTTTAACACCAGTGGTGGAGTATATAATGTCAGTCAGTTTAGTTCCACATCTTATTCTGCTCCTGACATTCTGATACATGGCTCTCAAACATCGTAATACATTTACCCTTCACACCATTTTTCAGGAGAATAGGCCACAAGTTTCTATTAACAGAATCAAATGCCTTTTCAAAGTCAATAAAGGCTACATAGAGCTTACGGTTATAAACAAACTGTTTCTGTACAAACGCAAGCAGAGTAAACATATGATCTAAAGTGGAGTATCCTCTCTTAAAAACCCAGCTTGGTGCTCACACGAAGAGAGAGAGACAGAGAGAGACAGAGAGAGACAAAGAGACAGAGATGGATCTTTACAACAGTCTGGCCTAGACTTGTCATCACAATGGGCCCTAATGACAACAATAATTATAATCTGATGAAGCAGTCCTATGCAAATCGATCTAAACTACCACAAGCCTTCGTCGACCAGACCTTAGGCAGATAACGCTTGTACTTACATGTACTGTCTGTCTGTCTGTCTGTCTGTCTCTAAAATTTAGGCTAAGATTGTGTGGTCTTTTGAACTGCAAACAATGGTATATTACAGCAGAGACAGACAACAACTCTTGTCCAGCATGTGGAGAAGAAGAAGACGAATTTCATTTTTTGTTTGCTTGTAGAACTTATGAAATTCGCCAAAAAATTGCTTTTTTGACAAACCCAACCAACAGGTCCACCAATCTTGTACAAAAGGTGTTATCTTCAAATAATATGTCCGAGCTTAAATCTTTAGCAATATATATAACGCAGGCTCTAGATAAACGTAAGCAGACTATGAATGAAACGGATCCTATACGTAATAACTGAAAATATTGGTTGGCATTTATCTGGACTTTGGATTATTACTCATGTCCTTTTCATATTCATTCCTATGTTAATATGTTACTTACAATTACCCCCTTTGACTGATGGGCTTGTAGCTTTTGTTAAATAAAAATTCGTTCGTTCGTTCGTTCTTCTCTCTCTCTCTCTCTCTCCTCTTCTCTCTGGGCTTTATTTTATTATCATCATCATCAGACCCGTGACCGTGGGGTAGACATGAAAGACGATGCCGTGGTAAGCCTCCTCCATCCATCTCGGTCCTCGGCTCTGCGTATTTTATTACATTATCATGTATATCCTTAAGGTCGGGGTAAAAAAAAAAGCACATGGGTGCTAATTCATTATCCTCGAAATAAAAGAATTTGTCATTGTCATTGTCTCATACTCACATGTCTGTCTGTCTGTCTGTCTGTCTGTCTCACGTACTTGTTTGTACTTTCTGCCTCTGTCTGTCTGTCTGTCTGTCTGTCTGTCTCTCTCTCTCTCTCTCTCTCTCTCTCTCTCTCTCTCTCTCTCTCTCTCTTTCTCTCTCACACACACACACACACATACGCACGCACGCACGCACCCACACACGCTCACACATACACACACATGCACTCACACACACACACTTACACACACGCACGCACGCACGCACATACGTACACACTCACACCACACCAAACATGCACGCACACGCGCGCGCTCACGCGCACACACACACACACTCACAAACACGCTCACGCACGCACGCACATACACTCGCACACACGCTCAGAGAGAGAGAGAGAGAGAGAGAGAGAGAGAGAGAGAGAGAGGAGAGAGAGAGAGAGAGAGAGAGAGAGAGAGAGAGAGAAAATGCGAATGCGAAAAGTTTTATTCATTATAGGCCTTCGCCCCTCATGAGAGAGAGAGAGAGAGAGAGAGAGAAGAGAGAGAGAGAGAGAGAGAGAGAGAGAGAGAGAGAGAGAGAGAGAGAGAGAGAGAGAGAGAGAGAGAATGCGAACGCGAAAAGTTTTATTCATTATAGGCCTTGGCCCCTCATGAAGAGAGAGAGAGAGAGAGAGAGAGAGGAGAGGAGAGAGAGAGAGAGAGAGAGAGAGAGAGAGAGAGAGGAGAGAGAGAGAGAGAGACAGACAGACAGACAGACAGAGACAGACAGACAGACAGACAGCTCCTTATCGCCAACAGCATGCATGTGATGAGCAGATGACACCGGTCCAAATTCCAGTCCAGTCTACACGTACATACTTATACGCAACAAAAGAAGCCGTAGGTTTAGGCCCATAAGCTGTAACAGAGACCCTATACTATAATAATACCGTATAGACGTCAAAGCTCTTTCCCAGAAAGTATGTTGCGCTAGCGTGAAAAAAACGATATTGCCACGTTGTGCAGTTTCTGTTCAGGAAAAGAGAAATTGCAGTCGCGTGCGACCATTATTAATTTTGGACTGACTACGGTGAGTGTTGCGTAGGAAACTGATTTATTGTTGTCGTTGTTGTTGTTTGTTGTTGTTGTTGAATGTTGTTGGTGTTGTCGTTATAATCATGATTTTCTTCTCCTTGTTATCATCATCATCGTCGTCGCCGTCGTCATCATCATCACTATTACCGCCACCATGATCATGATCAGCCATCACCTCGTCCTTCTCATCATCTTCAAAGTCGTCGTCGTCGTCATCATCATCATCGTCGTCGTCGTCATCATTGTCGTCGTTTTTGTTACGGTTTTTACTATTATTATCATTATTGTTATCATTAACATCATTATTATTGCTGTTGCTATCATCACCATTACAAGACGCACGCACGCATACACACGCACGCCAGCATGCACATTAATCATCATCATCACACACGCACGCGCACACACACACACACACACACACACACACACACACACACACACACACACACACACACACAACACACACACACAAAGCTGATAACTCAGTACAGTCTACAATGTACGACAGACCACATAGTCACATTGTGCAGTCTAGGCCTCTTGTGTAGGAATAACAAAGTAGAGAAAAAAGGATGGGGAGATAGCAAAATAATCTTTAATAATAATAATAATAATAATAATGATGATGATGATGATGATGATGATGATGATGATGATAATAATAATAATAATGTATGGAATTTATATAGCGCTGAATCGTGTAAAGCAACAAATCAAAGCGCTCAGATGACTTTTTTTTTTTATATCGAGGATATTGGAATAAGCACTCATGTGCTTTTTTACATCTAGTCCCCGTGTGTATGCGGTTTTGTAAATTTTGTCATCTGTTCCCACCGGCACACAATGGCCTACTCTTCCGAAAAGCGGAACAGGATTTAACGTGTGCGCAAGATGTTCTGCATGCGTTCGCACACGGGGCCTCGGTTTATAGTTTCATCCGAAGGACATTGACATTCAGTTCGATTTTTTTGGGTCAAACTGGGAAGAAAGGGCGAGGCTGGGAATCGAACCCAGAACCTCACGGTTTACTTGTTGGCAGGCTAACGTCTTAACCATCCTGCCACCTTCCTTCTTTACATTGTATGTGTAGCCTACTGGCGTATTACTCTCTCTCTCTCTCTCTCTCTCTCTCTCTCTCTCTCTCTCTCTCTCTCTCTCTCTCTCTCTCTCTCTCTCTCTCTCTCTTCTTTTCTCTCACGCACGAAGAACATCTTGCGCACACGTTAAAATCCTGTTCCGCTTTTCGTATGAGTAGGCCATTGTGTGCCGGTGGGAACGGATGACAAAATTTACAAACACCGTATACATACAGGGACTGGATGTAAAAAAAAGTACATGAGTGCTTATTCCATTATCCTCGATATATAAAAAAAAATGTCATCATTATTATTCCATTATCCTCAATATAAAAGAATAAAATAAGAATAAAATAAAAAAAATTATTTTTTTTATCCGTGTGCGTGCGTGCGTGCGTGCGTGCGTGCGTGGTGTGTGTGTGTGTGTGTGTGTGTGTGTGTGTGTGTGTGCTCGTGCGCGCGCGCGTTTGTGTGTGTGTGTGTGTGTGTGTGTGGTGTGCGCGGCGAGGGCGTGCACGTGCGCTTACAAATTGTTTATGAGTACGAAATACTCAGTTTCACTTCAATAAGATTGGCAGTTTTGCAAAATACAAGAACATGCTTATAATTATTATGGCAAAGGCTTCTAAAGCCCTGTTGAGATCAATAATGAGGACACGTCAAACACAGTTTCCTGAACACGGGAGGGTCGATTTATTGGGTAAAAATGGTTGTATACCTTTACTGTACAGTTGTTAAGCCTACTAACATCTGGGACATGAACACCCAGCAATCATTGATACATGTCAATTAGAATCTTTCAGGTACGTGTTTCGTTTAAAGCGTACACACCTGAGTTCTTTCTGTAGAAGGAAGATGATCTATTTTGACTTCTGTTCCTTTCTATTTTTGGGTGCCTGTGATTGACTTCAATGCTGAAAAAATATCATCAAATTTCCCGGTGGGGGATGCTGGGGCTCTTTCAGTATAAATGTGATCTGCCGACCCGGGTTCAATTCCTGTTTAAGAGGATTTATGGAGTTAACTTCAGTGCCAACTCTACTCTCTCCAAAGTCCTTCGCATGAGACTATATAAACTGAGGTCCGTGAGCGAACGCACACAAAACATCTTGCGAACACACGTTAAAACCCGTTCTGCTCTTCGGAAGAGTAGGCCATTGTGTGCGGGTGGGAACGGATGACAAAATTGACAAAACTGCATGCACATGGGGACTGGATGAAACAAGCTCATGAGTGCTTATTCCATTATCCTCGAAATAAAAGAATTTTTTTAAAAAGAGAAAAGGCTGTGCCTCCTTCTGGAAATTCTGTGCAAGAAATTGTCACTTTTTTATCTTTCTCCCTTTGTTTCTGTCTTTTTCCTGACCTTTCTATCATCTCTCTTGCTTAGTTTCTGCCTTCCTGGTCCATTCTCCTGACTTCTTTTTTTAAAGCAAATCTTTTCCCCTCAAATTTCTGTTTTCATTATATGACATTTTCCCTGTGTTCTATTGTTCTGGCAGCCAGGTAGTGGTATTTAAACACTGGGATGGCCACGGGATGTCCATTCTGCAGAGTTATTTGCACTTTTTACATCTAGTCCCTGTGTATATGCGGTTTTGTAAATTCTGTCATCTCTTCCCACCAGCACACAGTGGCCTACTCTTATGAAAAGCGGAACAGGATTTAACATGTGCGCAAGATGTTCTGCGTGCGTTCGCACACAGGACCTCGGTTTATAGTCTCATCCGAAAGACTTGTGGGGAGAGTGGAGTCTGCACTGGTGTTAACTCCAAGGGAAAATATCCCCTAATCCAACCAGGGTCATCAGATTGGAGGGCAATGTTTTAACCACTAGGCTATCCCGT
>CM054141.1:17774279-17779279 GCA_028751875.1 Rapana venosa | reverse complement strand
GACTCCGGCCGGCTCCTATCCAGAGTGTGTCTACTATGGGCTCTTTCGGAAGACCGGTAGCCTACCACACAGTCGAGCTTCATCCACTTTAAGGATTTGGGGAGTGTTTCTGAAATTACCCGACCAACACTGCAGGTGTCTGTATCTCTCGGGGGGGGGGGGGGGGGGGGGGGGGGGGGGGGGGGGGGGGGGGGGGGGGAAGCTGGTTGCAATTTCTTCAATGGTGTCCCCACGGTCCATGGGACTATGGGATAGGTGAAGGTGAAGAGCTCTGTTTTAAAAGCTAAATGAAACGTACCTAAAAAATTGTGATATATTCTGTTGCAGGTGAAGCGATGAAGCGCTGAGAAAAAGATCAAGCAGGAGTTACATCCAGAGAGTGCAGACGATAACAAGGAAGGCTGTGGCAGCAGGCATTACTGCTGGGCTGCTGACGACTCCTATACACTCAACCTGATTCCTGCTGCATCCCTCTTCTCTCTTTCTCCTCACTTCACGCACAAGAATATGTCACGTAACTGACATGAAATAGTCTGCACGAAATGAATGACGATTTCATAAGAAACTGAAGCGGAATGTAATAAACTAAATACATGATAATAAAAACCGAACTCTATAGATCTTTCATTCTGTTGAAAAGAACTTGAACAGCTCCCAGACTTTGCCAACTCCCATAAGTCTTTCTAACTCTCTCACCTTCTCCCTGGCATTGAAAGTTGGAAACTGTGTAACACGACAGCCATAACAAGCACATCTGTTGTGTAACATGATAGCCATCGGAAGGACATCTGCAGTGTAACACGATAGTCATGTGAATGACATCTGCAGTGTAACATAATAGCCATGTGAATGACGTGCAGTGTAATATGATAGTAGCCATATCAAGGACATCTGCAGTGTAACACGATAGCCATATCAAGGACATCTGCAGTGTAACATGATAACCATATCAAGGACATCTGTTATGTAACATGATAGCCATATCAAGGACATCTGTTATGTAACATGATAGCCATATCAAGGACATCTGGTGTGTAACACAGTAGCCATCTGAGGACATCTGCTGTGTAACACGATAGTCATATCAAGGACATCTGCAGTGTAACGTGATAGCCATCTATTGTGTAACACGATAGCCATCTGAATGACATCTGCAGTGTAACACGATAGTCATGTAAATGACATCTGCAGTGTAACATGATAGCCATATCAAGGACATCTGCAGTGTAACACTATAGCCATATCAAGGACATCTGCAGTGTAACACGATAGCCATATCAAGGGCATCTGCAGTGTAACACGATAGCCATATCAAGGGCATCTGCAGTGTAACACGATAGCCATATCAAGGACATCTGCAGTGTAGCACGATAGCCATATCAAGGACATCTGCAATGTAACACGATAGCCATATCAAGGACATCTGCAGTGTAACACGATAGCCATATCAAGGGCATCTGCAGTGTAACACGATAGCCATATCAAGGGCATCTGCAGTGTAACACGATAGCCATATCAAGGACATCTGCAATGTAACACGATAGCCATATCAAGGACATCTGCAGTGTAACACGATAGCCATATCAAGGACATCTGCAATGTAACACGATAGCCATATCAAGGACATCTTCTGCGTAGCGTCATAGCCGTCACTGGGACATGTGCTGTGTGACTTAACAGGGACACGTGGAACCCCACAGCCAACAGCACAAGACATTATCCAATCTGCTCCACAACTATTAGTGTCTTGATCAGTAGATCCATTGTTACCTTCACTCAGAAGGGCTTTGATTTGTTTGTTTTACAAGATTCAGCGCTATATAAATTCCATATATTATTACTATTAATTGCCAGCTCAGACATCCCTGCAGGCATTTGCTGTACAGTGTCAACCGATGTGTTATTAATTCTGTTATTGCTGCTTACATTGTTTCTGAGAAACCATCAGTAACAGAACACGGATAATCATGAAGACTTTTAAGTTGATCCGATTTTAGAAGTAGGAACAATTATGTTTTCACCTTTGCTTCGACAAACAGGCTAAGTATACATCAGGAAGTGTTTTTTTGTGGGTTTTTTTTTGAGGGGGTGGTTAGTTTGCTTAAATGAGCACAAGGTAGGTGCTTGGTGTGTTTGGTTGGTGGTGCATTGCTGAACCATTTTAAATCGCCATCTTTGTGGGTGTATTTTTTTTTCTTGGCATTTTCCTCATCCATACAGAGAAGAGTGATGTGAGTCTTGTTTCAGCATACACGGAATACATCTACACATTTGCCTGCCAAAGACAACATTCAAAATCATAGATTCTTTGAAAGCAAACACTTTCTGACGTTTTTATATCGCCAGTAATAAAGTTCCAAATTCCACCTGAAATTAAATACATTCTGGTGGTGTGATGACAATCTTGTAGAACTATCTATTGTGGAAGCTATTGATCCTGACTATTTGTGGACTTGTAGGCAGTGACAGGTCTGGGATTCACAATGGCAGAAGGTGGGCAAACACGGGACTCTGTGTTAGCAAGCGTTGAATCCAGAGATCTCTTCAGTGCACCCCTAACCCATGGGAACAACTGGGACTCACAGATGTCACAGTTGGATGAAGATTTTTTAAGTCGGCTTTCACAGCTTGGCCAGTCTCTGTCCACTGTACAGCCCAACCAGGGCAGACGGCGTGGAACGAATGGTGCGGACCCTTTATCGTCTGCTAGACCAGACTCAGGCCCATCTTGCTCTGAGTTCCGGCTCCAGCACTCTAACAGACCAACGGCTAGTCCTAACGCCCCTCGTGGCCCGTCATCTACCTGTCAGGTCAGGACTGTACCAGCCCCTGCTTCCAGAAGTGCTCCAAGTAGGGGAAGAAACACGAATCTACAGCGCGGTGTGTCGGGTCAAGGGCAAAATGTAGGCGGCGTCAGAAACATCTCCATTCCTAGTGGCGCCTTCACCAGGCAGTCCCAATCCAGCCGTCAGCCTCAGAGACCTACCCACCCACCGTCGTCATCATCACAAGTTGGCGCAGCAAATGCCCGACACCCACAGAGGTTGCTGGTGGTGTCTACTTCAGAGGAGGAGGAGCAGGAGCAGGAGGAGGAGGTGGCGTGTCCCATCTGCACGGAATCCCGCCGCTACTTAAAGGAGTTGCCATGCAAACACCGGTTCTGCGAATACTGCTTGCAGCGAATTGTCAACGAGCAGGAAACGAGGCCGACCAGGAACTTTCCCTGCCCGCTCTGTCGGGCAGTAACCCTCATTCCTGAGAGAGGGGCTTCCGACTTTCCCATCTCCACCGCAGGGAATTCGCAGTTTCTGCAGCTGGCAGAAGTGGCCGGCACGTTGTCCAGAGTGAGGGGCTCGCAAGAAAACAGCACAGGGAGGTGTGAGGACTGTGGGGAAGAGAGCAGCAGGTACGCCTGTGTGCAGTGCCAGAAAGAAGTGTGTGGCTACTGTCGGCACGATCACCGTCAACATCCTCTGCTGCTGTTGTCCAGCATGGACTCCCTCCTTCTGCAGAACCAGCAGGCTTCTTCTCACTGCCACAGTCACCCCTCCAGAGAGGTGCGCGTCTTCTGCTCCACGTGCAACCTGCCCCTGTGTGACGTCTGCCAAAGAGGAGGTCATGCCCAACATGACCTGCAGGATCTGGGTCGGGCTGCAGCATCGGCAAGAGAGTTCCTGAGAAAAACAGAGAACGGAGTGAAGCGAGGGCTCCGTCTTCTCCACGTTGCTCAAGAGCACGTCCAAAAGGACAAAAGATCCGCTCTGCAAGAGATTAGTAAGAGCGAGCAAACCATTCACTCGCGAGCTGCAGAAGCGAGAGCTGTGATAGACAAGTACGAACAAAATGCACTCAAAACTCTGAAGGACAAACGAGATGCCTTGAAGAGAATGCGGAAACAAGAACTAAACCATATCCAAGACAAGATCAGCGGGATGTCGGCGATGCTGAGCCACATGGAGCAAGTGATGCTTTCAGACAAAGAACCTGACTTGATCCGAATGCATGTCAGTGCACGTGACACCATTGGCAAGGATGGATTTCTGGACAAGTACACCACTGACCTGCCATTTTATCGGTGCAATGTGGACATGACGCACGAAACGTTTGCCTGCTTCACTGAAGCGGCCAAGCAGTGGATTGGAATCCCGGCCATATTTGTCTCACCAAGTGCTGCAGACATCGTGGAGGTGGTAGCAGATGTTCCCCTGATCTTGAACAACAAGGAGACTATGACTACCCTGTCTGTTTGTCCCGTGGGAGATCAGAATGTGTGGGTGGCTTACCAACACAGTTCTTCTGCAGCTACAACCCTAGGTCTGTACAACTTGGACACAGGTGAAGTGTCCAGATTATTTACTGTGGGTGGCCCAGTGTTCCTGGTGAAAATTGACCAGGGGCTAGCTCTGGCTACGTTTGAAAGTCGCCAAGCAGTGCTGGTCCTGGAGGGCAAGCATGAAATGCTGCCCAGTGAGGTTGTTCACAACAAGATCCTCTTCGCCAAAGGAGAACTACGTGCGTGCTTACAAGTCACTCTGGCCAGACTGAATCCTAACGTTTGGCACACAAACCTTGTTGTGCATGTTGAAACAGCACAGGATGTATTCAAAGCAAATAAAGAGGTCATCAAGCTGTCAGGTCTCCAAGACCCGCAACAGATGGACATGAGCAGTGATGGTCAACTGTGTGTGGTCATTGACAAGAACCAGACCATCCACTTTTTTAAGTATGGTGCAACAAAGGCTTACATGGTGTTGAGGGTTGAAGACAACAGCAAAGTGCTCTACGCTGTTTCAGATGTCTGTTTCTATAAGCTGGGAGGTCAGGAGGTACTGCTGCTCGCTGACCCATTTCAGGACGACGTTCTGGTTCTAGAGGTCTCCAAAGACCACTGTTCTCTCTTGGGTTTTCTCACCAACTTGTCTGGATCCCTGCAGCATCCCTGTGCCTTGAATGTGGACTCGACCAAAGGCAGCCTTGTGGTGGCATGTAAGGAAATGTCC
>CM054141.1:17726779-17766779 GCA_028751875.1 Rapana venosa | reverse complement strand
TTATATTATGTTCACATGACCGTCTGCATGCCCCAGTTAAGATAACACAGACACAGACACAGACACAGACACACACACACACACCCCTCTGTAAAGAATGACGATAATGAAGTAGGGGTAGGTATGTGATTTTTCACCATGCGGCATATCAATACATGATCAACAATTATAATGTGCTTTAGAGGTAACACACCTGCCTAGAAAGCAAAACGTCCGGGTTTTATGTTCGATCTCCGTTTGTGTCCGAAACTTTTCCCCCATCCACTAGACCGTGAGTGGTGGTCTGGGAGCTAGTCTTTCGGGTGATACAATAAACCGAGGTCCCGTGTATGCAATACTCATTTAGTGCATGTGAAAGAACCCACGGCAGCAAGAGAGTTGTCCCTGGCAAAAGTCTGTAGAAAAAACCACTCTGATAGGAAACCAGATACATATGCAGACAGGAAAAGAAAAATGAAATAATGGGTGGCACTGCTTTTGTGGCGACGCACCCTCTCCGGGGAGAGCAGCCCGAATTTCACACAGAGGAATCTGCCGTGACTTAAAGTGGTAGCCTAGCCTATACTATACAATACATTACAATGCATAGGCCTATGCAAGAAACATTTTCAAAATATTCTTAAAACAGCTCAATTTCTATCTGCACTTGTTTGTTTGTTGTTGTTGTTGTTTTTTAAACAACGACAACAACAAAATTTGTAAAGGATCTATTTTTGCAAAGCTACTTCTGAATTGTCTTATTTTGTTTTTTGTTTTTTGCGTTCTTTCCCATGACTAAAAGCCTAATTGATTTTTTCCCTTCTATGTGTGCCAAGTCAAGTCAAAATGATCTGTATTGAGGGTAAAAGATGAAGTTTACCCAACTTTTTTCATCCTGCCCTGACCAACAAAAAAAAAAATCAAGAAAATTGACATATAAAAACATTCAAAAGACAATGTTGATACACGTTGAAAACAAAAAATAGATGAGGGTTTAAAAAAAAATCCAGACTAACAAAAGATGACAAAACAAAACAAGACAGTACAACATACGCTCAAGTCATACAGACAAAATGAAGAAAAAAACAACCACCAAGACTCGCATAACTTGATGTGTGTGTGTGTGTGTGTGTGTGGGGGGGGGGGGGGGGGGGGGGGGGGGGACAAAATGAAGAAAAAAACAACCACCAAGACTCGCATAACTTGAGTGTGTGTTGTGTGTGGGGGGGGGGAGGGGGGGGAGGGGGTAAAAAGTTGTGAGCCCAGCATCAAGAATAGCCGTGTGTGCGTGCGTGGGTGTGTGTGTAGTAGTAGTATTAGTAGTAGTAGTAGCAGCAGTAGTAGTATAGTAACTGTAGTTATAATATATGACAAAAGAAGAAAGTATTTCACCAAACAAATCTGTTGAAGTTGGTATTGCCATTAGGCCTAGGCCTAATACGCAACTAACCGTACGGCCTAACTCCGTGTTAATGACGTCATTATTTCAGGAGCTGAGTGATTCGAACATCGCAGGGAGCACAGCTGAAAGACTGCTATAACTAGAAAAATGACTACAACTTCGACGTTCAAGGGCATGAGTGATGAAGCCAAGCCTTCATCAAGGTAATTTTTAGACAATATCTATTTGTCTTCTATTCCGTTGAAGCAGAAATACAGTAGTTATCGAAAGGTTACTGAGTATCGGAGCAGACGTGTGCACGTTTCCAAGGGGTGGGATTGGCCGAAGGGACGGAAGCATTCGGAAGTACTGTTTTCTTTGAGCGAGTAGATTACTTCCGTACATTCCGAGCCTTCGAGTTTTTATTACTTTTTAAAATTTTTATTCAACTGTTCCAATAGCGCATTATTATGCGACTGGATGTATATAAATCAGTTGGCTGTGGGAGAAGACGCATTAGAATGCCCCCCCCCCCCCCCCCCCCCCCCCCCCCCCTTCTTCATGATGTCCAAGCCCCATAGACTATAGTACTTTGTAGTTACTGTTACTTAGACCCCCTACCTCTTTTGCCAGCCCAGGTAATGCTTTACAAACGTGTCAGAGTTTGATTGGAATGCCCCCCCCCCCCCCTCCCCTCCAAACTAACAATGGCATAAGGACTGATGTTCTTGAAGATCTGTACTAGACTACTACAACAGTCTATAGGAAGGGAGAGAGTACAGACATTGAGACAGTCTGTATACAGGTAATATTAGGCATTTGTCATTCGATTGAACTACTTTTAAATGAGATAATCTCAGATGTAATTAATTATTTTTTGTTTTATTAAACCCAAGATAAATGAATCCATGTACCCATTCAAAGTCAATGATTGACTGTCATAGTATCAACTAGCAGTGTAGGTAAATACAAGTGCAGTAGAACATATCAAAGCACAAACTTAGTGACAAAGGAACCAAAAGAAGATAGGTCAGGAGGTAGTACTAGTAATTTTAAAGTAGTAGATGAGAGGTAACTCCACCTTCTGCTACATTAATTATACACTTCAAGCTAACAATGCTTGTACCTTATACTGTTATAGTTAAATATTAGTATTATATCATGCCAGCTAATGATGTAATATATTAACTTTAAAAAAATCACTAAGCAGCATTTCATAAGGGAAGTGATGGAAAGGCTGCAAAAAGCATGTATTGTGCAATGTTTTGTAATGCATCTTGACATTGTCAAGGTTTGAGAGAATACACTTTAATCTTTATACAGAGTAACTAGACATTAGTGCTGCACAAGTCCAGTAGTTAGAAGTTGCTTTTTAAAAATATTTTTTTAAGCAACAATTTTAAAATAACCAAATTATAAACGTGATACGGTGCTTCCAATATTCTGTAGTGTTACTGAAATGGATGGAGTCCAGTTGCATGGTCTCTGACCTTCCATCAGTTCCACAGCATCAGCACACTCGTTGACTTGAGCTGGGGAAAAGTGTCTCCAATGGGAGTTGAAAATATGGTATTACAGCTGGGAAAGAATTTAGTTTATTACTGCATCAAAGCAGCCCTTTTCTCTGTAGCTTGTTTCAGTTCACATTGTTATCATCAGTCAAGGTAGTAACTTAAAAAAAAACCTGTTTTGAGCCAAGCAGATGTTAGCTGCAGCTCAAAAGACAAATGTTGTGAAGTATTGTTAAATTAATAATAATTACTCAGTACTCTGATTTCTGTATGCTCTTTGACCATTTATCTGCATGTCCAGCCAATGGTTTTAAAGTTAAAAGTGAAATGACTGCTGGGCAAACTAGGTGCTTCACTGCTTGTAAACAGTAATTACATACATGAAATGCTGTATAAAGTACTGCACTAGAATAATAATATGATTGTGAATATTTTGAAGAATTGTTCATTGTAATATTAATAGTTAATTTGTAGTACTTCACAGTATCACAGTTTTCCCAGTTAGAAGCACATACATGTAATTTTATTTATTTTTTATTTATTTATTCTTTTATATCGAGGATAATGGAATAAGCACTCATGTGCTTTTTTACATCCAGTCCCCGTGTGTATGCGGTTTTGTAAATTTTGTCATCTGTTCCCACAGGCACACAATGGCCTACTCTTCCGAAAAGCGGAACAGGATTTAACGTGTGCGCAAGATGTTCTGCATGTGTTCGAACACGGGGCCTCGGTTTATCGTCTCATCCGAAGGACTTTGACATTCAGTTCATTTTTTTGTCAAACTGGGAAGAAAGGGCGAGGCTGGGAATCGAACACAGAACCTCACGTTTAACTTGTTGGCAGGCGAACGTCTTAACCATCCTGCCACCTTCCCTCCTTTTCCCCTCCTAATTGATACCAACATACATGCATGCCGACATTCTGTTGCAGAGTCCTGCGGCCCCCAGGTGGAGGATCCAGCAACATCTTTGGGAATGCTGATCCTCCAGCAGCCTCCCCAGCTGCCAGCGCTCAAAACTCCAACAAACCGGCCGACTCTGGCATCTTTGGATCAGCCTCTGCCTCCTCCAAAGGCGCTGGTGCTCAGCGGTCAGCCCGTGACGGTGATGATTCTTTCAATCGTTTGTTTGGGGACAATGCCTCCTCCCCTGCTCAGAGCCAGAAAGGCACAAGTGCCAGCCAGCGTGTCAGTACTCATGCTAACTTATTTGGGGATGCTCCAGACAGCTCCCAACAGGCTCAGGACAAGTCCCCAAAGTCTCAGTCGACCCACGAGACCCTGTTCGGACAGCCAGGAGCCAGCGCTCAGGGGGACAGGGCAGCGGGTAGATTTTCAGGCAGAGGAAGGGGTAGGCAGTGGCTGGGCACTAAACTCACCTCTTTTGAGTTTTGTTTTCATGTCACTCTGCTAGTTCACTCTACCTTAAGATTTGAAACAGCTTTTGCAGCTCACTGATTTGAGATTGAGAGCAACTTACCTTGGTTAAAAGCACTAGATGACAAGAACAGGGTGTTTTTTTCCCCTGAGATACTTATTACTTTAGACCGGAAATTTAAAGCTAGGTTGGTTTGTTGAAAGATCAATAGGGCGAATTACTAATACTACTGAGAAAATTGCTATATTAGTAGTTGTATCAGCTTAGATAGGTTAAAATTTTAAGATAATGAGCTGATGAACCAAGTAGCAATATTGAGATGGTGAACAGCTTAACTAGTCAAAAGTATTGAAATTTTGAGCAAGTAAACCATTTCTAAGCAGTACTGAGTTGTAGAAGTTGTCAGCATCAGAATAGTATGCTATGTAATATGGTGTATAAATCTGTAATATTAAAATTGAGGGGCTGTGCACTTCAGAAGCAAAGTATAAAAATATGGGTGTCACAGGACTAAAAGACATTTCAATACTGACAGCAGTAATAAGTCGAGAGCAGCCACTACAGTTGCTGTTTGTTTTGATTTTAACAAATGAACATTTTAGGAAAGTTGGAAGTTTTAGTGCTGAGCTACAGTTTTCAAACTGAAATAAGGATTGACTAGTATCGTTAATAATTACAGCAAAACAAGCATGTGAAGATTGACCAGCCAAATCAGTTATTGTATTCAGATAGGTTGAATAGTCTAAAACAGTTAACAGAGGTAGAGAAAGATGGAACAATGGTTTGCCACACACGCTGTCGTCTACTGCTATTGGAGTTGAAATGGTGGAGGAAGAAACCTGTGAAATAATCGAATTTTTGCACTGACAGAGAAAAGTACAAGGCTAACATTTCTCGAAGAGTAAAATCACAAACTTTTGCTTTACTGCGTTAAAATCTTTGACATGAAAAATGTAGCTGTTGGTGTTAATCAAGAAAATAAAATTTGAGTGGAATGAGTAGAGTTGCAGCTGATGTCAAATAACTGACAAGCAGTGCTAAGCCCAGCCTCTCTTTCTTTCATTGAGATAAGCTACATCTACTTTTACTGCCTGAACCTAAACCTCAGGATCAGAAGCTGTAGGTTTAAGATAGAAAGAGAGTACCGTAAAATTGAGAGTAATTAAATCGGGTAGCATCATGGAATCGAGAATTGCTACATCAGTTCAACCTTGATGTTATGAGTAATTAAGCTAGTTTTTGTCTTGATATTGGAGTAATCAGAATGGGTAAATATCTTGAGACTGAAAGTGATTTGAGAAATTGTCAAATCATGAGCAAGACATGTATACTTATCCGTGAACTACAGAATGACTGGTGTGGTGCGATCTAAGTAAATATGATAGACGTTTGATAAATTTGTAGGTGAAATAAACATTATTTTTAATGGTTGATATTGAAGTTGTGATTGAGAATGAGTTATTTTATAAAGTTGGTATGATTTATTTACACTGGTCGATATTGAAACTGTGATCGAGAATGAATGATTTAAAAACAAGTTGGTATGATATTAAGAACAAGTAGTGGACAAGGTAAATATTAAGAGATGGTGTATCAATTAACATTAAGACTATGGTAAAAATGTTGAAAGTAAAATATTAAAAACAGTATTTTGGGGGATAACAATATGACATTGATCAAACATCTGTTCTCATTGTTAAAGTAGGGACTTCTGGAGTTAGTTAACAATCTCAATTTGAGAGTACTCAAACCTGAAAAAGATGAAGGTAGTCACAAGTCAGACCAGCCAGCTGCATTATGTTTCATTTTAAAGATCCATTCAGCATTAAAACAGGCAGTGTGCTCACTTCTTGATGTGGTAATTGAACTGGTTTGCATTACTTTTAACTGTTTGAGGAAAGGGTTTGTGTCTTTGCGTGTGATGCACTTACTGCTAATACTGATACTGTGAAAGTGAGATTAATTCCACTGCAAGAGAAATTTTTTGAAGGAATCACACCAAAAAAAAAGAAAAGTAACTTTCTCCCCACCCTTGTTCTCTCTATACCACTCTCAAAATGAAATCTTTTCCCATTCAAAGAACAGATTTTTTTAAAGTTTGGGGATGAAGGAGGTGAAAATTGGAGGTAGAAGGTTAATCATATTGTTCACTATCATGAAGTTCTTCAGTTCATTGTAACCCGGTTCTTCAGACCAGAGATCATATCATTACTGTCAAAGTGTGTCTTTTTAAAACTCGTGTCAGTATTGGCGCAGTGTGTACTTGCCTCCTGTTACTATGCAGTTTGCACTGTTTGTTGTGTTTTACGACTAACACGACTTTTGAAACTGTTCACTTTAATCTGGAAAGATGTATCACTATTAGTCACAGAAGAAGGAAAATGCTTTACAATAATTGATGAATTATTTATTTGTGCATCAGGTTACTGAAGAATCTGTGTGATTCCTCAGCACAAAAGTGTAAATACCGGAGTAAGTTACATGACCATGCATCGGAAAATTGTAGAGAATGGTTGGGTCATGAAATGTAGTAGTTGGCATCACAGAAACTGGTTTTCTTGCTAGATCGTTGAGGATTCTCCACAGTCAACAATAATTGGTCGCATGTTTTGCTAAATTGTTTAGATTCTGTCAGTTTATAACATAGTATATTATGCATAAGATTCTCACGTTTAGGCCTCAGTATATAAAACAAACAAACCCCCCAAAACACCCCACCCCCAACCTCTACACACACTCTCACATCCAATCCCCCCCCCCCCATACACACATGCAAAAACTGTTCAGTTTATAATCAATTAGTACCTCTAAAGACTTAAAAGGTACAGTGCTCCAAAACACATGAATGTTTAACATCTCTTGCACAAAGCTTTACTAGCCATGTAAAGGTAATGAAACAGTCCATCAAAGATCAGCTAATATTGCTTTGTTTAGTATGAATGAGCACTGAGGCTTAGACACTTACTCAGATTATACATTATTCAGTTGTTTCATCTGTGAAAGCTGCAGTGTAGGGAAAGAATTAGCTTCCAAAACTCTTCGATGCTCTGTGATATTTCTGTAGAATTATACTTAAGTTGGAATTTTAAAAAAGTTTATTAAGAAAACTTGCGTAGCAAATCTTGAGCGGAGAAAGCAGCAGTCTAGAAATACTGAATTTCAGTCATCAGATGTACTTCTAAGCTTTGAACACATAATGATTTTGCTGTTTGAGATAGTGTGGAGATTTTCCAACTACTTAAATCTGGAGATTATCATTCTGTATTCTGGAGGGGCGGAATTTGTAACAGCTGATATTTGTGTATGATCTAAACACGAATTATCAATATTGAGGTGATGAATCGTTGAATGTAAATTAAGTTTAATCTTTAACAAGGTGGGATGGGTGTCTGGCAATGCATTAGAAACACAAACCTGAGATGATATGAAATGGTAATTAACATTGTGTGATGGTTGGGAGGTGGACTTGGCGGCTGTGAAAGGGAATGGTGTAAGCCTAAAAGCTGGGGGGACTGAGCGAGCTGGCTGAAACACTGGCCTGTACCTACCTACCTCTAGTCTACTGTTGGTTGGTGATGAAGTCAGACCGCTGGGCTGTGGCACTGCATGCTGACCTTTTTGTCTCTCTCAGGCTGTCCTTCCTGTGTGGGCTTTTGCATGGGTGTTGGGGTGACTTTTGTGTTGTTACAATACAATACGTTGTTCTGGGTCTGGTTGTGTGTGGGGATCAGTGTATCTGGTAGTGCATGATGTATGGTGTTGGTTGTCACAGGGTCAGGGCATGTTCGTTGTACTCTTGGTGTCATGGTGTTGAATTGTTGTTCTCAGCTGGGTCGTGGTCTGTGTTCTGTGGTTTTGACTGATTGATTAGTCGGCGCCAATAATGTCTGCCCACTGCGCTTACTGCACTCGCTGACCGTTTCGTATCTGGTGTGTCATATACTAGATGTGCACTCACTTGTCTCACTTTCAGTGACGTTCTCAGTATAAAGTTTGACACTTTTCCATGTAAGTCTGCAGGCATGCTAATTTGTGTTTTAGTGGTAAACTTCTTCCCTTTATTATGACTTCAGGTCTGATACCCTGCTTTTTGTCGTCTCTGTGTTCGCTCTCACCTCCCCTGTGTTTATACCCAATAACTATTGAAGTGATGGAGAGTGCATTCTATCTTTCATTTCCCCTCACTTGTAAATATATGGGAGGCCTTTCTGCATGCCAGCCTTTTTGCTGTAGTGTATTATCACAAGTTGTGTGTTGGCTCTTACTTATCGGACAGAATCCCTGTGTCTGCCTAAATGTTTATTTTCTTCCCTTGTCACTCTTGGCTGTCGCTGTTCACCCTTAGTATCCTTCCCTTCCTGTTGTGTGTGTTTACTCTCTGGCGCTTTAAAATATCAGAGTCAGTGTGTTTGTATATTTCACAATCCCATGATTGTTTTGAATCTATACTATAGTCTTTGTTTTTTGTTGTTAACCAGCACCCTTCCTTTGCTGTGTGGAAGTGCAAACAAAGTAATCGTGCCAGTACTGAAGTGTGTTGTCCAGATTTTATTTCCTAGAATACAGCCTTGCCCTCTGTTGTGTTAACCTGGGCTTATAGACCCATGATGATTTCAGAATTCCTTTATCAGTTCATGTGTGGCATACTGTCTCTGGATACATGATGTCCTCCGATGTCCGTTCATTTTTCAACGTGATATTATCTGCCTTTAAATGTTTCTTGTGGACTCTGCAGACTTCTTGTGATTATTTCAGACCCCCCCTCCCCCCTCCCCCATTTAATATGCAATGTCTTAATTGTCTTGTGATTAGTTTTGGTTTCGTTTGTCGCATGAAACTTTGTTTTCTATAAAAAATGTGTCCTGTAGATTAATGTTGAGTTGTTCACAATCATTTCTCAGTTTTTTAAATTTTGTAAGAATGTTGATAGGTGCTATAGTATATACCACCACTCTCTGGCACTGAGCATTATAGCAGCTATGGATTACTGATGGTGAACTTTAAAACCCCTCTCACATCTGAACAAAGTTTTTGGCCCGTCCTCCTCTGTGCCATGCACTGTCTTTCCAACTTCAAACTTTCATCCCCTATGAACATCTCTCTCCTGTTTCATTGCAGTCAGAGACATGCACATTTGACATTGTTAAGATCTCATGAGGTATTCGTTCTTCTGCAAGGGTCCAAAGTAGTGAAGTGGAAGCAAGGAGTGTCCTGTGTTTTTCAGTGTGTTGGTTTCTCCATCTTGTCTGTATGTTGTCAGTTGACTTTCTAATCTGCAGAGTTTTTGTTTTCATTCTGTCAATAATGAATAATATGTTTACACTACATCATAGCTCATCCTTTGACAAAGGCCTCATTTGTGCTGACACCATCTCCCAAGCTATGCAGGACTGACCTGACCCATAAATTTCTGATTTCTCTATCTTGCACAGTAGGTCGCCCTTTCCCTTCACAAACAGTTGATAGTTTCCTCTGCTTTAGCCCTGAGTGCACCAAACCTCTTCAGTGCAGTGTCACTCTCAAGAGGTCAGCGGCCCTGCTTGGCTGAGCAGCGCAAGGTTTTGTCATTAGTTGTCATGCACAGAGCTGCAGGCTGCTAAGATCTTTAGAGAAGCGAAACCTCTGTTATGGATCTGTGTGTCACTCTGGTGGAACGCAGGAATGCAGAAGAGAAACCATGCAACCTAGGAATCCTTACAAAACTCCACAGCACATAATTATGCTGCCTTAGGCATGTTGGGCTGAGGCTTTGGCTCAACAACTCGGCTCAACTCTTGTGACTGCTGTTTGTCTTTGAATTAGTGATGGATACATTTTGCTATCGTTGTTTTAGTTGTGCAGTGTAACCTGTGTTCAGAAGAAAGATCACCTTTCTGCCTTGACTTAGGAAACGGGACCTATGTCAAGAAAGGAAACTCGCTGTTAATGATTGCAGATTGGAGTCTGCATTTTATTCGAACAAAAATAGAGAGATTTTTTGCAGTACTTGGTTTTGCTTGTTGTGTAACTGATAATAAGTCAGTGGTCTTTAATTTTACTAGTGATTTTGGGTAGTTTGTGACAAGTGCTGTTCATACACTGGTATGGATGGAGAACATTATAATGAAGGTGTTGATGATGCACATGCAGACATTCTGGTTGGAGGTAGTGGTACACATGCAAACATTCTGGTTGGATGTAGTGGTACACATGCAGACATTCTGGTTGGAGGTAGTGGTTGGTACACATGCAGACATTCTGGTTGGAGGTAGTGGTTGGTACACATGCAGACATTCTGGTTGGAGGTAGTGGTACACATGCAAACATTCTGGTTGGAGGTAGTGGTACACATGCAGACATTCTGGTTGGAGGTAGTGGTACACATGCAGACATTCTGGTTGGAGGTAGTGGTACACATGCAGACATTCTGGTTGGAGGTAGTGGTTGGTACACATGCAGACATTCTGGTTGGAGGTAGTGGTACACATGCAGACATTCTGGTTGGAGGTAGTGGTACACATGCAGACATTCTGGTTGGAGGTAGTGGTACACATGCAGACATTCTGGTTGGAGGTAGTGGTACACATGCAGACATTCTGGTTGGAGGTAGTGGTACTACAGGTTGTGAATTGGTCATACATGGAGCTTGGATACAGATGGTAGTATAATTAGCTAATTTAGTTGTTCAGCGTGAATGGAGTTAGTGGAATTAAAAGGGATTGTGTACGAAGTGACAGAGGTTCTAGATGCATGTAGTGGTAAGTAATAATCTGCAAGAGAGTGCCCATGGCATAGGGCTTGTAAAATCTAAGACATTTTTCGGGGGGGAAAAGTTTATTCATCAAATGACAATAGCACCTAAACTTAGTGGTACCACAAGCCCTAGGTAGGTTTTTTAAATGGAGCTGAACATGGTAAGAAGGTGTTGGTAGAGACTGCAGTTGATGAGAATACAGCGGTTGTATCAGGTTGTGGTTACTGGCATTGTTTATCTGAGAACAGCTGGAAAAAGAGGGAAAAGTCCTAAAGAAGCAGAAGTGTGATACCAGATGTGCAACTGGTGGCAATAAATCAATGCACATACTTTTCATAGAGGTTTAGAAAGCATTTTTATATGTTGAATTGGCTGCTGTGTGAATAAAAAGGAAGACAGTAATTACAAACTGATGCTATGCCTGTTGTTGGATGAGATAGGGTTCAAACATGTTGTGTAGCAGTTGGTGTACGTGAAATGACACGATGTGTGGAGAAATTAAAATGTCAGCACTATCCAGTTACCTGCCTAATGCCACCTCAGTGGCCAAGATGCTCTAGGGAGATTTGGAGGACCTGCAGTGCCTTCATCATAAAGACTGAACTGTCCATCTGACGATCGTAACCCTTCTCCCCAACCCCTCCCCCCCCTCCAAAAAAAAAAGAAAGAAGAAATATCCAGTTATGTCATAAATAATTGAAGACTTTTCGTGGTCACTTTGCTATGAGCCTTTTCATGTAACATGAGGATGTAGATCTATACAATGATATATTTAAAGAAATATATCCAAAGATGAGGCATAGTTAAGTATTGTAATTTTACTAGGATTTATAATAGATCTGTATCAAACAATTTCCACAGATTGTGGATACACAAGTGCAGGATGCTGCTTACCTTTATAAGTTATAAGAAATTCATAAGTTCATTTAAAATACTGCTCTCATGTGGGGGTCTTTACCATTTAGTTATAGTGTACGATGATTCATCTAGTGCTTTCTGGAAGCTTGTTGCTGGCAGTTTGCACTGAGGTGCTAGGTGGTTGTGTGATTTTCTAGATTCTGAAGCCCTTTCTGTTTGGCTTGACTACATAGAGCTACTGTTATGTATATATATGCAGAGTCTCTATCCATTATGTGAACAGTACTAGTAGACCTTGCTTTCGTAATACAGCAGCATACTGCTGGTTTGTGCACATGTATAGATCTATACTGTAGTTCCTCCAAGTACCCTCTCAGTCTCATTGCTGGTTGTGCTTATCATTCTTCTGGAAACTGTTTCTTTTTTTTAAAACTTTTTCTCCTGGTTCTGTTCTGTAGATCTCTGTTGTCAGTGTTTGGTTTTGGTTGTTTTGTTCAGTTTCCCTTGTCTGTTCAAGATGATCCCTGTTGTCACAATGTCAGTGTTTGGTTTTCATGGTCATTTTGTTCAGTTTCCCTTGTCTGTTCAAGATGATCCCTGTTGCCAGTGTTTGGTTTTCATGGTCATTCTGTTCAGTTTCCCTTGTTTGTTCAAGTTGATCCCTGTTGTCAGTGTTTGGTTTTCATGGTCATTCTGTTCAGTTTCCCCTTGTTTGTTTTTGTGTTGTTGTTGGTTGGGTGAACCTTTCTTCTCTTGCTGTTTCATGTTTTTCCTCTTCTGATAGTTATTTTCTGTGGTGGTTTGGTTACTCCCTCATGGTGACTCCCTCACTCACTCAGTGCTAGTTGCATCTACCCTCGTCTGTCATCTTGCGCCTACCTCTCGTTGATTCTAGAGTGCTTGTTGCGCTTGCATTATTAGCTGGTGAGTGTTAACTAACACTAGAGTGCTTGTACTCTTTGTACAAGGGCCTCGTTGCTTCATTTAGTAGAGCCAGTAGAAGTCTTCCTGTTCTGGTGTATGGGGTAGTTCTGCCTCATGTTACTTATCGTTCAGTGTCTGTCTGATTTTAGAGTTGAAACGAAGAATGTATTTATATCTCTGTGTGAAGGTGGTGTTGGTTACTACAGAGCTGAAATGAATTCAGGAGCGATGTTGATTGAAACAAGGAGAATTATTGTGGTGGACAATGGTCATTGTTTTTACAGCATAAGACTTAGTGTGAAGTAGAAAATGCCACAAGGAAGTATATGCCATGTTGTCAGTGTGGTACATGTGTATCCTAATTAAAAAGTAAGAATATTTTGTGAAGATTGTCTCATTGACTGGGACAGTAGTACTTGTAAGTAGGCTTTGTGTACTGTTCAGTTCTGTACTTTATCTTTGTTTTGAAACAAAACAAAATCGGGAGGAAATAGGTGTTACACATGTGTGTACACAGGTAGAGTCTAAAAGTTTTTAAAATTTTATGAGATAACAGTTGATGTAGAATTTGCGTAATCTTTTAGTAGAACTAGTATACATCTAAAAGCTTATGAGAAGAGCATTGTCTTTCTTTAAGGTAGCATAAACTGATAAAGAGAAAATTAAAGGAAAAAGAAAAGAAAAAAAGATGGATCTCGTTTAATCAGAAAATGTTTGAAAAATCAGATTAGTACAGTTGGTGCATTTGTGGTTTTACTGAATTGTGTTACATGGTTTATTATATTTGGGATATGATTGATGTTCCCCTATTTTTGTGGTCTTGTGAAAATTTTTGGGGGGATGATTGGGGGAGGGGGGGTAGTGATTGGAAATGAAAGACTCCTTATGGTACAAAAGAAGTTATGGTACTTATACATAGTAGTGGCATGGGCTGCCAGATCCTGTTTACGAGAGAAGAGTATGGTTTAGTGCATGTCAGTTAGCCTGCCTACACCTTTGCCTGCCTGCTTCTTTTGGTTTTCTCTTTGCCAAAAGAGATGCCTTATTTTTGTTTGTTTCTTTGTGTGTTTGTGCGTGTGTGTGTGTGGTGGTTTGGTTTGCAAGCATGATTTATATTGATTATGTTTGGTTCTTTATGTTTGTGGTGGCTTGGAAACATTAATTTGTGTTGGTTTGCTGTATTTGTGTTTGTGGTATTTTGGTTTTCAGTTTATGTTTTGTTACATCTATGCTACTGCTAGACTAGAACTGCTAGTGTAAAAAAAAAAAATCTGTATGTGTTTGTTATTCTTCCTCCTCTTCTTTTTGATCACCACTGATTAGGAATGTCAAGTCAAAGTCAAGTCAAAAACACGATGTTGAAGGGCAGTCACCGTACTTGTTGTCTGTATTCAGACCAGTAGTACTGTATGGCACACACAGAGGTTTGCATGCAAGACATGTTTCTATCACCCATACCATGGGCCTGAAAAAGATCGCCTCTTTGAGAACAATTGGATGTGATCTTGGAAACAAAATGTGCAAGGTATTTTTGTGTGAGTTTAGGATAGGACCCCAGTTGATAGTCTCATCTGATAGACCGTGTGGAAGTGGACTTAAGAGTTAGAGCCAGTGTTAAATCTGGGGGAAAAACAATGGTCCTCAAGTGGCAGGCTCAGGGACGGCTTGATCCCGAGTGCTGGCATCTTGCCAGCGGAGCTGTTGCAGCCCTGGGGTCTGTGTGATACATGCATGTTCTGTTCATGTGCTTATTCCTCAGTCAGCATGTGTTGAGTTTTATCTGACCCTGCAGGGTTTTATGATGATACTGTTTGTTTCTGGTGTGTGTGGATTGGGGGTGGGAGGGAGGGTGGGTGGGGGGTTGAGTGTGTGCGTGTGGCGGGGGGTGGGGGTTGTGAGTGTGTGTGTGTTGTGTGTATAATATGTGTGTTTTTTTGTGTGTGTGTGTGTGTGCATGCATAGAGGTTGTGTGTGTGTGTGTGTGCACAGAGGTGTGTGTTGTGACTTGTGTGTATATGTGTGGGTGTGTATTTATTATTTCTGATAATATATGCATTATCAGAGTACTGTGCATGTTGAAAATCTATAATTTTATTTTAAAGTAAAACATTTTTAGATTGTAATTACTGTAATAAGTACATGCAATTTGAATGAGTTAGCTTACATGCTAAAGAGCTCTAGATAATTGAAAGATTCAGAATAAGCAGTGTGACTGCAAAGTGAATTTAATGGCAAATACTTTTGAAAGAGTATGGCAGGTTGTGCATATGATGTCAGATGTTTGATGCAAGGGTTACTACTATAATATTATGAGATTAGATGATGAAATGGCCGGTGATGTTAAATATTCAACACTACTTATAGGTGAAGTGTGTGTGATGTGATGTGAATGTATGTATGCAGAAGATGAGGGATGCCATTTCTGTGTGTCAGGCATATTAGATCCAAAAAGGATAACCCACAAAATGTGTGTATGTGATACGTTCATGAACGAGGTGATGTGAGACTTATGCTTGTTGAGGTGGGTAATACAACTTGAATGAGTGTGGGTTGAATGAATCGGAGCAAAGAAAAAACCCGTATGAGGTGTGAAATGAATGTTTGATGTGAGCAGCGTCCTTTGATTCAGGTTCCTACAACCCCATCACTGGCTCCGACTACAATGACCTGGCTCCCAACCACCATGCCCTGAATGTCAAGGTCAGTGTGTGTTGTGTGTACATTGTCAGATTCAGAGCATGATGCTTTGGCAAGATCAGAGCATAAATCATATTACAAATATTTTTGCAATAGTTCATGCCTTGGACCTGCTTGGATCTTACACATGACGGGTACTATTTTGTCTGAGTTCTTATTTTGGGGAGGGGGGGGGGGGGGGGGGGTGTGTTCAGAGTTTGTATGCATTTGGTTTGAAAAACTACTCTTTTGGGGGGGGAGGGTGTACTTCTCAATTTTTTTCTATGTTTGTAATTGCGAATTGTATATATATGTTTTCACCCTGAACGTGAAACTGTAAGTAGCTGTGTTATAAGAGATTAAAACTGTATAGTGATGTCCCTGGTCACCCTGGATCAGACACTGACGCTAGTGCTGGTCCTCCTAAACCCCAGGGGACAGTAACAGGACCTGCAGGCTGACCCCACCTCTGCTGACCAGACAGCAGCAGGGAGGGGCTGGATGCATACACACATAGTGCTACCTTCTTTCTTTGTTTTTTTTTGTGTGTGTGTAGTTTTGTGTTACACCAAGCAAAGGCTTATGAATGTGTTCTTCCATCGATACTTGTTTTGTAAATCAAGAGCTTGTGGGGGTTTTGTTTTTTGGTTTTTTGCTTGATAGAGTCAGAGAGTATGTTGCATGGATAGAGAAATGGCTTCCATGGGAAAGAATTATTGTTGTGCAGAAAGTATGTATCTTGATTCAGAAATGCACTCTGATGTCACCTTGGGGTTAAAAGGAAGTGGGCTTTTTCCTAGTAAGTACTAAAGGTTATCTTCTGGAGATTCTAACCTACCAATTTTCCTTTTTTTTTTTATCAGGTGGGTGGTGGTTTTTTTTAGTGTTACCATTGTTTTTATACATCTAGGATGTGTATCTAAGCTACTAATTGGTGTTTGTTTGCTTCTGTATGTTGTATGTGTTTTATTTTTTGGTGTGTTTTTAAAATTAAAAACAAAGCTTCATCATGAGATTCTGAAAATTATTATTTTGTTTTTGTTTTTTTTGGTTTGTTTTGGGTGCAGAAGCTGAGATGATGTAAAGTCCATGTGGAGTGTACATTCTATATTCATTGCTGGAAAAGGAAAATGTATTATTCGTTGCTGTGCACCGTTTTCTTTGGCCATTTTCTTCCTCGTTTTCCTTTAGTGCCAGAGAAGTCTATTAATCAGTAAGGCAAAATAGTTGTAATATCACTAATAGTATGTGAAATATAGCAGAGCATAAGCACACTCTGTTTTCTGCACAAAGAATGCAAAACACTTACTGCAAGTACTTCAGCAGCGTTTTTCCAAAGATGTATTTGGATGCTGTGCATCATCATCATGTGGCAGGATACTTGAATGACAAGCGTGAGGAGGAGAAGTCGGTTACGTTTCATGTCTGAGGCTAGCTGATTTGTCTTGTAGATCTATGTGAGAACAATGCTTGGGATGGGATTTCAGTTTCATGGCTAGTGCCACTGTGGACATTGAGACTGTTTATTATTTTTCTTTTTCTTTTATTTCGAGGAGAATGGAATAAGCACACATGTGCTCTTTTACATCCAGTCCCTGTGTGTATGCAGTTTTGTCATTTTAGTCGTCCTCCGTTTCCACCAGCTCACAATGGCCTACTCTTCCAAAAAGCTGAACAGCTTTTAACATGTGCGCAAGATGTTCTCCCTGCATTTGCACGCAGGACCTCGGTTTATAGTCTTATCAGGGGAAAATATTCCCTCGAACAGGATTGGAACCCGTTGTCAGCAGATCACGCGCACAATGCGCATCACTCGAACCAACCAGGCTATCCCCCCTCCCCCCTGTGAGTTGTTGAAGAAGTATAGTGGTGTCCCTGGTCACCCTGGATCAGACACTGACGCTAGTGCTGGTCCTCCTAAACCCCAGGGGACAGTAACAGGACCTGCAGGCTGACCCCACCTCTGCTGACCAGACAGCAGCAGGGAGGGGCTGGATGCATACACACACAGTGCTACCTTCTTTCTTTGGTTTTTGTGTGTGTGTAGTTTTGTGTTACACCAAGCAAAGGTTTATGAACGTGTTCTTCCATCGATACTTGTTTTGTAAATCAAGAGCTTGTGGGGGTTTTGTTTTTTGGTTTTTTGCTTGATAATAGAGTCAGAGAGTATGTTGCATGGATAGAGAAATGGCTTCCATGGGAAAGAATTATTGTTGTGCAGAAAGTATGTATCTTAATTCAGAAATGCACTCTGATGTCACCTTGAGGTTAAAAGGAAGTGGGCTTTTTCCTAGTAAGTACTAAAGGTTATCTTCTGGAGATTCTAACCTACAAATTTTCCTTTTTTTAAACAGGTGGGTTTAAAATTTTTTTTTTTAGTGTTACCATTGTTTTTATACATCTAGGATGTGTATCTCAGCTACTGATTGGTGTTTGTTTGCTTCTGTATGTTGTATGTGTTGTTTTGTGTGTGTGTGTTTTTAAAATTAAAAACAAAGCTTCATCATGAGATTCTGAAAATTATTATTTTGTTTTTTTGTTTGTTTGTTTGTTTTGGGTGCAGAAGCTGAGATGATGTAAAGTCCATGTGGAGTGTACATTGTAGATTCATTTGCTGGAAAAGGAAAATGTTTTATTCGTTGCTGTACGCCGTTTTCTTTGGCCATTTTCTTCCTCGTTTTCCTTTAGTGCCAGAGAAGTCTATTAATCAGTAAGACAAAATAGTTGTAATAACACTAATAGTATGTGAAATATAGCAGAGCATAAGCACACTCTGTTTTCTGCACAAAGAATGCAAACGCTTACTGCAAGTACTTCAGCAGCATTTTTTCGAAAGATGTACTTGGATGCTGTGCATCATCATCATGTGGCAGGATACTTGAATGACAAGCGTGAGGAGGAGAAGTCGGTTACGTTTCATGTCTGAGGCTAGCTGATTTGTCTTGTAGACCTATGTGAGAACAATGCTTGGGATGGGATTTCAGTTTCATGGCTAGTGCCACTGTGGACATTGAGACTGTTTATTTATTTATTTATTCTTTTATTTCGAGGAGAATGGAATAAGCACTCATGTGCTTTTTTACATCCAGTCCCTGTGTGTACGCAGTTTTGTACTCTTCTGAATAGGTGAACAGCTTTTAACTTGTGCGCAAGATGTTCTCCCTGCATTTGCACACAGGACCTAGGTTTATAGTCTTATCAGGGGAAAATATCCCCTCGAACAGGATTGGAACCCGTTGTCAGCAGATAACGCGCACAATGCGCATCACTCGAACCAACCAGGCTATCCCCCCTCCCCCCTGTGAGTTGTTGAAGAAGTATAGTGGTGTCCCTGGTCACCCTGGATCAGACACTGACGCTAGTGCTGGTCCTCCTAAACCCCAGGGGACAGTAACAGGACCTGCAGGCTGACCCCACCTCTGCTGACCAGACAGCAGCAGGGAGGGGCTGGATGCATACACACACAGTGCTACCTTCTTTCTTTGGTTTTGTGTGTGTGTGTAGTTTTGTGTTACACCAAGCAAAGGCTTATGAATGTGTTTTTCCATCGATACTTGTTTTGTAAATCAAGAGCTTGTGGGGTTTTTTTCTTTTTTTTTTTTATACTTGATATTTTAAAATTTTTATTCTTTTATATCAAGGATAATGGAATAAGCACTTATGTGCTTTTTTACATCCAGTCCCTGTGTGTACGCGGTTTTGTTAATTCTGTCATCTGTTCCCACCGGCACACAATGGCCAACTCTTAGGAAAAGCGGAACAGGATTTAACGTGTGTGCAAGATGTTCTGTGTGCGTTTGCACATGCGACCTCGGTTTATAGTCTCATCCGAAAGACTTTTGGGGAGAGTGGAGTCTGCACTGATGTTAACTCCAGAGGAAAATATCCCCTTGAACGGGAATTGAACATGGGTCGTCAGATTGCGAGCACAATGTTTTAACCACTAGGCTATCCCGTCTGGCTGATTTGTCTTGATAGAGTCAGAGAGTATGTTGCATGGATAGAGAAATGGTTTCCATGGGAAAGAATTATTGTTGTGCAGAAAGTATGTATCTTAATTCAGAAATGCACTCTGATGTTACCTTGGGGTTAAAAGGAAGTGGGCTTTTTCCTAGTAAGTACTAAAGGTTTTGTTATGGAGATTCTAACCTACAAATTTTCCTTTTTTTTTTTTAATCAGGTGGGTGGTGGTTTTTTTTAGTGTTACCATTGTTTTTATACATCTAGGATGTGTATCTAAGCTTCTTATTGGTGTTTGTTTGCTTCTGTATGTTGTATTTTTTGTTTTTGTGTGTGTGTTTTTAAAATTAAAAACAAAGCTTCATCATGAGATTCTGAAAATTATTATTTTGTTTTTGTTTTTTTGTGTTTGTTTTGGGTGCAGAAGCTGAGATGATGTAAAGTCCATGTGGAGTGTACATTGTAGATTCATTTGCTGGAAAAGGAAAATGTATTATTCGTTGCTGTACACTGTTTTCTTTGGCCATTTTCTTCCACGTTTTCCTTTAGTGCCAGAGAAGTCTATTAATCAGTAAGGCAAAATAGTTGTAATATCACTAATAGTATGTGAAATATAGCAGAGCATAAGCACACTCTGTTTTCTGCACAAAGAATGCAAAACGCTTACTGCAAGTACTTCAGCAGCATTTTTCCAAAGGTGTATTTGGATGCTGTGCATCATCATCATGTGGCAGGATACTTGAATGACAAGTGTGAGGAGGAGAAGTCAGTTATGTTTCATGTCTGAGGCTAGCTGATTTGTCTTGTAGATCTACGTGAGAACAATGCTTGGGATGGGATTTCAGTTTCATGGCTAGTGCCACTGTGGACATTGAGACTGTTTATTTATTTATTTATTCTTTTATTTCGAGGAGAATGGAATAAGCACTCATGTGCTTTTTTACATCCAGTCCCTGTGTGTACGCAGTTTTGTACTCTTCTGAATAGGTGAACAGCTTTTAACTTGTGCGCAAGATGTTCTCCCTGCATTTGCACACAGGACCTAGGTTTATAGTCTTATCAGGGGAAAATATCCCCTTGAACAGGATTGGAACCCGTTGTCAGCAGATAACGCGCACAATGCGCATCACTCGAACCAACCAGGCTATCCCCCCTCCCCCCTGTGAGTTGTTGAAGAAGTATAGTGGTGTCCCTGGTCACCCTGGATCAGACACTGACGCTAGTGCTGGTCCTCCTAAACCCCAGGGGACAGTAACAGGACCTGCAGGCTGACCCCACCTCTGCTGACCAGACAGCAGCAGGGAGGGGCTGGATGCATACACACATAGTCGTCCTTTCATTATGTACGTGTTGAAAGAAACGAGAGTGGTTGCTTTGTATTGTATTGTATTGTATTGTATGCCACTTTTAAGTCACGGCAGATTTCTCTGCGTGAAATTCGGGGTGCTTTTCCCAGGGAGAGCGTGTCGCCACAAGAGCAGCACCACCCTTTATTATTTTTTCTTTTCCTGTCTACGCCTTTCCCCCCCCCCCCCCCCCCCCTACCTGAGGCTTTTTTCTACAGAATTTTGCCAGGGACAACTCTCTTGTTGCTGTGAGTTCTTTTACATGCGCTAAATAATTTACTAATGACAGTAATTGCTTAGTTGGAAAGACGGACAGGGTGAGACCCCAACCTTGGGTAGTGAGTGACCACCATAAAAACATTCATCCCATGACCCTCTCCTATGAACCTCCTACCCTGCTGGCTTTGACATCAATTCACCACAGGCACAGAAGTGTATGGGGAAATCAAAACTGAAGTCACCATGAGGCCAGAGCAGCTGGGGCCTTGGAATCAGAGGCAACTTTTTAATAACAAGATGAGGATATGAACTGATGCTGCTATAGAGGGGCATGCGCTTTGAGATACATGACAGTGCTGTACTCTACGCTTCCTATCATATATCCCAGCATCAACCGGGCCTGAAGAGATACAGACACCTGCAGTGTTGGGTCATAGGTCCGAAAGTGTTCTGTTTGTGACGTGATTTGTAGTCTAACCTGGATTGGGCCAGTATGGTCACTGAGTGCTAAAATAGGGCCAGTATGGTCACCGAGTGCTAAAATAGGGCCAGTATGTCACCGAGCGCTAAAATAGGGCCAGTGTGGTCACCGAGTGCTAAAATAGGGCCAATGTGGTCACCGAGTGCTAAAATAGGGCCAGTGTGGTCACCGAGTGCTAAAATAGGGCCAGTGTGGTCACCGAGTGCTAAAATAGGGCCAGTGTGGTCACCGAGTGCTAAAATAGGGCCAGTGTAGTCACCGAGTGCTAAAATAGGGCCAGTGTGGTCACCGAGTGCTAAAACAGGGCCAGTATGGTCACCGAGTGCTAAAATAGGGCCAGTATGGTCACTGAGTGCTAAAACTGTTAAGGTATAATGACCCCCCTGGTCACCCTGGATCAGACACTGACGCTAGTGCTGGTCCTCCTAAACCCTAGGGGACAGTAACAGGACCTGCAGGCTGACCCCACCTCTGCTGACCAGACTGCAGCAGGGAGGGGCTGGATGCAAACACATTTTAAATTTTTTAAATTTTATAATCATAATGTGTTATAGAATAGCTAGCTAGCTTGCTTTTATCAGTGAATATTACATGCTCGTGTTGGAGTTTTAAGTGTTGGGACATTTAGAGTTATAGTTTAATAACACCTCAGGTGTTCTTGTGTATGTCTGCTTGCTTCATCTTCAGTGTTCTGTGGATTTTCACGTAACACATATTGAAATTCCCTATTTTTTGGGGGGCGATAGTGATGGCAGTTATTCGTTGTTTTCCAGTTCCGCAAACGCTTTCCCTTCCATGCTTATGGCCAGAATTTTTGTGTGTGGTGTTGATGGTGTGAGGGAGGGGGGGGGGGGGGGGGAGGACAGCTTTTTAGGTCTATGGGGCTGGCTGTACCACACACAGGCAGCCAGGGAAGAGAGACAATGACAAGTTCTTTTATTTCGAGGAGAATGAATAAGCACTCATGTGCTTTTTTACATCCAGTCCCTGCAGAGAGAGAGAGAGTGCGTGTGTGTGCATGCATGAAGGCCTGAGTGTACATGAAGGGGTGTGCATGCATGAAGGCATGTGTGTGTACACGAAAGGCATGTGTGGTGTGCAGGAGACCCCCAAGCCCCAGAAGGAGCAGCCCCCGCTGCCAGGGTCTGACCAGGAGTTCCAGGTGCGGGAGGGCAAGATGCAGAACGTCCACACCTCCAGCCGCATCACCAACCCCCCGGGAGGCAAGACCCACAAGCTGTGGTAAAAGATGATCCGCCGCGCCATCCTGCCCTCTTTGTCTCCTCAGCCTCTGTTCAGCTTGATGCTTCGTGGGGGGGAGAGGGGGGGGGGGGGTATGAGTGAGCGACGACCCAGCGCTGAGGGTGTTAGAAAATATGCAAAAAAAGAAGAAAGAAAGAAAGAAAATAACAGGTACATGTATGATCTCTCATTGCCACAGCACCACCCACTATCACCACCGCCTCCCATCTTTGATTGGATCTGCAGCCAGCCTGAAACGACGAGTCAGCGAGCCGCACCGGTTGTGAGTTGAAACGTGTATATGCTTCTCTCTTGTGATCAGAGCTGCCTGGGTTGTAGCCGGGACTGTATGTAACGTTATAGAGCGGAGGAGCGGAGCAGTAATTGTCCTTTGGATTTTGTATCTACTCTCACTTGGATTAACAGACAGTTATATTTTTGAATTGTTATTTCTTCTTTTACATACAGCCTTCCCCATCAGCCGTCAAGTTCAAGAGAAGGAAGACCAACCATTGTTGAATGTGAGACATTTGTTGGAACGTGGCTTTATCTTTGGCCTTAAACCGTGATTCGAGTTACCGTTGACCTTGGTAGATGACTTTGAAGGAAAACGTCCTTTCTCTGACCAGATACGACAAGGTTTACCTTTGCTATATATATATTTTTAAAAAGCCAGTAAATACCAGTCTTATCTGGGCAGCTATCTGAACTCCTCTCTAAAAAGATTTGACTCGACTGCAGGCAATAATCTGACTTGGGCTTCAGTGACTGACTGAACCTTTGCAGTCTCTCGTTAACTTTGATGACTCCTAAGCTTAAATCAAGTCCTTGACTCCTAAGCTTAAATCAAGCCCTTTACTCCTAAGCTTAAATCAAGCCTTTGACTCCTAAGCTTAAATCGAGCCTTTGACTCCTAAGCTTAAATCAAGCCTTTGACTCCTAAGCTTAAATCAAGCCTTTGACTCCTGAGCTTAATAATTAAAGCTAGGCTTAGGTGAAGACCAGGATGTCTTGGGACTGAGGCAGGCAGGCAGGCAGGCAGGTAGTCAGGCAGGCAGGCAGGCAGGCTGGCTGCAGGTGAGAACAGTGGGTGGTGGTGTGTGTGACGACAGGTCCAGGGAGGGAGGGAGGATGGATTCAGGACTACCCTCCACCACCACTACAGCACACCTCCCCCCCACTCCCTCAGCAGAGGCTTTCTTCTTTAACATAGGAACTGGCCCCTGTTCTGCTGAAAGAGTGCTTTGGTTGGTTTTTTTTTTTAATCTCCTCTTTTTTTCTTTTTGCCTTGAAACATCAGGGAGTTTTCTGATTTTGCTGACTAAATGTGTCGTCTTTCTCTTTTTTTTTTTTTTTTTTTTACCATGATGTTATTTCATGACGTAATGATTTAAAAAGATAAACTATTCTGTAGTGTTCTATGCATGGTGTAACGTTAATTAACAGTCCGCCCAACAGTTAGGCGTCTTCGGAGTTAAAGAGTTGTGTACCATATTTTTGTATGTTGATGTGTGCGGTAATGTGTATGTCTAACCATAATCTTCTGTTTTTGGAGAAACATTCGTCATGTTATTGATGGACACCAGAAGTGTATTGGAGTTAAGAACTAAGGAAAAAAACGTACAGAAGAGAAGAAAATATTTTTAACATGACTGTCAGATGATTTTTTTTTCCCTCTGCACACTAAACGTAAATGAGATGCGGTATTGGTCAACAAGAAAACATGAAGCCTGTGTGTAGCTTTGTATAGTACACTAACAGAATCATGGGGAGAAAACTGTTGCTTCACCCCCTTTTTTTCCCCCTTTCTTTCTGTTGTTTGTATATATAGCGTTTTGAACTGTGTATGGTTGGTTTGCCTGTCTCACTCTCCAGTCCTTTACAGGGTTTGGTTAAAAAGTTGATTCTAGATTGTTTTTGTCTTTGAAAACTGATTGTCTTCGTTTACCAAGGTTTTTTTCTTCTTTCAGCTTGTTTGAATTTCTGGCTTTTTTTTTCTTTCTCTCTAAGCATTGTTATGTGTACTGTGCATTTTTAAAAGACATAGTTTGATACTCTGCCATTTTATCCCTCCAACGTGAAATCTCTGGTGTTTATTGATGCTCGCTACGGCCTCCCCCCCCCAACCGTGTGAGAGAGAGGCCTGTAGCTCTTTATCATGCATGCACGCACGTCATCTTTTTCTGGTTTATGAATGCACACCTTGAATGAAGCTTGGAGTGGTGCTGTGCTAACTTATGGTGTGTCGTGTGCTTCAAAAGTCCAGGTTCTGTGCTAAAGTGTTCGAAAAACGGTTTTGAAGCTTTGAAAGAATTTGTAAGTAATGAAAGTAAGTCAGAAATGAGTTGACAGTGCAAATAATTTTTTGTTTTGTTTTTTTGCATTTATGTATTTAGTTATTCAGTAAATGTTTACTTGTGGGGATAATTTTTTTTTTAAAAGCAAAAAACGCATGGCCGAGCCGTAAGTTTTGAAATTGAACGTATCTGAATCGTTTTGTTATCTGTGTTGATGTCACAGGGTTTATCCATCCCTCAGAGACAATCGATGATACATGATCACAGTAGAAGTGTTGTCAGCATTGTCTGAGACCTTCCAAGTTTTATGCTGGTGTCAGTATTACACACACACTCACACAAACAAACATAAACACACACAATGCAAGCCTGGCACAAATTTTAGAAGACACGTTTTCGTGGTATAGTAGGTCACAATTCTGTTTTGGAGTTCTAACCCATTACGGGCACTTAGAACCAACGATTATTCTTGACCAGACCTCAGAGACCTGATGAGGCCTTTGTGGATGTGGGAATATTATAAACTACGTGAAATGAAATGAGTTTGACCCGTTGATACAAAATCTTGATATGCTTGAAATACATTCACTTTGGAATTGTAGAATATCGTCTGTTTATGACTCAAAATGATCCCGCAGTTGTATCGTAGTGGATATGTGTTTCATAATTTTTTTTTATAGTTGTTAGTTATCCTTGTCTTTGGTCTTGTCTCTACAGCATAATCAGTTGTTATGTAATGCTTATTTTCTTGTTTTGATACTTTGCATATTAATTATTGACCAAGACAAAGATGCACAATACTCTCTGATTTTTTTATTTTTATGTCTGTGATATTTTTAGGGACAATGGTGTTGGGTTTCAGTAAAGATGGAAGAAGTCGCTTTAGTAAGAGTGTATGTTTTTTGTTTGCAAGAAATAATAGTTTGATGACTTAGTTTGTCAAAGTTTTGGGTGCGTTTAGTAACATTATTGCTTGGGATAATAGGAGAGAAGGGTGTGGGAGAGTTTGCTAACATTATTGCTTGAGATAATAGGAGAGAAGGCTGTGGGAGAGTTTGCTAACATTATTGCTTGAGATAATAGGAGAGAAGGGTGTGGGAGAGTTTGCTAACATTATTGCTTGGGATAATAGGAGAGAAGGGTGTGGGAGAGTTTGCTAAATTGCTTGAGATAATAGGAGAGACTGAAAGAGACGATCGGGATAGGGGTGAGAACAGGAGAGAAAGGTTCTGATATAGATTGGCCGTGAGATAGATTGGCAGGCAGGAAATGGGATGGGTGGAATGGTGTTTTTTTTTGGTTTTTAGCAAACTGACTTATTTTTTGCCCCCTGCCTGATATTTCTGCTGTGGGGTGCATTTGCTGTGTTGGACGTGGTGTGTACTGGTGCAGGGTTCATTTTTTGTCACTATTCCATTTTGCCCTCTGCTGCCTTATTCCCCAGGGATGCTGTTTTGGCGTCTGCAATCGTTTGATTTCCAATATTAGCCACAAACATTCTATCATTTTTTTAAACCATTTTTTGTGTTGGTCATTGATGACTTGGAAAAGAGAAAACTACTAAGGTCTTTTGGTGTATGTGAAGGACCAATGACTGCTGTGACACAGACTGCTTACTGCTCAGAAGCCCTGTAGAACTAGATGTGTAGCAAAGTGACTAGAACTAGCTGATATACATGTTTGTCGTGATGCCAGGTCAACTGCTTTTGTGTTAATTGTACTTTGGATGATAGCATGCTCACTTTGACAAAGCTAACCATTGATTTTGTTCTGCCTACACTTCGGCTCATTTGATTTTCTGCTTTTTTTGTTGTTGTATGTTATGCGCTGGAAAAGGTCTGACGCAATCACTTGTTAATCACTGTTGCTTTGTATGTTTTTTGGTGTGTTTTTACACATTTGTATATGTTTGGATTGTGTGTTTGTGCACTCAGCTGCCTACAGGTTGACCGTGTAACCTTCCTTACCTTTGAGACATGATGAAAACCAGTATTGGAAGTGGAGGCATGGATTCTTGTCACATCGTGTCCATTATAGTCAGTTTGGCCTAACAGAGTAGCATCATTGCCCTGGTGTGTAGTATAACAGTTTGTGACGTTACATATCCAATTCAAAGTGAACTGTAGTCATCCGCCCGCAACGGAGCCTTGCTAAAAAGCCACTGTGATGACCACCAGCTGTTGAGGAAGGTTCTGAGTGAAGCTGAAGTTATGATTGTGGTTTGATCCCTGTCTTTACTTCTTTCTATGTGCCTGCAAGTTGGTAAGCAGCGATGGATTGTGGTACGATCCCATCTTTACTTCTCTCTTCGTGCCTGCTAGTTGGAAAGCAGATTGTGGTTTGATGCCTGTCTTTACTTCTTTCTATGTGCCTGCTAGTTGGTAAGCAGTGATGGATTGTGGTTTGATGCCTGTCTTTACTTCTTTCTATGTGCCTGCAAGTTGGTAAGCAGTGACGGACCATTGCCTTCATTCAGTGTGTTGTGTTGCTGTTTGCTGCGATGTGTGCTGGTCCTTGTGGTGTTTTCCATTGGCTGATTTTCATCTATGCTATGATCTGCCTGCCGAAGCTGTTGGGATCTGCTGTTGTGTTGTTTTTTTCTGTGTTGTCACATTTAACGTTGCCCGTTATAGCTGGGCTTTACTAACAGTGAACATGCTTTTTGTTTGGGGGGAGGGGGGAGGATAGATGACCTGTGTTTTACTGAGTGTCATTATTTTGTGAAGGAAGGGGTATACACCTTACAAGAAAATCTTGGCATCGGTGAAGGAAAGCAAGCGTAGAAAATAAGAAAATCAGCAGTTTGTACGCTGTGTGTTGTGAGCCTGTTGAAGGTGACCTTTGGAAGTATAATCATATAACTGCTGTGTTGAGAATGGATGAAGTAAGTGAACATCTTGGGTTTTGTTTTTTGGCTTGATCTTGAAATTTGTTCACCTTTTCATGTAGCAAGGACAAAGGTGTGATTAAGGACATTTGAACTTGAAGAGAGGGAGTTTATTTGCTCTTTCCTCTTCAGTGAAGTGGCTGTGTAAGGTGTATCGGCTTGATACTTGCTAGTTACATCAGTAATCTTGTTACCTTAGATTGTCCATACATGTTCACAGTTGTGCTTATTCTAGGATTTCAAGATCGAGCCTGAAGAGCTTAGTAGTCGGTACTCTTCATTGCTTGTGTAAAGTGCCCATGGTTAAAGTTAGGGGAAGGGGACTGCTTTTTAAAATCTCCTTAGCAAAGCACAGCGTGCTTGTAGATCATTGTCTTGATTCTGAGAGAACAGGAAAATGACAAACATTCCCCCCCAATGTTTTTGAAATTAGAAAGAATCTCGGTGTGTAATTTATATTGATGTAACAAACCTGCAGAAACACTGTATGAAAGTTGGTTGCTGTTATAGAGAAAGGTATATATTTTAGAGGCTCCAGGAACACTGCTGAAAAATGATGTGTGCCAAAAGAACATGGCAGAGTTATCTGTTGTAGCTTTTGTGAAGATTCTCTGGGGAGGTTTAAAAAAATACTAATTCTTTACCCTGGCGTTCTGGTAGCCAGCAAAGGAACTGAAGTAGTAGGTGGCTAGGCTTTGTAGCCTCAAAGCGATCGTGCGCTGCTTAGCTAGTGTATACAACTGCCACAGCTTATCAAGTTCAGACAGGGAGTGGGGTATAAGGGATTGAAGGGATTTTCTGTCAAACTTCATTGCTTACTCATTTTGTGCACATGTTTTAAAGAAAGTAAAAACCTGGTTTGGCTACAACACCACCACAGAGTCTTGTCTTTTTTTGGCCCCCTTTGGAATGAATCTTGATGCATGTAATGTCTGTGTTTGTTAGTGACAGTGGTATGCCACACATTGTTTGTGGTGTGGAGCCCAGTCATTAACCTTTGTTCTGTACCATCTCTCTCTTTCTGACCTGTCAGTCTTTCTTTTGAGGAGTCAAGTCAATTTATACACTGGACACAAAGTGCTTGATTGCTGAGAGTGTTCTTACATGATCTCTCTCTCTCTGACCTGTCACCCTTTCTTTTGAGGAGTCGAGTCAATTTATACACTGGACACAAAATGCGTGATTGCTGAGAGTGTTCTTACATGATTTCTCTCTCTCTCTCTCTCTGACCTGTCACCCTTTCTTTTGAGGAGTTTATACACTGGACACAAAGTGCGTGATTGCTGAGAGTGTTCTTACATGATTTCTCTCTCTCTCTCTCTCTCTCTCTCTCTCTCTCTGACCTGTCACCCTTTCTTTTGAGGAGTCAGTCAAAAACACTTAAACCGTCTGATGAAGGGCAGTTAACGGTACATTGATACGAATCATAATCTCGAAAGACAAGAAAGCTACATTTCATATTGGTTTAAACATTCCAAAATAACTTGAAATAAAATTATCACAAACACAGGTACGCACACAAGCACACATACAAATACAATGTTCTAAAGACTAGATAAAACATGGGGGCAGTGTTCTGCAGTTTTCAGGCAGAGTGTCTTGGACAGCCCACCCCTCTTGGTAGGTTCAGTTCCCAACTGTATTCTTAAAGTTGGAATGTGGCTAACCACCATGCTAGCAGGGGGAAAAAAATGGTGGCAATTTTTGTGGCTACCTTACCAGTGAGGGAACAAATGGCCGCATGCAGCAAACTCTCACCATTGGTGAACCTTGGAGCTCTAGCTGAGGAATGAAAACAAAAAACACCCCCCCAAAACCCCCCCCCCCACAACAACCACCAACAAAACAAAACATAAACAACCCCAGCCTCAAAGCAGGACCATAAAAATTCACACATATTGTCCACAGCACACATAGTACTTCGCTCCACCGAAAACACCAACACAACACTTCTCCATAATCATACGATATTTATTTACGACACATCCTATGATACAAATTTATTACATCCTATGATACATATTTATTAGATCCTATGATACATGTTTATTACATCCTATGATACATGTTTATTACATCCTATGATAGATGTAATATTACATCCTATGATACTTGTTTATTACATCCTATGATATATGTTTATTACATCCTATGATACATGGCGTGTGGGCCCCCAAGAACCTCTGCTCTCCATCATTAAAGAGGAGAAAACTGATGCGGTTTGGTCACACCACAAGACACAACACCTTAGCAAAAACCATCTTGCAAGGAACAGTCGAAGGCAAGAAGAGAAGAAGAGGCCGCCAAAAGAAATCATGGGTTGACAACATCAAAGACTGGACCACCGCCCAACCCCTGCAACACCTACGAACCACACAGGATCGTGAAGCATGGAAAAAGATCTCTGTTGCGTCTTCTCTCATGTCCCCCTTACGTCCTTTGGGACATGGGACTGAGTGAGTGAGTCATGGCAGTCGTTTTCCCCCATTTTCTGCTGCACTTAGATGCTGGAACTTGACCCCTGATGTGCTTATTTTTAGCTCTGGCACCGACCAGATGCACTGGTCCAGTTTGGCGCCATCAAGATAGCGCGGCGTTCTTTCCACTGTTTCAGCAGGGGGAAAGTGGCCACACGGATTTTAATTTCCAACTTTTAAGTGCTTGTTGATACGTTTGTCATTTTCTTCAGCTCTACATTCAGGTGTATTCAGTGCTGTGTTCTCTTGTTGTGGAGACGTGAATTTGAACAAGTAAAACACTTTTGTGTTGGTGTTATAAACCAAAATAACAGATAGATTGGATGTTCTCACCAGATAGCTCTTCTTTGTTTAGTATTGAGAGTGATCATTTCTGTGCTAGTGACATAAATTGATCGCAATTTTCCCCCTGAAATCGTTTAAGTTTCACTTTGGCAAAGTCAGGTATGTAATATTAATGTTTGATTTTTTAAGCTGAATCAACTTTTGTTGTATTTAGGATACGTGTTCATCAGTTTTGAAGGGCTCAAATTTGGGCAAAATCATGTCTGTTTGCTGTCTCAATCTAGCCTAGGCTTAGTGCCTGTGTGTGTTAAGTGGATAGGCAGGCCGCACGCAGGCACGCAGCGGGCTTGTCTTAGGTAATACCCATTCCTCTCCTGTAGGCCTAGCCTAGCCCAGATCTGCCACGCAAGCATGTGTAAGTGCTACTAGGCTTGAGATGCTGTGAGAAGGGGGAAGGGGAGGGGTGAAGAAATGGGAGGGGTGTGGGAGTAGGGGGTAGGGGGTGGGACCAGTAGGAGGGGAACATCAAAGAAGATGAAGCGGCATCCCCCCCCTCCCCACTTAAAAAAATAAGCACTCAAAAAACAACTTGCAATCTGACGACCCGGGTTTGATTCCCGTTCAAGGGGATATTTTCCCCTGGAGTTAACATCAGTGCAGACTCCACTCTCCCCAATAGTTCTTTGGATGAGACTATAAACCGAGGTCCTGTGTGCGAATGCATGCAGACCATCTTGCGCACACGTTAAATCCTGTTCCGTTTTTCGTAAGAGTAGGCCATTGTGTGCCGGTGGGAACAGATGACAATTTACAAAACTGCATACACACAGGGACTGAATGTAAAAAGCACATGAACGGTTATTCCATTATCCTCGATATAAAAGAAGAAAATTAAAAAAACAAAAAAACCCCTAAAAACCCCAAAACAAATAAAAATATTTTTGGGTTCAATTTCTTCACAATTCTGTAATATCCAAAAGCAGCTGCATTCTTGTTATCCATCCATCCATCAATCCATCCATCATCCATCCATCCATCCCCCTCTCTCTCTATCTGTGTGTGTGCATGTGTGTGTGTGTGTGCATGCGTGCATATGTGTGTGTGTGTGTGTGCACGCGAGCATGTGCGTGTGTGTGTGAACTCACCCATTGAGCAGGCCAGCATTTTAGGAAAGACTTCTGTCTGGAACTGTTCACTGTCTGTCCTGCAACACACAATGCACACCCCCGTTTTTCATCACCCCACGACTTTCTTCTGTCTGTTGGCAGTTCCTCAGCTACAGCCAGCCCCCTTGCTTCACAAACAGTGAGATTTTGACCATTTCTCTGCCCACCATTCAGGTGGCCGCGTTCCAACTTCAGGAATGATGTCTAAACACGACACCAGTGGGCATGCGGGTTTTTATACGCTTTTGTCATCCGTTCTTACCATCGCATAATTATGACCTACTCTTCTGTAAAGCAGAATGGGTTTTAAAGTGTGTGTGCGCAACATGCACTCTGGTGTTGCGTTTCGACATCATTCCCGAAGTTGGAAGGCGGCTACCTTAATTGTGGGCAAAAACGGTCGCAAACCCACAAATTTCACCATTGGGGAACCTCAGAGCTGAGGAATGGAACCTCCCTCCCCCCCCCCCCCCCCCCACCCACCCTCTCAAAATCCCACAGAGCTATTCTGCTCCTCCCCCTTCCTCCAACCCCTCTCCTCCTCCCCCCCCCCCTCCCCCACCCCACACACACAGACACCACTCCTACCCCGCTATATCTATAATATCTACCTCACATAAGAGATTTATCCTCGCTGGACATCGCATTCACTCTCTGCTTACACACTACACTAGCAGCGTCCTGCTGACTGTTCTTCCACTTACTCCATGCGAACGTCCACCCTTTGAGCCTCCCTGCCCGAGGGAACAAAGCGTTGCACCGTCACCACCACCACCACCACGCAGTCAGGGTCAGAGTTCGTACCCTCACCCACGACCTCCGTGACAAACGGGGACAGGAAGACGGCAGTGGGTGGCAGTGCGTCACACGGCCATGACGTCATGACGCGTCGGTCGTTGACGATACACGGCTGACCGATGGCCAGGCCGCAAACGGCCATGGTGGATGGATGAACCAGTACTGTGTTTTCCCGGGAATGGAATGGTACTTTCTCCAGTGTTCCTGTCAACATGGATTTTTTTGTATGAATAGTAGGGGTTGGTTGCGGGAGGGGGGGGTTCTTTCACTGATTAGTGTGTGTGTGTGTTTGTGTGTGATTGTGTGTGCATGCATCTGAGTGTGAATGTGAGTGAACTTATAAATTGTCTGTACATTCGAAATCTTTCACTGTTTTGTATATGATCACTCCATTGCTGCCATCGGCAGTCAATCAATCTTTGCCTGAAAGCGTCAATAAACTCACTACAATTTCCGACTCCTTGATTGAGGCAAACAAATCCAAACCCGAGTTCACACAAACAGGTACGTATTTGTGTCGCCCAGTTGTTTTTCCCTTTGACATCTAGATCATAAAGCATCTTGTAGGATTTAAAAGGTAGCCTGCTCTCATTCATATGCAGAATCTTAATCCAATATCTAACGCATCTTACAGCAGCATTAACAGAGAGAGGATATCTGTTAGTTTCACTATAAACAAGATCATTAGGTGTACGTCTATCTAAGCCTAGAAACTGCTTTTAAGTAAAGAGGTGCACTGATTCACAATGTGTTACAGCTGCATCCGAGCCCCAAATTTCTGCACCATTTAACACAGTGGGTTGTATTTGTGCATCAAATAATACATTAATGAACAAGTCAAAAGAGTTAGTATTCAATATTTCTAGTTTTTTCAACACAAATAACAGGCATGTTTACCTTGACTTGCCAGATCTTTACATGCAGTTGTGAAACTAAACTTAGTAGAAAAACAGATTCCTAAATATTTATATACATTAATCACAGGCATGATATTTCCATTGTACAACCATTTTTCATGAGCAGCTAAATAGCCACCTTTTCTGAATACAACATATTACTCTTACTCAGATTAACCTTAAAAACAAGTGATGTTGCAGCACTGTTTAAGCTTTTTTAACTGCTTTTGTAAGCCTACAACTGTTTCAGATAGCAGGATAACATCATTAGCAAGCAGAAGAAAAACAATTCTGAGAAATCTTGGGGAAAAGTGGCCCCAAATGTTTACCATTATTGATGATGTCTCTGGCTAACTCATTGATAAAAACAGAAAACAAAAAGGGGGCTACATACATCACCCTGTTAACAACAGTGGGTACAGTATATTAAGTGTCACTTTAGTTCCACATCTTATTCTGCTTCTGACATTCTGATACATGGCTCTCAGACATCATAATAGTTTACCCTTCACACCGTTTTTCAGGAGAATAGGCCACAACAAGTTCCTGTTAACAGAATCAAAAGCTTTTTCAAAGTCAATAAATGCTACATTGAGCTTCAGTACGAACCCAAGCAGAGTAAACATATGATCTATAGTGGAGAATCCTTTCTTAAAACCAGCTTGGTTCTGACCTGTAATATTATTTTTCATAACCCATTCCTGTAACCTATTGTTAACAATAGTACTATATATCTTACATATCTTACTACTTATGTCTGTAAGAGAAATTCCCTGGTAGTTATTAGGGTTATCAACATCACCCTTTTTATGCAATGTTAGTATTATAGATTGAGCCCAGTTATCTGGAAAAAGACCATCATAAAAAATGTTGTTGAATAGTTTTAGAAGGAAAAGCAAAACATGAAGAGAGAGAGAGAGAAGAGAGAGAGAGAGAGAGAGAGAGAGAGAGAGAGAGAGAAAAGAAGCAATACGCCTATACCGCACAACAGGTTAGTCACTTACTTGGTAGATGAGTATGTGAACGTCTTCACGGGTCTGAATGTGAGAAAGAGACAGAAAAAGAGATCTGAGACAATGACAGGAAGTACAGGACAAACTAACCTGTTGATCGTAAATCGTAGGCTTACCCAGTCAAGACAATCTACGGTGGTGGTAATTTGACTGAAGATTTTTTGATTACACCCCCCCACGTGCCAATGTGGAGCGGAAGTTCGAAATTGGGCCTAGTCAAAATTACTGGCAAAGCACCCAAATTATACAATCCACTGTCCTCCCAACCTTAAATGTTTTGAAAAAACCACACCGATTTTTGAGTCAGGGGACAGTCTTTCACTAAAAGTATTTATGTAGCTGCTTTAGTAGAATGCAAGAGTGATAATTTAAAAGGGAAAAAAGGGAAGGAAAAGTGGCAGAATCTAAAGGTGGAGTGTAGCCTGTTTCACGTGAGAATTTGTTACGACAAAAGTCTAAACACCGGCGTGGATTCCCTGGACTAGTGTCAACGATTACGATCAACAGGTTACTGTGCTTCTGTCTTAGTCTCAAATATCTTTTTCTGTCGCCTTCTCACATGTACACAGAGCCGCAAAGACAAATAATAATAATAATAATAATGTATGGAATTTATATAGCGCTGAATCTTGTAAAGCAACAAATCAAAGCGCTCAGATTTTATTTCATACCACTTTAAGTCATGGCAGATTTCTCTCCGTGAAATTCGGGCTGCTCTCCCCGGGGAGAGCGGGAGAACGCGTCGCCACTTAGCGCTGCGCCACCCTTTCACCCTTTTTTTATATATTTTTTAAATTTTTTTTATACATCAAAACTCGCCTGCCATCCAAGTAGTGATGTGACATTATACCTTGAAGGTCTCTCTCTCTCTCTCTCTCCCCTCTCTCTCTCTCTCTCTCTCTCTCTCTCTCTCTTTATTGTGTGAGTGTATGGGTATTGACTATTGCACTTATTTTATTATCATGACATTCAGTTTGCATGAGTATAATTAAAAAGTGTTTGTGTTGATCGTGTGCTATGTGAGTATTACATATTTAATTTAGTATTATCCCTGAACCCCCCCCCCCCCCCCCCCCCCACACACACACACACACTCACACACACACACACACACATACACACACACACTCACTCACTCACCCATATTCTCTCCCTCAATGACTGTATAGGTTTAGATTTCTTCTTGTTTTGTTTCTGGTTTTTATTGTGTGGATGTATGGGTATTAAATTTATTTCATTATCATGACATATAATTTGAAACCAGTATAATCTAAAATGAGTGTTGATGGGATCCCATACTGTTTTGGGAATTAGGCCTATATATTGGATATTATCTCTGAAATACACACACACACACACACACACACTCTGTCTCTCTGTCTCTGTCTCTCTCTCTGTCTCTCTCTCTCACCTTTTATCATCTTGCTTATAGTCATAGTATATCCTGATGAAGGATTCATATTTTTATATTTTCAATACTTTATTGGACTTGCCTCTGTACTTAAGTTTTAATGAGTGCCCTATTTCAATATCTTATAATTATGTGTAACAAGTATGTGTACCATTTGACAATGTGTAGATGTTTATCTTTATGACTTATTAAGTTTGGTTGTGTTATTTTTCTTGGCTCTGTTGTTGTTGTTGTTGTTGTTTGTCTTTTTTTTCTCTTTTTTATCATCTTTTGTTGGTTTGGTTTTTCCTTCTCTTTTGTTTGTTTGTTTGTTTTGGTTAGGGTTTTTTGGGGGGTGGGGTGGGGATGGGGTATTTTTAGGGTTTTCTTTTATTTGCTTGCTTTGGGGGGGGGGGTGGGCTGATGGGGGGGGGGGGGAGCTGTTTTGAAAAGGGTTATTTCCCTTGTTTTTATTGTGAGACTGTATAAGTATTGGGTTATTATTATTAAGATGTATCCCAAACGGGCGGGGACTGGATGTAAAAAAGCACTTTTGTGCTTATTCATTATCCTCGAAATAAAAAAATTTGTCTTTGTCATTGTCATTGTCTCCTCTCTTCTCCTCCCCTCAGGGGGGGATCACGAATGTGAAGGTGAAGTTTTTGGAATTGTTACTTTTTTTAAGTGGCCTTTTTTTTTCATTGTTTGATACGTTAGATAAGGGGAGGGGAATTCACTGCAGTTGTACAGGGCTGTCTGGGGGAACTTGCGGCAGTTTTTCCCTCCTTCATGCCAAACGGCAAATTTAAATCGGCCCTGGGGACTGCCATCCGACCTAAAAACCGCGAGACAGTGTACTTTTAGGGCTGACCCCACCATCTCTCCGGGGGGGGGGGGGGCTTTTGCTTCGATGTGGTGATTGAACCAACCGGGACCCCCCTCCCCTAAATCTGCTGCGGGCCAAGGGAGCAAGCTGAGGCAAACCACTTGACGGGTCCGTAGCACCATGCGGGAAAAAAAGTGTGCCGAAAACAAGCCACAATGTACCGGGCCACACACCTACCCCAAAACCGAGACGGAGTCTCCCCTACAGTGGCTCCTGATGAGTCTTTACCACGATGATGCCCAATTGGAGAAAGTGGAGAACTTTTTAAAGTCAACAACGGGAGTAAAGAATGAATAAAATTGTTACAAACAGTGTTGATGCTATAAAAGGGAAATTTTGGGGATCAGACAAGATGTAACAATCTTGGACTGAAAATCTGAGTTAAAAACAATCAAATACAAAACTAATGGCAAGGGGAAAAACTAAAAAGAAAGCAGATACGAAGGCCGTCAAGACGGAAAAATATCATTATTCATGGCAGGAAAAGAAAAGAAATGAGACGGGAGCTGATTGGAAAGGTTGTAAAAAATCTTTTTTTGGAAAAAATGGATGAGCAGTGTCAAGTTTGATAGTGTCACAGGAAAATTCTAAACCAACTCCCCATTATTGCCAGGTGTTTTTGTTAAAAGAAAGTTTAGGAATTGAAGGAAAAACTCGTCGAAAGGGTTCAAGGTTTTTTGTAACACGATTTTTCCAAAAACCGTTAGAGATATTAGGCACAATCTGCCCCCCAATACTTGAAGAGTGCTAGGAAAGGGGAAAAAAGTGAAAAGGGTCTTTGATCATTTATATTAAGGCAAAAGGAGACCCTAATGATCTTCAAAGAAGGGAATACTTTTTGGGCCGGCCTACAATCATCCTGCCAAGCTCAATTTAGGGGGGGAGGAAAAGTAAACAGACACTAGCACTCCCCTCATTAAAACACTCTTTAATAGGCTTACCCAAGTAGGCTTGATGAATGAGGCGTGACACACCCCCACACACGGGCTAAAAAAGACGGTCTATTTTGGCCTCAGCTAACAAAAGCTGATATAGTATTGTAGGGCACCCTTTAAAATAAAGAGCCTTTTTTTAACGCTGTTTAAAGCATAAATCCCCATGTCTTGCATGTCAATGAAATTGGTGAAAGTGTCAGTCTAGAAGGGATCAATTGAATTGTGGCAATACAGAAAAACAAAATAGAATTTTTTCTTTTTTGTTTTGGGAACAAAATGGTTTGTTGAAAAAAAGGGCTGATAAAATTTTGTTCTTTGTTGTAGCTTTTGTTTTTATATGTCTGCCCGAAACTTCATGGAAAAGTCCACCAGATGTTTTCTGGCTATAAGGCCCCCTGAAGTCAGCAATTAAATTTAGCCTCAAGGGGGGCGATCTAAGGGTTAGTTTTTTAAAAGGCATGATTTCTGCCTTTGTGAATTGCTAGATTTTTTCATTCCTAATTTGCTTTTTTTCTCTGTACAAATCTCTTTTGTTACAGCAAGAAATTTTGCTTGTCTTTTATATCCCCCCAAGGGTTCTCCTTTTTAAAACTGTTTTGACAATGATAATGGAATTGCTAGTTGGAAGAATTTTAAAATTGTGTGGGACACTGGATAAAGTAGATATAATACTATGGGGAGATTTAAAACAGCAGGGACCTCAACTTTTCCTTCAGCATGTAAAAAGACTTAATTCAGATGTCCAAAGAAAAAGTATGTTCTCGCGCAATCGTAATTCTGAAGATTTTTTACAGAAATTTAGGGAAAATTACTTTTAAATTTGTCACTGCTCTTATTTTTACAAATTCTAAAGGGCGCATGTGGGGGAAACCAACAAGGACGCTATACATACATCTCTGATGGGGGATGTAGGTTAAAAGTTTAAATTCTTAGGTCAATGATTTGTTCTCTCAATTTTTGACTCTTCGTTTGTTTGTTGCCGAGCGTTCGTTTCCCGATCCCTTTCCTGTTGAATTAATATTAACCCAGTAAAAAAACCATTTTGGGGAAACTGAGAACCATCTGTTATGGAAAAGTTTGTAGGGGATGAAAACAAACTCTCATTTAAAAAAAAAATCCCACGAGGAACATTGTAAATTTTTATTAATCCCTTTTCAGAATTGATGAGAAAAATTAATAAGTTTTAAATTTGTTTAAGGGTTTCAAAAAACCCCGTGCTGATTGTATGAAAAACGGTACATACAAAAAAGGGTCCAAAAATGATATTTGGGTTTATAATAAAATGAAAAAGATGAAATAAAGGTCAAAAACTTCTAAATTTTCCCAAAAAAAACATTAAAAACGAGGACAAAACGTGTACTTGTGTCACAAGGGGGAATATATTATAAATGCATCTTGAATGAAAAAAGAAACAGTATAATAAACCTTACTTCAGAAATGTCATCATCTCTTTCAAATCCATTCTGGAAAAGTGTTAAGAAGGCGCTTTTTAGAAAAATCGCCAAAAAATATATACATTTAAATGGTTTTTTAACAATTCAAAACCCGTTGGAGAAAGACCATTTTCCCAAATCCATATTACGATGTTTACAGTGATGAACTGAGGAAATTTTTATCGTTTCCCCTATCAAAGATGAAATATTTGGGGGACTTGAAAATTAAAGATGAGAAAGCACCCCTGACAAAAATTGGTGAATTGCTAAAATAGGGGTGAAAAAATGTGCTTTTCCCTTTTAAACTATTCAACAAAATTTTTTTAGATGGCTTTTTTTCCCGATAACTGGCTGAATCTAAATACAACATTTCACAAAAAGGGGGGATTTGAAACCCAATAACTACCGGGGAATTTCTCTTTCTGACAAAGTAGTAAAATATATATACATTATTAACAAAGGTAACAGGAATGGGTTATGAAAAAAATTACAGGTAGTACCAAACTGGTTTTAAGAGTTTTTCTCATAACCGTAACTCTTTTAAAAATTAGACTTTGAAAAAGCATTTGTTCGTTAACAGGAAATTGTTTGGTCTAATTTTCCCCGAAAAATGGGTAAGGTAAACATTAAGTTAGAGCCAGTAATTTGAATTCAGAACAGAATAAGATGTGGAAAAATAAAATGACGAAAATATACTGTTTCCACGGGGTTTAAAAAAGGGTGATGTATGACCCCTTATTGTTTTTTTTTTATCAATATTTTTGCCAGAGTATATCAATAAAGGTAAACAGGTGCCCCTTTCCCCAAGATTTCCAGATTGTTTATTTTTCTGCTTGCATGATGTTTTT
>CM054141.1:17711779-17721779 GCA_028751875.1 Rapana venosa | reverse complement strand
TAGTGGAGATGCCTTGCCCACAGTACGTCCCCACCCTCTCGGCCAAGTGGGCATAAGGACAGTCAGCGTTGGAGATGTTCTCCAAAGGCCAACCAGCCCCCAGGGCTGCAGCACATGAGGACTGTGCGAGTCAAGCCTCCTAGTCAGAGAGTCATAGTCGATCACTAAAGACTAAGCTGTAAAGTGGAATTCCATGAGTGGGAAAGAAAGCCACTGGTCATACAGCCTCTCACTTTGCTGTTGTTGCCCCCAGCGTCAATGGTTTAATGAAGAACTGTGATAAAGCCCAGGCACTGAAGGCAAGGAGCATGTCTCTGTAGTTAAAGGTTGAACTCATGACTTTGTTGTTGTTGTTGTTGTTTGGGGACAGGATAGCTCAGTGGTCCGAGTATTTTTTTTCTGCATCGAGCATGGTTACCACTTGGATGGGTGACCGTTTGCGCGCTTTGGCTTCAGTACAGTCCCCCAGTTCACCCAGCTGTAAATGGGTACCTGCCCTCTTTAGTGTCAGGTAAGGTAAAGCAGCGAGGGAGAGGAGATGGGCGCCGCCCTCAATATGCTGGCCCCTAGAGAAGTTGAGGTCTCTGATGCCTCACTCCCCTACAACCATATAGGTTATGGGACACCTTGACCTTTGTTGTTTGTTCCTTGGCTAGAGTTCTGAGGTTCATCACCAATGGTGAGATTTTGTGAAGATCGTGACCTTTTTTTTTTTTTTGCCTGCCAATAATTAAGGTAGCCACATTCGGTCTTCTGACTCACGATCTGATTTTGTTATTGAGGGTGCAGGTTAGAGTCTCCCCGTTGAGGTCAGAGGTTGAGGGCATTTTTGCATTTTTTCCTAAAGAGTGGGAATTTAATGGTTTTTTTATGTCAGCTACTTCATTCTGATGCAATGAGACTACAAACCAGATTTGTGTTGATATACATACCCTACCAACATTTCAGGAAGATGCATTTCATTTAAGCGCTTTGATTTGTCTTTGCAAGATATAATAATAATAATAATAATAATAATAATAATAATAATAATAATAAAAAATGAAATTTGTATAGCGCTATATCTTGCAAAGACAAATCAGAGCGCTTGCATTCAACATATTCTTACAGAGTCATGCAGCCAATAACTATCAAAAGCTTAAACAAAATTCAAATGTACACACACCCACACAAGATATAGCGCTATATAAATTCCATTTCTTCTTTTCTTCTTCTTCTTATTTCAAATCTGACAGATCTGTCTTTTCCTAGAAGAGAGGGCCAGTTGTGGTCAGTGGCAGGCGTGACATGAACATATACCCAGCATGCACTCAGTGGTCTTCAGAGGTGTGGGCTCTGCCAGGTTCAAAACTTAATCTAGGATACGCTGCCTGAAAAATTCGGTGCTGTGTGCTCTCCGTCAACATCTTTTAAGGAGTTTACAGAGAAGTGAAGTCAAGTCAGTTAGTGAAGGGGAACAGTACTCAAATGTTTGGGCTTACAGAGTAAATGGGACATTGAGCTTTTGCCACCATTTTTACCCACCATTCATTTAATTAATTAATTTAATTTTATTTTATTCTTTCATATCGAGGATAATGGAATAAGCACTTATGTGCTTTTTTACATCCACTCCCCGTTAAGGTAGCTGCATTCTGACTTCGGGGATGATGTGTAAACCGCAACACCTGCTGTGTGTATGTGGTTTTAAAAATCTTGTCGTCCGTTCCTACTGGCATGAAATGGCCTACTCTTTTGAAAAGTGAAACAAGTTTGTTTTTTAACACTATCCTTACATTAAGGGAGAGAGCCCCTCTTTCCCAGTACACGTGCACTGTGCACATTTGTACGCTGCCGTAACCCTGTTGTGGGCGATACGGAGGGATGGGTTAGTAGATGGTTGGTTACCCTATAGCGGGTTCTATCTATCTATCTATCTATCTGTCCCGTAGTCTGACGACCGTGGGGGCACCCTCAAAGACTCAACAACCAGTTCCCTGCATTCCTCTCTCTGTTCTGCCTTTCTCAGGGTTTTGTTGAGTTCTAGGCCTGTCCATTCGCTGATGTTATCCTCCCAGCTCTTCCTTGGTCTGCCTCTTTTTCTTCCTCCTTGGACAGTGCCTTGTAAAACGGGTTATCCTAGGGAAACGGTTTAAGTGTGTGCAAGATGTTCACACACGGGGCCTCAGTTTATACTCTCATCTGTGTGTGTGTGTGTGCGCTTGAATTTCTTAAAAACTGTTAAAGCTTTGTTGGTTGCATGACTGTGTAGGAGTGGGTTGAAAAAAAGGAAGCGCTTTGATTTTGTTTTTGGCAAGATATAGCGCTGTATAAATTCCAATCATTATTATTATCTGAAGGAATTGAGGGAGAGTGGAGTCACGGCGGTCAGTTTCCCCCTCTCTCCGCTGCTGTCCATTCTGTCCCATCCCAGCCCAGCTGGGGCCAGCAGGGGCTAATCATAGCAGGAACTGACCACACCTGGACTTGGTGAAAAAAGAAAGGATAGATAGTGCTGATTTTATTCATTTCATTTCTTTTATTTATTTCATTTATACCATTTTAAGTCATGGCAGATTTCTATGCGTGAAATTTGGGCTGCTCTCCCTCCCCGGGGAGAGCGTGTCGCCACAAGAGCAGCGCCACCCCTTTTTTTTTTTTTTTTTTTTTTTTTGTCTGCATCTGTATTTGTTTCCCTATCATAGCGGCTTTTTTTCTACAGAATTTTGCCAGGGACAACTCTTTTGTTGCCGTGGGTTCTTTTACGTGCGCTGAATAATTTTGTGTAACACACGGGACCTCGGTTTATCATCTCATCCGAAAGACTAGCACCCAGACCACCACTCATGGTCTAATGGATGGGGGGAAAAGTTTCGGGCCCAAACGGGATTTGAACCATCGCACACTTCCGACCTGGATTTTTCGCATTCTAGACAGGTGTGTTACCTCTATCCCATTTTAACAATGGGCCCTAGACCCTCAACTGAGCTATGCTGGATTCACGGTCAGTACTAATGTTAACTCCAGGGTATAATTCCCTGAAACGAACACCTCTGTCTCAACTGAGCTATGCTGGATTCACGGTCAGTACTAATGTTAACTCCGGGGTATAATTCCCTGAAACGAAAACCTCTGTGGTAGCTCGATCCCGGGCCATCAGATCACAAGTGCGATGCTTTAACCTCTAGGCTTATCCTGCCCCCAGAAATAGCATATATATATAGTTGTGATCCCAATTTGTTTTCACCTTCAAATTGCCACAAGGTAATTTTTCTTGTTGTTGTTGTAACAGGGTTTTCTTCATCACTGAAGTGCTTGATAACTATTTTAGTGCTTGGACAAGTTATTTTTTTTCATGCTTTTGCAGTGTTTTGTATTTGATACCACTTTTAAGTCACGGCAGATTTCTCTGTGTGATATTTGGGCTGCTCTCTCCGGGGAGAGTGCGTTGCCACAAGAAAAGCACCATCCATTATTTTTTTTATATCTTTTCCTGTCTGCAACTGTATTTGCTTCCATATCAGGGCAGCTTTTTTTCTACAGAATTTTGCCAGGGACAACTCTCTTGTTGCCGTGGGTTCTTTTACATGTGCTAAATAATTATGTGTAACACATTGGACCTCGCCTCATCCGAAAGAGTAGCACCCAGACCACCACTCATGGTCAAATGGATTGGGGGGACAAGTTTTTGGCCCAAACAGGGATCAAACCACTGAACATTTCCAACTCGGACTTTTCGCTTTGTGCGAAGGTGCATTACCTCTAGACCACTGTGCAGTTGGTTTGAAATTTTCCTACCAGTGAGGTGTCAGATACCAGAGCTGTAGTGTACCAGTGTCAAGTGTCATAATTCTTCTTCTTCTTCCTTTTTTGTCATGTTTCTCCCAGAGGAGGTTTGACATTGGTGAGCCTTCTCCATCTCTCTGTTTTGAGCTTCCTCCTTATTTATGCTGCCCCTTTCTCTAAGATCATCTGCAACACAGGCAGCCCAGGTTTTTCCAGGTCAAGTGTCATACATGTAGTATATATACATACAGTGTGTGTTGCTTGTGACAGGACAGACAGCGCAGTGTACCAGACAGACATGTTTCCTGAAGTGCTGGCCTGCTCGATGAGTGAGTTCACACACATGCACGCGCATGCATGTACGCACGCATGCGAGCATGCACTCACGCACACTCACACACATGTCTCTGTCTGTGTTTCTGTCTCCATCTCTGATTCTTTCTCTCTGTCTCTCTCTCTTCTCACACGCACACACGCACCACACACACACAGACACACACACACACACACACACACACACACACACACACACACACACACACACACACACACACACAACACACACACCACACACAGATAGATACATGCATACATACTTACATACACATATATATATATATATATAGAGAGAGAGAGAGAGAGAGAGAGAGAGAGAGATACACACACATACATATATATATATTAATAATCATAGAAATAGTTTATAGTTAGCAATTGTGCAAGTGCTTTTGTATATTATTACAGAATTCTGAAGAAATTGAAGCAAAGAATTACCCGACTCCTCCAGATACTAAATACCAGGACTAGGACTAGTAGGACTGCAGCTACTTTCATAGTGGGCAAAAATGGTCGTTTACGTAAAATTTCAACATTGTTGTGCCTTGGAGCTGTGTGTGTTTTATTTATTTATTTATTTAGTTGTTTATTTATGTATTCTTTTGTTTCGAGGATAATGGAATAAGCACTCGTGTGCTTTTTTTCCATAAAATCCAGTCCCCGTGTGTGTGCAGTTTTGTCAATTTTGTCATCCGTTCCCACCAGCTCACAATGGCCTAACAACTCTTCTGAAAAGTGTGGGTGTGTGTGTGTGTCTTCAATGTAACGTCTGTTCACTCTTAGTGATATTAGATGTGTGTGTATGTGTGTGTGTGTGTGTGTGTGTGTGTTGTGTGTTGCAGAAGGACAGTACGTGTCGCAGAACAGCAGACACAACGCATCCTGCTGGGGGCGACAGTGCACCTTCCGCGTAACGGCCATCCACACACTGCCCACCCCCACCTTCACCCTCCACCTCTCCTCCCCCTCCCCCTCCCCTCCGCCACACCCCGACCCCCTCACTCGACACTTCGCCTCGCTCGATCTCTCCGACGGCGGAGACAACCGCTCCTCCGCCCCCGTGGCCACGCCCGTCCGGCCGACGACAGGGGAGACAACTCCGGGTTTGCAATCTCCGGAAGCGGTCGCCCCCGAGAGAAGCGAGCGAGGGAGAGGGGAGCAGTTCCACACGCCAAAACTGACCCCGGGGCAGAAGAAGAGCGGGGAGGAGTTTGTCCGGGTCACGCCACGCACGCATTTCCGCGTCGTCGTCTCCTCGGCTGGGGAGGAGAGGGGAGGGGGTGTGAGGGGGGTGGTGGAGGAGGAGGGGGTGAGGTTTGGGGGTGTGGGGGGCTGGACAGGCAGGTAGAAGAGCTGCGGAGGCACTGTGTGGCTCCTCTGCTGGCGGCCAAGACTCTGGGGTCTGCTGCTGTAGGTGAGGGAGGTAGCGTGCTGTGTGTGTGTGGTAGGATATCTCTTCTTCTGTTCTTGTTGTTTGTTGTTGTGTGTTGTTCTTGTTCTTCTTCTTCTTCTTGTTTTGTTGTTGTTGTTGTTGTTCTTCTTCTTCTTGCTTCTTCTTCTTCTGTTCTTCTTCTGTCTTCTTCTCTCTTCTCTTCTTCTTCTCTTCTTCTTCTTCTTCTTCTTCTTCTTCTTCTTCTTCTTCTTCTTCTTCTTCTCCTCTCTCCTCCCCTCTCCTCTTCTTCTTCTTCTTCTTCTTCTCTTCTTTTCTTCTTCTTGTCTTCTTCTTCTTCTTTTCAATTCTTTCTTCTTCTTCTTCTTCTTCTTCTTCTTCTTCTTCTTCTTCTTCTTCTTCTTCTTCTTCTTCCTTTTTTTGTCATGTTTCTCCCAGGGGAGGTTTGACATTGATGATCCTTCTCCATTTCTCTCTGTGTTTTGGTCGGAGCACTCGCTTTCCCCCAGCCAAGTTAAGCAGCGTCGAGCGTGGTTACCAGTTGGATGGGTGACCGTTTGCGCGCTTTGGCTTCAGTACAGTTCCCCCAGTTCACCCAGCTGTAAATGGGTATCTGCCCTCTTTAGGGTCAGGGAAGGTAAAGCAGCGAGGGAGAGGAGATGGGCGCCGCCCTCAATATGCTGGCCCTAGAGAAGTGAGGTCTCTGGCGTCTTGCTCCCCTACGACCTTATAGGTTATGGGACTCCTTTACCTTTACCTTTTTTTACCTTATTTATGCCCCTTTCTCTCTAAGATCATCTGCAACACAGGCAGCCCAGGTCTTTGCTAGGTCTTCCCTTTGGTCTCTTTCCATCCACTACGAAGTTCATTGCTCTTTTTTTATGATGTGGTGGTGGTCTGCTTTCCGTTGAATGTGCCCAAACCAGCGCAGTCTATTGGTACTGGCTACAGACTTCAGATCATCAGCTTTGCACATTCTCCGTAGTGTGTGGTATGGTATTTATATTTATTTATTTATACCCACTTTTAAGTCACGGCAGATTTCTCTGTGTGAAATTTGGGCTGTTCTCCCCGGGGAGAGCGCATCACCACAAGAACAGCGCCACCCATTTTTTTTTTTTCTTGTCTGCAACTGTATTTGTTTCCCTATCAGTGTGGGTTTTTTTTCTACAGAATTTTGACCAGGGACAACTCTCTTGTTGCCGTGGGTTCTTTTACGTGCGCTATTATGAGTAACACACGGGAGCTCGGTTTATTGTCTCATCCGAAAGAGTAGCACCCAGACCACCACCACTCATGGTCTAATGGATGGGGGAAAAGTTTGGGGCCCAAATGGGATTCGAACCGCCGCACACTCCGATCCGGACTTTTCGCTTTCTAGACAGGTGCGTTACCTCTAGACCACTGATCTGAAAGATGTGCAAGGGTTGGTACGAGTGAGGTGTACACAGAAGGTGACAGGTGTGTGTTGATTAGAGTTCTGAAGGTATGAGGCTATGCATTAGCAATGCGCATTTGCAGAGACTATGAACGAGGCCCGTGTGCGATGCATGCAGAATGCACGCGAACATCGTTGCACACCAGTTCCGTTTCCGTTAGGTTTTCGCATAGGTAGGCTTGTGGCGATGAACAGATAAGAATTTAAAAAACCGCATCACACAGGGACTGGATGCAAAAAAGCACATAAGTCTATCCATATCTTGCTTATTCCAATATCTAATAAAAAAATAAAAAAATATAATAATATTTAAAATGCTAGTTAATTGTATGTCTGAATAAGGTTTTGTAGTTTGATGTCAAGTATCAGATACAAACACACAACACACACAACACACACCACACCACACACACACAACACACGACTACACAAACAACACACACACACAACACAAGATCACATGTGTATGTATGCACATAAACAGGATGTACACATCAGGAAACTATGTAGTATTCCTTTGCAGACTTAACAGATGCATACACCATGTAAATGTACAACACACACACACAACACACACACACACACACACACACACACACCACCACACACAATATATTTTATATTTTAATATATACACACACACATCATACACGCACATTCTCACACACATGCACATGCGTCACATCTCACACACACACACACACACACACAACACACACACACACCACTTCACATCAAACACAAAAAAAGAATCACACACCGCCATGCAAGGATAAAAAAAAGGCATGATACCAGTAGTGTTAGCGCTGTACTGGAAGATCGCAGGTTCAAATCCCATTAAGGTAAGGGATTTTTCGGACTCCGGCCGGCTCCTACCCAGAGTGAGTGTGCTGTGGGCTCAGTGGGAAGACTGGGACCACACAGTTGAGCTTCATCCACTTAACGGATGCGAGTTTGAGAGTGTTGCTCAAATTACATGACCAACACTGCAGGTGTCTATATTTCTCGGGCCTGGTTGATGCCAGGATATATGATGATGATGATGATGATGATGATGGGTGGTGATGATGATGATGATAATGGTGATGATGGTGGTGGTGGTGATGATGATGAAGATGGTGATGATGATGAAGATGGTGATGATGTGGTGGGTAATGATGATGATGGTGGTGGTGATGGTAATGATGATGATATTGATGATGGTGATGATGGTGGTGGTGGGGGGGGGTAATGATGGTGGTAATGATGTTGATGATAATGGTGATGATGATGGTTGTGATAATGTGATGTGCAGTTCCTAGCGGGATCCTGCTGTTCGGCCCCACAGGCACAGGAAAAAGCATGCTGGCACAGGCGCTTGCCAATGAGCTGGATGTTTATACTGTCCATATTTCCCCGGCTGATCTGTACAGCAAGTAAGGGTTTCTGTGTGTGTGTGTGTGTGCGTGCGTGTGTGTGTGTGTGTTGGTGTGCGGCGTGATATCTTCAGTTTAACATCTATTCAATTTGTGATTTTAGATGGATTGTGGTGCATGCGTGTGTGTGTGTGTGTGTTTTATAAAGCCCAAGTGTTTGTGAGTATTTTAGTGTCAGTGTGTATGTGTGCACGTGCATGTGTGTGTGCATGTTTTTGTGCTCACTTGTACATCTGCATGCTCTTAGATATACAAAGCATGCAAGTGCCTACGAGTGCATGCATTAGTGCGTACTTCTGTGTGTATGTATGCATGTACATATAATCAAAATACATTTACAGGGCATATATTTCAGTGTTGATGTTTTCCTCCAGGTTCTTTGGAGAGACAGAAAAGAGGCTGCAGAATTCGTTCCAAACAGCTCGTCAAATGTAAGTGAAAGATATGTATGTAGTTTACAACTAGACTCCTAAGTGACCATCCCCCAGAAAATGAGTCGCATTGCACCTGACCCACTTTTTCTGCCAAGAGTGATTTTAGGAAGGTTGGGGGGGTCAGATGTTTGTTGATTTTGAAATTCTAATAGATTATAAAACTATTTATAAGCTTTTTTCTTACCTTGTACTGAAGTATTGAGGTGTAAAGTTGTTTCTTTTTTATTTTTAAAAATACGTTTGAAAAAACACCCAAACCCCCATCCTGACCACCTGTTATGATGCAGAATTGGTCAATTTCTTATTTTGTTAGTTATTTCCTGCAGTCTAGCATTTCTGTTTGTAACAACTTTTTCATAGAATCGTCTGATTTTCAGTCTGGTTTTTAAAAAAATCTCTCCTTATATTGAACAGGTTTGTAAATTTTCTTTTTTATTATCTATTGATTTTTTTAAAAATTGCAGATTGATATATTAACAGTTACAAAATGACCTCCAGTGCAATGAGACTCATTATGTTGTGGAAAGTTACATACATACATACATATATAGATATGTGTGTGTGTGTTTATGTATATATGTATGTATGTATGTAACTTATTTTTATGTTATATTTATATTATTATATTATATTATTATTATATACCAGTTTAAGTCACGAGATTTCTCTGCGTGAAATTCGGGCTGCTCTCCCCGGGGAGAGCGCGTCGCCACAAGAGCAGCGCCACCCTTTTTTTTCTTTTTTTTTTTTTCTTTTGGTCTGCAACTGTATTTGTTTCCCTACCAGAGTGGCTTTTTTCTAAGAATTTTTCCAGGGACAACTCCCTTGTTGCCGTGGGTTCTTTTACGTGCGCTGAAAATTTATTTATTTAGCATGCGTTTGTAAATTTATAATCACAACAGATTTCTCTGCATTCTGTGTCGAACGTTCACAGCAACCGCCATTGTCTGTCATATGAGCGAAAATGCATTGCGCTGCTGTGATGCACCTGAGAAGTCAGGCCCAGCACATCTGACTTTGGCTTGGGAGGGAATCGCTATCTTTTAAGTCTTTCTGGGAAAAAAGGCAGGAGAATGGACCAAGAAGGCAGAAAATAGACAAGAAAGCGGTGACAGGAAGAACAAGAACAAGGCAGAAAAAAAGAGAAGGATAGAAAAGAGGAAATTGCTAGAACAGAATTTCCAGAGGATGGGGATGTTACTAATACTGACAGGTCTTTGGC
>CM054141.1:17671779-17706779 GCA_028751875.1 Rapana venosa | reverse complement strand
TCGCTGTTTGGCCATAGTTGTGTCGCTGTGTGGCCGTAGTCGTGTATAGTCGTGTCGCTGTGTGGCCATAGTTGTGTCGCTGTGTATTGGGTGTTTTGTCTTGATCTTTTGTGGGGATGCAGGGAAGAGCGTTGTTACTTGCATTGTTAGGGTTGTTATGTTCCATAATTCACCATTATTAACTTTTTGAGGTCTTAAACTACTTAATTATTATCATATATCAAACTGAAACACACACACATGCACACAAGCATGCATGCACGCACACGCACGGGCTGGCTCGCTGGCTTGCTTACTCACTGACTCACTCACACATACTCACACAAATGCGTGAGTGCTCTCACACACATGCATGCATGCTCACTCACTCACTCACACACATATACACAAGCAGGCGAGTGCTCTCACACACAAACACATGCGCGCACACGCACGCATGTACGCATGCACACACACTCGTGCACGTGCACACACTTGTACGCACGCACACACACACAAACACACACACACACACATCTGTTATAGTTGTATCATAAGCTATAATAGCATTTCTCATGTATTTGATTGTTGTTATCATTGTTTAGCCTTTTCTGTGTTGAAAGTTATTAAGGAATAGATATCCATTTCACTGCACACATACATCAAATTAAGTTCCCCCCCCCCCCCCCCTCCCCTCTCTCTCTCTGTTTTGAGCTTCCTCCTTATTCATGCCCCTTTCTCTAAGATCATCTGCAATACAGGTAGCCCAGGCTTTGCTAGGTCTTCCCTTTGGTCACTTTCCATCCACTATGAAGTTCATTGCTCTTTTTATGATGAGGTGGTCTGCTTTCCGTTGAACGTGCCCAAACCAGCGCAGTCTATTGGTACTAGCTACAGACTTCAGATCATCAACTTTGCACATTCTCCATAGTTCTTTATTCGTGATCCTGTCTTCCCATTTGATCTTTGTCATGTAGCGTAGCATTCGGTTTTCACAGCTCTTCAACAAACGTTGGACGGTTTTTGTGAAAACCCACATCTCCGAGCCATACAGGAGAACAGGTCTGATGCAGGCCTTATATATCAGACAGCGTCTCTCCAGTGGGATTTTCTGATTTCCAAGCAGACTTGCCAATTCTTTCCATTTCTTCCAAGCACTCGCAATCCTGGTTCTGACAGCTAACTCGGATAGTTATTATTATTAAATCATTTTCTAAATGATTTAGAAGTTGTAAAGTGGTTAACTGCTCTTGTTTTCCTCCATTGCTATTTCTGCACTAGTAAATTAAGATTATGTGACATTTTGTTTTTTTCCAACAATTTTCTGTCAGTTATGTATGTATATGTATGTGTGTGTATGTGTGTATGCTTACATGTGCATATGTGTACGTGTATATAAGACCATATGAGTTTATGTATTAGCTGAAGCATACATGTTTATGGGGACGGGATAGCTCAGTGGTTGGAGCACTCGCTTTCCCCCAGCCAAGTTAAGCAGCGTCGAGCGTGGTTACCAGTTGGATGGGTGACCGTTTGCGCACCTTGGCTTCAGTACAGTTCCCCCAGTTCACCCAGCTGTAAATGGGTACCTGCCCTCGTTAGGGTCAGGGAAGGTAAAGCAGCGAGGGAGAGGAGATGGGCGCCGCCCTCAATATGCTGGCCCTAGAGAAGCTGAGGTCTCTGACGCCTCGCTCCCCTACGACCTTATAGGTTATGGGACTCCTTTACCTTTTACATGTTTTATATGTCATACATCTTTTTATTCTTCCATTGTTTCGACATTGTCTGGTGTAAGATGAGCTATTTGTGCATTGATGTTTTTCATTGAATTGGTTTGTACATATTATTTGAAAATTAAGATTTAAAAAAAAAAAGATTGTTTGACATTTTTGAAATTTTTGTCCAGCCACTGTCGACATATCAACTGGACAGCAGCGTTAAGAAAACTAGTAAAAGGTTTTAAGACGGTGCGTTCTTTTGGCTGTCTTGACAGGGCAAGGACGCAGAGAGATGCGTCGTGATTGGCCTGACCAGTAAGCCTGATGACCTTGACCCTGCCTTGCGCCGAGTGGGTCGTTTCGACCTGGAAATTGAGACAGGTGTGCCCACTGCTGCCGACCGATTGCAGGTATACTGCAGATACCCTTGAATACCTAGATTCAACCAATCCACTGTTGGCCGTCCCTCTTTCTCTATTTCTGGTCCATCGATCTGGAATGACCTCCCTCTCTCCATTCGTGAAAAGCCTACTTACGACAGCTTTAAATCCAGCCTCAAATCATACCTATTTCAAACCTAAGATATTCCCTCCTGTTTCATCTCATATCTATCCCTGCCTTTAACAGCCAAAATTCCATCACCCTGCTGAAATGTATAACCTGAGTGTGTGTGTGTGTGTACATTTGAATTTGTTAAAATATTGTTGATCATTGTTGGTTGCATGTGTAGGAGTGGATTGAATGCAAGCGCTATGATTTGTATTTGTAAGATATAGTGCTATATAAATTCCATTTATTATTATTATTATTATTATTACTATTATTATTATTATTATTATTATTACTATTATTATTATTACTACTATTATTATTATTATTATCATTAATGTCAGAAAACTGAGGCCCGAAAAGTGACGTGGTGACTGTTTCAGTTCAGGACATGCACGTTTGAAAAACGGTGTACAGGGATGGGGTAGCGTAATGGTTAGAACATTGCGCTCACAATGTGATGACCCAGGTTTGAATCCCGTTCAAGGGGTTTTTTTTCCCCTGGAGTTAACATCAGTGCAGACTCCACTCTCCCTAAAAGTCCTTCGGGTGAGGCTATAAACCGAGGTCCCGTGTGCGTGTGAATGCACGCAGAACATCTTGCGCACACGGGTAACTTGCTACAGGGTAACCAACCCTCTACTAACCCTTCCCTCTGTATCACCCACTACTGGGTTACGGTAGCTCACAAATATGCACAGTGCACATGTACTGGGAAAGAGGAGTTCTCTCCCTTGACGTAGGGATAGTGTTAAAGTTTTTTTGTGTGTTTTTTTTCTTCCAAAGATGTGTTTCTGTGTGTGAAATAATGTACACATTACTGCAAATCCACCATAGCTCAGTAGGGAAAAGGTTAACCCTCAAACTCTGGTCGTGATCATTATTTAGATTTTGAGTCTCAGTTTTGATATCGGAGAAACAGAGCAAAGAGTCAGAACGATTGGTTTATGTATCAATCGATGATGGCGAGAATAACGGAAGACATGCCTTGCTTTCTTATGAGATTGTATCATGTATCTGACAGTGACGAAAGTTATGTTATGTATGAATCAATGACAACGAGAATAACAGAAGACATGACTTGCTTTCTTATGACATTGTATCATGTATCTGAAAGCAACGAAAGTTATGTACGGATCAATAACAACAAGAATAACGGAAGACATGACTTGCTTTCTTTTGACATTGTATCATGTATCTGACAGTGACGAAAGTTATGTTATGTATGAATCAATGACAATGAGAATAACAGAAGACATGACTTGCTTTCTTATGACATTGTATCATGTATCTGAAAGCAATGAAAGTTATGTACGGATCAATAACAATGAGAATAACAGAAGACATGACTTGCTTCTTTATGAGATTGTATCGTGTGTCTGAAAACGACAAAAGTTATGTACGGATCAATAACAATGAGAATAACAGAAGACATGACTTGCTTCTTTATGAGATTGTATCGTGTGTCTGAAAACGACAAAAGTTATGTACGAATCAATAACAACGAGAATAACGGAAGACATGACTTGCTTTCTTATGAGATTGTATCGTGTGTCTGAAAACGACAAAAGTTATGTATGAATCAATAACAACAAGAATAACGGAAGACATGACTTGCTTTCTTATGAGATTGTATCATATATCTGACAAGTGATGAAAGTTATGTATGAATAAATGACAACGAGAATAACTTAAGACATGACTTGCTTTTTTATGAGATTGTATCGTGTATCTGAAAACACTGAAAGTTATGAACGAATCAATCACAAAGAGAATAACTGAAGACATGACTTGCTTTTCATGTGACATTGTATCGTGTAATCTGACAAGTGATGAAAAAGATGAGAGACAGTGACAGTGAAGGTCGGTGTGTGTGTTAGTGTGTGTGTGTGTTGTGTGTGTGTGTGTGTGTTGTGTTTTGTGTTTGTGTGTGTGTGTGTGTGTGTGTTTGTGTGTGTGTTTCTGAATGTGTGTGTGTGTCTGTGTGTGTGTGTATTGTGTGTGTGTGTGTGTTTTGTTTGTTTTGTTTGTTTAATGTCCATTCACTAATTGGTGATAAGGACACACCCACATTCAAACCAACTTCTTTCTCTCTCTCTCTCTCTCCTCTCTCTCTCTCTCTCTCTCTCCTCTCTCTCTCTCCTCTCTCTCTCTCTCTCCTTCTCTCTCTCTCTCTCTCTCTCTCTCTCTCTCTCTCTCTCTCTCTCTCTCTCTCATGTATGTATATTTATATTCTCACAACTGTCTACAATAGAGGTTTTAAACTGGGGAAGAATATATAATCTCAGCAACTGATGTTATGAACTGCTGAGAGTCATATAAAACTTCTTGAACAGTGGATTTTTTTATGTTATCTATTCTTCCTTCTTGACATGTCAGTTAGGATTGGCTAAACTAATGGTGGATTGAAAGATTGATGACAGCACATGTCCATTTTTGAATTTTTGTCTTCCATGTTTATGTCATTTAATATTATAAATAGTGTGTGTATGGTGTGTGATTGTTGTGTGTGTTGTGGTGTGTTGTTAATGTGTTGTGTGTGTGTGTCCTGTGGATGCTCTACCTGCCTGCCTGCCTGCCTTGCCTGCCTTGGTGTCTCAGATCTGAGAAGATGTGGTTGAGGTGCCTCACACACTGACGGAAGGCAGAGCTGAAGGAGTTGGCCGCATCACACACAGTACGTGGGGGCTGACCTGGTGGGGTGATCAGCAGATGGTTCGTGTGTGTGGTGTGTAGGGGTGTGTGGTGTGGGGTTTGTTGAGATTGGTGGGGGTGTTGGGGGTGGGTGGGTGGATGGTGGGGTGGGGGTGGGGGGTTGGTGGGGTGGTTGTGTTGGGTGGGTGGGTGGGTGGGGTGTGAGGGTGGTGGGTGGTGGGGTGGGTGGGTGGGCAGGGGGTGGTGGGGTGAGTGTGTGTGAGGTGGGGTGGGTGGTGTGTGGATGTGGAGTGGTGGGTGTGGTGGGTGTGAGTGGGTTGTGAGTGAGTGAGTGTGTGTGTGAGAGTGGGTGGGTGGTGGGTGGGTATGAGTGTGTGTGCACGTGCGCATGTGTGTGGGTGGGTGGGAGTGTGTGTGTGTGAGTGTGGGTATGAGTGGGTGTGCATGTGTGTGTATGTTCGTGCGGTCAGGTCAAGTCAAGTCAAAAACACTGTAATCATCCCATGAAGGGCAATTTTACAATACTGACAGGCAGATGGATACATATCATAGTCTCGAAAGACACAAGAAAGCTACGTTTCATACTGGTTTAAACATTCCAAGATAACTTTAAAATAAAAAAAATTAAAAAACACCATACACACGCATGCACACACGCACACACGCATGCACGTACACACACAATCACGCACACACAAACATTTAGCAAGGATGTTAAATGCTTCAAATCCAGCCTCAAAACACACTTATTTCCTACCTGAGACTTTCCCCCCACATATCTGTCCCTAATTTTCAACAGCATCTTTCACCTTCTAAGTGTTGTTCCGTGTGTGTGTGTGTGTGTGTGTGTGTGCGTGCATGTGCGTGCGTAGTGTGCGAGCATGGATTTGAAATCTGTTGCTCATTATGTTTAAGGAGAGTTGCATGCCTGTAAATGATTGAGTGCAAGCGCTTCGATTTGTTTGTTTTTTACAAGATTCAGCGCTATATAAATTCCATATATTATTATTATTATTATAACGTAATACCTCAAATACCCATATTTTACTAAAATGTAAAAACTTTAAAACCTTATTTGCCTGTTTTCCCCTCAGAGTTCCATGGACTAAACTCTGGATGCCCCCTTTCCATATGTAAGAACCAAAGAAGACATATAAAAATAAAAAAATAAAAAGTCTTTTATTTTTAAAAATTTTATTTCAATGATATTGGAATAAGCACTCATGTGCTTCTTTACATCCAGTCCCCGCGTGTATGCAGTTTTGTCAGTTTTGTCATCCGTTCCCACCGCCATACAATGGCCTACTCTTACAAAAAGTGGAATGGGTTTTAACATGTGCGCAAGATATTCTGTGAGCATTCGCACACGGGACCTCGGTTTATAGTCTCATCCGAAGAACTTTTTGGGGGGGGGGGGAGTGGGGTCGGCACTGACGTTAACTCCAGAGGAAAAATGCCACCCTGTGTTGTGTTCTGACAGGTCGACAGCGTCGATGGCAGGAGGCGCATGAGGAGGCGGCAGCGCTGACGGCAGAAGACCTGAGAGGTGCCGTCAAACTGGTGCCCCCCAGTGCCATGAGAGAGGTGCAGTTTGAGGTGCCACAGGTATGTCATTAAAGTTTCATTTTATGCAGTTTTCAGGTGTCTCAGGTATGTCATTAAAGTTTCATTTTATGCAGTTTTCAGGGGTCCCAGGTATGTCAGTCCTGTAATTTTTATGCAGTTTGAGGTGCCTCAGGTATGTCAGTCCTTTCATTTTATGCAGTTTTCAGGTGTCTCAGGTATGTCAGTCCTTTTATTTTGTGTAGTTTGAAAGGTGGCTCAGGTATGTCAGTCCTTTCATTTTATGCAGTTTGAGGTGCTTCAGGTATGTCAGTCCTTTCATTTTATGCAGTTTGAGGTGCCTCAGGTATGTCAGTCCTTTCATTTTATGCAGTTTGAGGTGCTTCAGGTATGTCAGTCCTTTCATTTTATGCAGTTTGAGGTGCCTCAGGTATGTCAGTCCTTTCATTTTATGCAGTTTGAGGTGCCTCAGGTATGTCATTCCTTTCATTTTATGCAGTTTGAGGTGCCTCAGGTATGTCCTTTAAATTTATGCAGTTTGAGGTGCCTCAGGTGTGTCAGTCCTGTAATTTTATGCAGTTTGAGGTTCCCCAGGTATGTCAGTCCTTTCATTTTATGCAGTTTTCAGGTGTCTCAGGTATGTCAGTCCTTTCATTTTATGCAGTTTGAGGTGTCTCAGATATGTCAGTCCTTTCATTTTATGCAGTTTGAGGTGTCTCAGGTATGTCAGTCCTTTCATTTTATGCAGTTTGAGGTGCTTCAGGTATGTCAATCCTTTCATTTTATGCAGTTTGAGGTGCCCCAGGTATGTCAGTCCTTTCATTTTATGCAGTTTGAGAAGTGCCCCAGGTATGTCAGTCCTTTTATTTTATGCAGTTTTCAGGTGTCTCAGGTATGTCAGTCCTTTCATTTTATGCAGTTTGAGGTGCCTCAGGTGCGTCAGTCCTTTCATTTTATGCAGTTTGAGGTGCCCCAGGTATGTCAGTCCTTTCATTTTATGTAGTTTTCAGGTGTCTCAGGTATGTCGGTCCTTTCATTTTATGCAGTTTGAGAAGTGCCTCAGGTATATCAGTCCTTTCATTTTATGCAGTTTGAGGTGCCCCAGGTATGTCAGTCCTTTCATTTTATGCAGTTTGAGGTGCCTCAGGTATGTCAGTCCTTTCATTTTATGCAGTTTGAGGTGCCTCAGGTATGTCAGTCCTTTCATTTTATGCAGTTTAAAGGTGCCGCAGGTATGTCAGTCCTTTCATGTTATGCAGTTTGAGGTTCCTCAGGTATGTCAATCCTTTCATTTTATGCAGTTTTCAGGTGTCTCAGGTATGTCAGTCCTTTCATTTTATGTAGTTTTCAGGTGTCTCAGGTATGTCAGTCCTTTCATTTTATGTAGTTTTCAGGTGTCTCAGGTATGTCAGTCCTTTCATTTTATGTAGTTTTCAGGTGTCTCAGGTATGTCAGTCCTTTCATTTTATGCAGTTTGAGGTGCCTCAGGTATGTCAGTCCTTTCATTTTATGCAGTTTGAGGTGCCCCAGGTATGTCAGTCCTTTCATTTTATGCATTTTGAGGTGCTTCAGGTATGTCAGTCCTTTCATTTTATGCAGTTTGAGGTTCCTCAGGTATGTACCTGTAGGGAAAAGGTTAAAAAGGTTAAGTGCTGTGTACATTTCTACTGCATTAGAAATACAGTGATATGAATACAAAGCACACGCACACACACACGCACACCACACAACACATCACAGGGCCACACACACAAGGGGAGGGTTAGCCTGGTTGGTTAAAGCATTGCGCATTGCGCTCATGATGTTCCGACTGGTTTCGATGCCATTTCCAATGGGGGATATTTTCCTCTGGAGGTTACTTCAGTGCCAAACATCTCGCCCCAATAGCCTTCGGATGAGGGACTTAAACGACGTCCTGGTGCGAAGCCGCAGTACATTTTGGGCGACCTCGTTAATCTGGTCGCTTTCATGTAGGGGTGGCCTTGTGGGAAGGGGGGGTATCAGACGTCAGTTTCTTAACAAGCATCTCGGGTCTGGTGTTTTTTAAAATATTTTGGAGGTGGAAGGTAGTTGTGTTTTTTGTTTGTTTGTTTGTGTTTTGGTTGTTGGGAGAGAGAGCGAGAGGAGAGAAAGGAGAGAGGAGAGGGGGGAGAGAGAGGAGAGAGGGGAGAGATAAAAAACAGAAAGAGAGAAGAAGAGAGAGAAGGAGATGGGGAGAGAGAAGGGGAGAGGGGAGAGAGAAGAGGGAGAGGGGAAGAGCGAGAGAGAGGACGGAGGGGGAGAGAGAGAGGGAAGGAGGAGAGAGAAGGAGCGGGGCTAAAAGGAGAGGAGGGAGAGAGAGAGGCGAGGAAAAAGAGAAAGCCCACCCCCAAACCCACCCACTCTTCCCACCCTCCCCCTCCTCTTCTCCCCGTCTCCCCTCGCTTCCCTCTCTCTCTTTATTGTTTTTCTTCCCTATCCCTATCCCCCCCCTCCTCTCCCCACCTTTCTTTCCCCCCCCACCCCCCCCCCCTCTTCCCCCCCCTTTCCCCCCCCCCCTCTCCCCCCCCCCCCTCCCCCCCCCTTCTCCCCCCCCCCCCTCTCCCCCCCCTTCCCCTTTCTTTTTCTCCCCCCCCCCCCTTTCCCCCTTTCTCTCTTGTGTGTGTGTGTATCCCAGGTGCGGTGGTCAGACATCGGGGGACAGGAGGAGGTGAAGCTGACGCTCCGTCAGGCGGTGGAATGGCCCGTCACTCACCCCGACGCGTTCCGCCGCATGGGCATTACCCCCCCTGGCGGGTGCCTGCTCTACGGGCCGCCAGGGTGCTCCAAGACGATGACGGCTAAAGCCTTGGCCACGGAGAGCGGGCTGAACTTCCTGGCGGTCAAGGTCAAGCAAGAGCTAGATCTAAGTGGTGGTGGGTGGGTGGTGGTGGTGGTGGTGGTGAGGGTGGTGGTGGTGGGGGTGGTGAGGGGGGGGGGGTGGGGGTTGAGGGGGGGAGGGGGGGGAGAGTGGTGATGAGGGGGGTGGGTGGGGGTGGTGAGGGGGGTGGGTGGTGGTGAGGGGGGGGGGGGGGGGGGTTGGTGGTGGTGGTGGGGGGGGGGTTGAGGGGGGGGAGGGGGGGAGAGTGGTGGTGGTGAGGGGGGGGGTGGTGGTGAGGGGGGGGAGGGAGAGTGGTGGTGGGTGAGGGGGGGGGGGTGAGGGTGGTGGGTGAGGGGGGGGGGTTGGTGGGGGTGGTGGTGAGTGGTGGTGGTGGTGGTGAGGGTGGTGGTGGTGGGGGTGGTGGTGGTGGGGGTGGTGGTGGGGGTGAGGGTGGGGGTGGTGAGGGTGGGGGTGAGGGTGGGGGTGGTGGGGGTGGTGGTGAGGGTGGTGGTGGTGGTGAGGGGGTGTGGTGAGGGTGGTGGTGGTGGTGAGGGTGGGGGTGGTGGTGGGGGGGTGGGGGGTGAGGGTGGTGGTGGGGGTGAGGGTGGTGTGGTTGTGGTGAGGGTGGTGGTGGTGGTGAGGAAGGTGGTGATGGTGGTGGTGGTGATGATGATGGTGGTGGTGGTAATGGTGGTGGTGAGAGTGGTGGTGGTGGTGGTGGTGGTGGTGATGGTGGTGGTGGTGGTGGTGAGGGTGGGGAATGGTGGTGGTGGGGTGGTGGTGGTGATGGTGATGGGGGTGGGGGTGGTGAGGGTGGTGGTGATGATGATATGATGATGATATGATGATGATGGTAATAATGATGACGACAATGATGGTGGTGATGATGACGACGACGGGGATAACTATGATGATGACAATGATGCAAGATACAGAGCTAGCTCGTCGTAAGCTATCTTTCCACAGTCCCCGAAGTCAGAATGTGGCTACCTTAAAGGTCAGTAAAAACAGACACATGCACAAAAATCCATAGAGAGCCCTTCAGTATCAGGCCGCCATGGGGCTACCAGCTAGAGGGGCCCTGCACTGCTGCTGGGTTCACTTTGGTGGTGTTCAACGATGCCTGTTCTGAGCTGACCTACACAGGACACCACCTACTAAGCCCCTTACAGAAAGAGCTCAGTCGTGGAGGTAGACTGAGTGAGATACCCATCTGGGGGGGGGGTGGCCACCACCACCACCTCCCTGTAAAGACCTTGTCACATGGACCGCCAATCCTGAAGGCTTTGACACAAACTCGCCACAGGCACAGAAGTGTACGGGGAAACTGAGGTCACCATGAGACCAGAGCAGCTGGGGCTTAAGTTTTCTTCCTCCCAAAAGTCCGTCACATAAAGGCTATATAAACCAAGGCCATGCAAAACGTCTTGCACACACATGTTAAAAACCTGTTGTGCCTTTTGAAAGAATAGGCCATTTTGTGAGTTGTTGTCAAAGCTTGTCTGCCTTTTATGGCAATGAGCAGCCTGGCTTTTTGTAATGATAATTCCTCATTTTTCCTACTGTTGCTGTTAATCTCTGTTTCACGGATTGAAACTAAATGTGTTTCGAGCAAAATTTGCCCCCAAAATGTATATGCAGTGAAAAACTGTCAAATATTCATATTTTGTATCAATGTCAAGGTTTTTAAAAAAGTTCCTACCAGCGTTTCAAGATAGGTCTCTGCACGAGGTTCTAATGAATCCAAGGTTATTGTGTAAGATAGCATTGTCTCTCATGTAGCCCACTGTAACTTTTTTTGGTAAAATATGACTGTGTGTCTGTCACGGCTTGTGTATCAGAATAATTTGTCAGTTGTTCAGGTTTTGCTTCTAGCAAAGTTTTCAGTTGTTCTGAGGTTTTGTTCTTTTGGCATTTCTTTTCCTTGTGTGTGCTACATATTGTTTGCATTGTTTGAAATCAATATTTTGATACACACTTTTTTTTTTAATACCAACACACATCTCCTTACTTTGAAGCCCTTATCTCAATACCCTCCTCCCACCCTGTCTTGTCGAATATCACATTAAGTGAACAGACGTAAGATCGAAGACACACTAGTACTGTTCAGCAATGGTAGGGGATGGAATAGCTCAGTAGTCAGAGCACTCGCTTTCCCCCAGCCAATGTTAAGCAGCATCGAGCGTGGTTACCAATTGGATGGGTGACCATTTGCGCACCTTGGGTTCAGTACAGTCTCCCAGTTCACCCAGCTGTAAATTGGTACATGCCCTCTTTTAGGGTCAGGGAAGGTAAAGCAGCGAGGGAGAGGAGATGGGCACCACCCTCAATAAGCTTTCCCCTGGAGAAGCTGAGGTCTCTGACGCCTCACTACCCTACAACCACATAAGTTATGGGAACACCTTTAACCTTTTTAGGGTCATTGTGAAACGTTCACTCTTCCTTTCTTTCCCTTTCCTTTCTGATTCAAACTCGTAATGAATATCTTGATTTTAATTTCAGGGTCCCGAGCTGTTTGACAAATATGTGGGAGAGTCAGAGAGAGCTGTGCGGGAAATTTTCCGCAAGGCCAGGTCTGCTGCCCCCTCCATCATTTTCTTCGATGAGATAGACAGTCTTGCTGTGGAGCGGGGAAAGTGAGTCCTGATTCTCTCTATGATCTTTTTTGTTTTATAATGAACGAATAAGTGGATGATTCAGGGAGTGGGTGGGATAGCCTTGTGGTTGGAGCATTACACTCGTGATCTGCCGACCCAGGTTTGAATCTCGTTCAAGAGGATTTGTCCTCTGGAGTTTACATCAGTGCTGACTCCACTCTCTCTAAAAAGTCCTTTGGATGAGACTATAAACTGAAGTCCCGTGTGCGAATGCATGCAGAAATCTTGTGCACACGTTAAAACCTGTTCTGCTTTTGGAAGTGTAGGCTATTGTGTGCTGGTGGGAACGGATGACAAAATTTACAAAACTGCATACACACAGGGACTGGATGTAAAAAAGCACATGAGGGCTTATTCCATTATCTTCGAAAGAAAAGAATAAAATAAAATAAATAAATAAAAGGCTGTGGATCAAGCCACCACGGAGGCGCCTGTTTTAGGGAATTTTACCCTGGAGTTAACATAAACACTGACTCCACTCCCCCAAAAGTCCTTCGGATGAAAACTAGAAACCGAGGCCTCACAGTACATCTTGCGCTCACGTTAAAAACCTGTTCTGCCTTTCAGAAGAGTAGGCCATTTCATGCTGGTAGGAATGGATGGCAATTTAAAAAAAAAAAAAGTACATGCACACAGGTGTCATGTTGTTGAAACACCATCCCTGAAGTCAGAAAGTGGATACCTTAATGGTGGGGAAAATAATAATAATAATAATAAGAATAATAATGATAATAATAATAATAGTAATAATAATGTATGGAATTTATATAGCGCTGAATCTTGTAAAGCTACAAATCAAAGCGCTCAGATGACATTAAAATTTTTTTTTTATGCGTGTGTATGCGGTTTTGTAAATTTTGTCATCTGTTCCCACCAGCACACAATGGCCTACTCTTTCAAACAGCGGAACAGGATTTAACGTGTGCGCAAGATGTTCTGCATGCGTTCGCACACGGGGCCTTGGTTTATAGTCTCATCGGAAGTGGGGGTGAGATACATAGCCTGGTGGTTAGAGTGATGTATTCGTGATCTGCTGACCTGGGTTCGAATCTCGTTCAAGAGGATTTTTTCCTCTGCAGCTAACATCAGTGCTGACTCCACACTCCCCAGAAGCGCACATGTTAAAACCCGTTCCGCTTTTCGGAAGAGTAGGCCATTGTGTGCCGGTGGGAACGGATGGCAAAATTGTAAAAAAAAAAATGCATACACATGTGGACTGGATGAAAGAAAGCACATAAGTGCTTATTCTATTATTCTCGAAATGAAAGAATAAATAGATAAAAGAATAAATGAATAAAATAAATATAAATAAAAGAATAGTAAATAAAAGAATAAATAAAGAATACATAAATAAAAGAATAAATAGATAAAGGAATGAATAAATAAATAAATAAAACTAACTAAACTCATGGGTGAACCTCAGAGCTCTAGCCAAGGAAAGAGAAATGTATTTAAAAAAAGGAAGTTTTGCTGCTATTGCTTTTGAACTGTTAATGGTAGGTAAAAATGGCTGCGTATGCAACATCTCACCATTGGTAAACCTCAGAGCTCTAGTGAAAGAACAAAAAACAAAAAGAATATGAAAAAAAAAAAAGGATGATTTGTTGCTATTGGTTTTGAACTCTTAATGGTGGGTAAAAATGGTTGCTATGCAAAATGTCACCCATTGGTAAACCTCAGTGGTCTATCCAAAAAATGAAACTTTTATATATAAAAAAGAAGGATGTTTTCTTTGCTATTGCTTTTGAACTTAAGAACAGTGACTGTGTGTGTGTGTTGTCATAAAATCACCTTCACTTATCCTGTAGTCTCTGACCACTGAGCTCTCTCATCCCCTAGTACACTACAGTACAGTAAGATATTCACCTGGTCAATCATATCAGGACGTACCTAGATTCAACCAGTCCACTGTTGGTCGTCGCTCTTTCTCTATGTCTGGTCCATCCATCTGGAACGACCTCCCTCTCTCTCTTCGACAAAAGCCTACTTATGATACATTTAAATCCAGCCTCAAGACATATTTATTTCAAACCTTGCCCCTGCCTTCAACAGCCCAAATCCCATTACCCTGCCGAAGCCTACAACCTGTGTGTGTGTGTGTGTGTATAGGTGCGTACATTTGAATTTCGTTTAAGCTTTTGATAGTTATTGGCTGCATGACTCTGTAAGAATATGTTGAATGCAAGCGTTCTGATTTGTCTTTGCAAGATATAACGCTATACAAATTCCATTTATTATTATTATTAGTTGAGTTGTTGAGTCTTTGAGGATGCCCCCACGGTCGTCAGACTACGGGACAGATAGATAGATAGATTATTATTAGTCCCGTGGATTGTGGGGGCCACCACTGAAGATTTTGCAACCAGCTTCCTCCACTCCCTGCGGTCCTCTGCTTCGATGTAAATGTGTACATGTAAATTGATATTATTTCAGGAGCGGGGGAGGAAACAGCGTGGCTGACCGTGTGCTGACCCAGCTGCTGACCGAGATGGACAGCGTGGTACAGCTACAGGGGGTCACCATCCTGGCTGCCACCAACCGCCCCGATATGATTGACCCGGTGAACATCCTAGTGCAGTGTATTGTAGTAGGGGATGGGATAGCTCAGTGGTCGGAGCACTCGCTTTCCCGCGGCTAAGGTTAAGCAGCGTCGAGCGTGGTTGCTAGTTGGATGGGTGACCGTTTGCACGCCTTGGCTTCAGTACAGTTCCCCCAGTTCACCCAGCTGTAAATGGGTACCTGCCCTGTTTAGGGTCAGGGAAGGTAAAGCAGCGAGGGAGAGGAGATGGGCGCCGCCCTCAATATGCTGGCCCCTAGAGAAGTTGAGGTCTCTGATGCCTCGCTCCCCTACAACCACATAGGTTACACATACGCATGCGCACATTCACAGTCTCACGCAAGCATGCATGCACACATACACGCACACTTGCACGCACGCACACACACACACATTGTACCTCAGAACATCTTGCGCACACGCTAAATCCTGTTCCGCTTTTCGTAAGAGTAGGCCATTGTGTGCCGGTGGGAACAGATGACAGATTTTACCAAACTGCATACACACGGGGACAGGATGTAAAAAAGCAATAAGTACTTATTCCATTATCCTCGATATAAAAGAATAAAATAAATAAATAAATAAATACCGACTTTGACTTTCTCACACACACACACACACACACTCACACACACACATCAGTCAATTGTGCACTCACTTGCAAATACTTATGCATTTATACAAGTGCACAACCAAAGATTCAGCATCAATGCAACAAATGTCAGATAATTGTCTGACAGCCATTTGTTATTGTGTAAGGCAAACATCTAGTTTGCCATTTTCATGAGATGATTTTATTTCTAATGGGCTAATTTTTCATTTCTGACTGACTTTTATTTTCATGAGGCAATTTTATTTCTGAGGCAATTTTATTTCTGAGGCTGAGGCAATTTTATTTAGGAGGCAATTATATTTAGGAGGCAAGTTTATTCATGAGGCAATTTTATTCATGAGGCAATTTTATTTCTGGTGGGCTTATTTTAAGGGCTTATTTTCGTGAGACAATAAATTTACATTTCTAATGGGCTTGTTAGTTTTTGAGACAATTTTCATTTCTAATGGGCTTGTTATTTTCAAGAGACAATAAATGCTCATTTCTAAAGGGCTTGTTGTTTTCATGAGACAATTTCAGTTCTAAAGGGCTTGTTATTTTCATGAGACATTTAATTTATATTTCTAAAGGACCTGTTATTTTCATGAGATAATTCTATTTCTAAAGGGCTTGTTATTTTCGTGAGACAATTTCATTTCTAATGGGCTTTTTACTTTCATGAGATAATAAATCTTCATTTCTAATGGGTTTGCTTTTTTCATGAGATAATTCTAACGAACTAGTTGTTTTCATGAGACAGTTTCATCTCTAACAAGCCTTTTCCGGTACTTTCTTTTATTCAGAGGGTTAATTACGGCATCACACAGTAGTACATAATATCATTCAGCAGACTGGCAGGAATCGCTTGATTGACCCTGATAAGGAAGAAACTGACTGTGGTGTGTGTGGTGTGTGTGTGTGTGTGTGTGTTGTGTGGTGTGTGTGTGTGGTTGTTGTGTCTGTGGTGTGTTGTGTGTGTATGTGGTGTGTGTATGTGTGGTGTGTGTGTGTGGTGTGTGTGTGTATTGTGTGTGTGTGTGTGGTGTTGTGTTTGCTTATTGTGTGTGTGTTGGTGGTGTGTGTGTGGTGTGTGGTGTGTGTGGTGTATGTGGGATGTGTGGTGTGGTGGTTGTGGTGGTGGTGTGGGGGTTGTGTGTGGTGAGTGTGTGAGTGTGGTGTGGTAGTGTGTGTGTGGTGTGTGTGGTGGGTGTGTGTGGTATGTGTGTGTGTGTGTGTTGGTATGTGTGTGTGTGTGGTGTGTGTGTGTGTATGTGTGGTGTGTGTTGTGTTTGTTTTGTGTTATTGTTGTGTGTTGTGTTGGTGTGTGGTGTGTGTATGTGTGTATGTGTGGTTTGTGTGTAGTGTGTGTGTATGTGTGTGTGGTATGTGTGGTGGTGTGTGTATGTTTGTATGTGTTGGTGTATTGGTGTGTGTGTGTATGTATGGTGTTGTGTGTGTATGTGTGGGTGTATATGTGTTGTATGTATGTGTATGTGTGTATGTGCGTGTGTGTTGTATGGTGTGTGTGTGGTGTGGTGTGTGTATTGTTTGTGGTGTGTGTGTGGTGTTGTGTGTGTGTGTGGTGTGTGTGTGTGTGTGTGTATGTGTGTTGTGATGTTGTGTGTGTGTGTGTGTGTGGTGTGTGGTGTGTTGTGTGTGTGTATGTGTGTGGTTGTTGTGTGTGTGTGGGTGTGGTGTGGTGTGTGATGTGTGTGTGTGGTGTGGTGTATGTGTGGTGTGTCGTGTGTGTTGTGTGTGTGTGTGTGTTGTGGTGTGTGTGTGGTGTGCTTTGATTGTGTGTGTGGTGTATGGTTGCTGGTGTGTGTTGTGTTTGTGTAGTGTGTGGTAATGTGTGTGTGTATGTGGTGTGATGTGTTGTGTTGTGTGGTGATGTGTTTTGTGTATGTGGTGTGTGTGTGGTGTTGTGTTGTGTGTGTGTGTATGTGAGTGTGTGTGTGTGTGTGTTATGTGTGGTGATGATGTGTGGTGTGTGGTGTGTGTATTGTGTGTTGTATGTGTGTGGTGTATGTGGGTGTGTGTGGTAGTGTGTGTATGTTGTGTGGTATGTGGAGTATGTGTGGTGTGTGTGTGTGTATGTGTGGTGTTGTGTGGGGGGTGTATTGTGGTGTGCGTGGTATGGTGTATGTGATGTGTGGTGTGTGTGTATGTAGTGTTGTGTAGTGTGTGTGGTATGTATGTGTGTGTTGTGTTGTGTATATTGTTTGTGGTGTATTGTATGTATTGTGTTATTTTTTGAGGTATTTATTATGTTGTGTATGTCATGTAGTGCTGTTGATGTCGCTATTTGTCTCTGTCTGTATTGTTGCTGTATGTATACCTGACTCACATATTATCTATGTATGTGTCCTGCGGTCATTGCGCGCCTGGTCGTGACCGATCTGATGCCGTCCAGCACGCTGGCCACCAACCTGCAAATTCTGCGATGCGGGGCAGCCCGGCTCAAGTGCTGCAACTGGTACCAAACCCAACTAGTCGGTGGGCAGAGGTCAGGCGACAGGCATGGCTGGGTGGAGGGGGGGGGGGGGTCGTGGGGGTATGGTGGGGTGGGTGAGGGGGAGAAGGAGTGTGGGGGTGGGGGGGAGGGGTGGGGGGAGGGTGGATTGTAGAGGGTGTGTTGGATTTCCTGCTGGGGGTTCTCTTTTTGGCGGGGGTTCTATTCCTGTCTGTCTCTTGTTTGTGTCTGTGTGTCTGTCTCTATGTCTCTCTGTGTGTCTGTGTCTGTCTCTGTGTCTGTCTCTCTCTCTCTGTGTCTCTGCTCTCTATCTCTGTCTGTCTGTTCTCTTCTCTATCTGTGTCTCATCTACTTGTGGTTGGGTAAATTTTTCCAGACAGAGCATATCCCTGATTTCACAATGCGCGCAAAGCACAAATCCAGCACAACAAAGTCAAGGGTCCATGGCCCAGTGTTAAAATTGATGCACCCCTTCCTTTCATCAAGTCCAAGTGTGGTCAGTCAGTTCCTGCTGTAATCAGCACCAGCTGGGCTGGCTGGGATGGGATGGACAGCAGCTGAAAGTGGGGGAAACCGACAGCTGTGTGTGGCTACTTTAATGGTGGGCAAAAAGCAGTCGCATATGCAAAAATCTTACTGTTGGTAAGCCTTGGAGCTCAAGCTGAGGATACCCCCCTCTCTCCCCCCAAAAAAAAGAAAGAAAATAATGATGGGGATATGTGAAACTAACAGGAGCACTGTGTCCATGAAAATAGTTTTAGTGACATTTTAACTTGACTGTTTACAGTTTTTATTTTCACTCCTTTTTTGGTTTGTTTTTTGCTTGTTTATTGCTCTAAGTTGATTACTGTTGTTGTTGTTTTTTTGGTTTGTTTTAGCTGTTTTATTTTTGTTGTTGTTTTTTTGGTGGGGGTGGGGAGTGGTGGGGGGAAGGTTGTTGCCATTTCATTGGCCGCAGAAAAGTGATGAAGGTGATGAGTACAACTATAGCAGCGTGTTTATGAAAGTATTGGTGTATTGACTTTCAGTGACTTGAGGACTATCATTTCTTGATTAAACCATTGACGCTGGGGGGCAACAGCAAAGTGAGAGGCTGTATGACCAGTGGCTTTTTCCACTCATGGAATTCCACTTTACAGCTTAGTCTTTAGTTATCGACTATGACTTTCTGACTAGGAGGCTTGACTCGCACAGTCCTTATGTGCTGCAGCCCTGGGGGCTAGTCGGCCTTTGGAGAACATCTCCAACGCTGACTGTCCTTATGCCCACTTGGCCGAGAGAGTGGGGATGTACTGTGGGCAAGACATCTCCACTATAATCAAATTTCTGCCCAATTTCAGAAATAGCAGCTGTGTCCTCTGCTGTTTTGGAGGTCATTGTCAAACACAACAAATGTTAATTAAAGGAAGCAAGCTTCCCATTTCTTTTGCCAAGATGATGTAGTAAGGAAAGAATAGCTGCAATGTAACAAAAATAGCTGCAGACCCTATGAAAACTAAGTACAATAACGACACTTATAATAATAATAGTAATAAAAGGAATTTATATAGCACTATATCTTGCAGAGACAAATCAAAGCGCTTGCACTCCACTCATTCTTACACAGTCATGCAACCAGTAACAATTAATAGTTCTAACAAGTCCAAATGTGCACGCACGCATGCACGCGCACACACACACACACAGATCATACACCCTGGCAGGGCGATAGAATTTATGACACCTGCTTTCATGAAATGCAAAAAGAAAAATCAGAGGATAAAATCGTCCAGTATCGTAAATAACGGCGGTGGTGGTGGTAATAAACTTCTTCTTCATCCTTTTTTGTCATGTTTCTCCCAGGGGAGGTTTGACATTGATGAGCCTTCTCCATCTCTCTCTGTTTTGAGCTTCCTCCTTATTTATACCCCTTTCTCTAAGATCATCTGCAATACAGGCAGCACAGGTTTTGCTAGGTCTTCCCTTTAGTCTCTTTCCATCCACTATGAAGTTCATTGCTCTTTTTATGATGAGGGGGTCTGCTTTCCGTTGAACGTGCCCAAACCAGCGCAGTCTATTGGTACTAGCTACAGACTTCAGATCATCAACTTTGCACATTCTCCATAGTTCTTCATTCGTGATCCTGTCTTCCCATTTGATCTTTGTCGTGTAGCGTAGCGTTCGGTTTTCACAGCTCTTCAACAAACGCTTGATGGTTTTTGTGAAAACCAACGTCTCCGAGCCATACAGGAGAACAGGTCTGATGCAGGCCTTGTATATCATACAGCGTCTCTCCAGTAGGATTTTCTGATTTCCGAGCAGACTTGCCAATTCTTTCCATTTCTTCCAAGCACTCGCAATCCTGGTTCTGACAGCTAACTCATAATAATGATAATGATAATGATGATGATGATGATGATGTATGGTATCTACATAGCGCTGGATCTTGTAAAGCCAACACATAACGGTGGTGGTGGTGGTAATAATAATGATGATGATGATGATGATGATGATGATGATGATAATGATGATGTATGGTATGTATATAGCGCTGGATTTTGTAAAGCCAACACAAAGTGGTGGTGGTGGTGGTGGTGGTAATAATAATAATGATGATGATGATGATGATGATGATGATGATGATGTATGGTATCTATATAGCGCTGGATCTTGTAAAGCCAACACATAACGGTGGTGGTGGTGGTAATAATAATGATGATGATGATGATGATGTATGGTATCTATAGTATATAGTGCTGGATCTTGTAAAGCCAACACATAACTCTGCTCTCTGCTCTGCTGCAGATACCTTGTCCTTACGAATACCTAGATTCAACCAATCCACCATCGGCCGTCACTCTTTCTCAATTTCTGGTCCATTGATGTGGAATGATCTTCCTCTCTCTCTCTCTCTGTGCCAAAAGCCATCTTATGACACTTTTAAATCCAGTCTCAAGACATATTTATTTCAAACCTAAGATTTTCCTCTCCTGCTTCATCTCATAGTTTTTCCCTGCCTTCAACAGCCAAGATTCTATCGCCCTGCCAGGGTGTGTGACCTCTGTGTGTGTGTGTGTGTGTGTGTGCACGTGCGTGCACATTTGGACTTGATGGAACTATTACTTGCTACTGGTTGTATGTGTAAGTATGAGTTGAGTGCAAGCGCTTTGATTTGTCTCTGCAAGATATAGTAAGTAAAAGTAAAGGAGTCCCATAACCTATAAGGTCATAGGGGAGCGAGGCGTCAGAGACCTCACTTCTCTAGGGCCAGCATATTGAGGGCGGTGGCACCCATCTCTCCCTCGCTGCTTTACCTTCCCTGACCTTAAAGAGGGCAGGTACCCATTTACAGCTGGGTGAACTGGGGGAACTGTACTGAAGCCAAGGCGTGGCACAAACGGTCACCCATCCAACTGGTAACCATGCTTGACGCTGCTTAACTTGGCTGGGGGAAAGCGAGTGCTCCGACCACTGAGCTATCCCGTCCCTGCAAGATATAGCGCTATTTAATCTTGTTACATCTGTTTCTGTCACTGACGAACTGCATTCTGATCATTCCGCCATTCTTTTCCACCTCAACATCACAAAACCTGTCAGAAAGAAGAAATATGTTACTCGTCGCAATCTTAAGGCCTTAGACATTCATACTTTCTCTTCACAAGCTTCCAAACGTTTTTCACAAACCTCTGACCACACTGACCTCTCTGAATACTATAACACTGTTCTCCGCCAATTGCTTGATGAGCATGCACCTCCTACTGACCATCTCCTACCTGACAGACCCTGTGCGCCATGGTATACCCAAGACATCCTGATAGCGAAGCGCAAACGCCGGCAACTAGAACGGCAGTGGCGGAAATCAAAAACCGAAATCAACAAACAGCTTTTCCGAAAACAAATAAACAAAGTCAAACTCTAATCCATTCAAGCAAAGACAGAATACTACTCTTCCAAATTCTCTGCGCTACATCCATAAAATCTTTTTTTTCCCTCACCTCAATCTCCTTGGGTCTGCAAAAACAACTCCTCTGCCTACCACCCACAGCCTGTCTGAACTTCCATCTATCTTTTCTGCCTCCTTTTCAGACAAAGTCCACAACATACGCTCCAGACTGGATCAGACTCATTTCCAGCCTGCACCTCCTGATCCCCAGTTCACTGGCACTCCTCTCTTTTTCCTTCTGTTCCACAAGTGAAAAAGAAATCATGACAATTCTGAAGGAAATGACTATAAAATCATACACCTTGATCCCATACCTGCTCCTGTTTTCTCACAATGCCTTCCACAACTTGTACCTATTATCACTAAAATAGTAAACTCATCTCTTCTGTCAGGACATTTTCCACAAGCTCTTAAAACCGCAATAGTCACACCTCTACTGAAAAAGCACGACCTCGATCCCAACATTCTGAAGAATTATAGACCTGTCTCAAACTTACCCTTTGTCTCTAAAGTACTAGAAAAAGTTGTTCTCAAACAGCTCAACAGTCACCTTCATTCCAATGATCTCCTTCCCCCTTTTCAATCTGCCTATCACCCCAACCACAGCACCGAAACCACCCTAGTCCATACTTTAGATACACTTCTACTTGCTTCTGATGCAGGAAAAATCTCCCTCCTCACTCTTCTTGACTTATCTGCAGCCTTCGACACTATAGATCACTCAATTCTTCTTTCTCGCCTCCAAAATACGTTTGGTATTAATGGCACAGCCCTCACCTGGTTTACTTCATACCTCACAGACAGATTCCAGAAAGTTATTGTAAACAAAATTCAATCAAAATCTGTCAAAATGGAATGTGGAGTCCCACAGGGATCAGTCCTGTGGCCCCGTTCTCTTTACTCTCTACACTGCTCCACTCTCACATATAATAAACAACCACCATATTGATCATCATTTCTATGCCGATGACACTCAGCTTCAGTGCAGTGATACTGTTGAAAACTTGCCTTCCCTCCTGACAAATATGTCCTACTGCCTTCAAGACATTCAAAACTGATGACTCAGAACAAGTTACAACTTAATGCTGATAAAACCGAAGCCATGCTCATAGGGACCCAACATAAACTTTCCTCCATCACAACAACATCAATACAATTCGGCAGTGCGTCAGTCCTTTGTCCAACTCTGTGAAGTATCTAGGTGTAGTTCTTGACAACACACTCAATATGAAAAAATTCATCACCCAGACCTGCCAGTCTTGCTACTATCAACTACGGCGCATAAGCGCGATTCGCAAGTATCTGTCCACTGATGCAACTTCCAAGCTCGTCACATCTCTCATTCTTTCACGTTTAGACTACTGTAATTCTCTTCTGGCTGGCCTACCAGCATCATCCATCCACTCTCTTCAACGCATACAAAACTCTGCAGCTCAACTGGTCCTAAGAAAGAAAAGATCCGAACACATCACTCCTCTTCTGCGATCTCTTCACTGGCTGCCAGTCTCACAAAGACTGAAGTATAAGATCAATACCCTCTGTTTCAAATGTCTCCACAAATCTGCACCATCTTATCTTTGTAACCGTCTTCACCTGTACACTCCATCCCGTTCCCTTCGTTCAGCCACAGATACTTTGTGCTTTCGAACACCCAGATTCAAACAAACCACTGTTGGCTGTCGATCTTTTTCTGTTTCTGGTCCGTCCACGTGGAATGACCTCCCTCTTTCACTTCGCCAAAAACCTTCACTTGATACCTTCAAATCCAGCCTCAAAACACACTTATTTCCTACCTGACACTTTCCCTCATATCCGTCTCTACTTTTCAACAGCATTCTTCATCTCCTAAGTGTGTTCGCGGTGTGTGTGTGTGTGTGTGTGTGTGTGTACATATACGTGCATAAATTTGAAATATGTTCTTTATTATATTTGAGGAAAGTTGCATGCGCGTAAATGATTTGAGTGCAAGCGCTTCGATTTGTTTGTTTTACAAGATTCGGCGCTATATAAATTCCATATATTATTATTATTATTATTACATAAATTCCATTTATTATTATGATGATTATTATGATAACGGTGGTGGTGGTGGTGTGTGCAGCTGACGGCGCTGGTGCAGCAGGCGGCCCTGAGAGCCGTGGGGGAGGACGTGCAGGCCAGAGAGGTGCACCAGCGACACCTGGAGGCGGCCCTGCAGGAGGTGACGCCTCGCACCTCCCCGCACATGGTCCACTTCTACCAGAGCTACGCTGCTGCGGGGAGGAGGGCGGGACCTTCGTCACCATGTGGCCTAGGAGGTAGTGAACCTGTGTCATAAAGTATGTTCTTTCGAGCCAGAAGGCCCATAGAGCCGGAGCTTATCCCGGTTTCTGTAGCGTTATTAAGCGAACTGATGGTTTTTCACCACCCCTGTGACAGGACGCTAGTCTGTCGCCAGATACTTCCCCCCCCAGCAGAGCTGGTACCCACTTGTACACCTGGGTGGAGTGAGGAAAATAGGGGTAAAGTGTCTTTCCCAAGGGCACAACACCGAGCCGAGCGGGGATCGAACCCGCGACCTCTGGATCACGAGTTGACCGCCTAAACCACCCGACCACGGTGCCTCCCAACCTGTGTCATAGGATGTAGTGAACCTGCAGCCTAGGGTGTAGTGAACCTGTGTCATAGGATGTAGTGAACCTGCAGCCTAGGGTGTAGTGAACCTGTGTCATAGGATGTAGTGAACCTGTGTCATAGGATGTAGTGAACCTGTAGCCTAGGGTGTAGTGAACCTGTAGCCTAGGGTGTAGTGAACCTGTAGCCTAGGGTGTAGTGAACCTGTAGCCTAGGGTGTAGTGAACCTGTAGCCTAGGGTGTAGTGAACCTGTATCATAGGATGTAGTGAACCTGTGGCCTAGGGTTAATAAACCTGTATCATAGGATGTAGTGAACCTGTTTCATAGGGTGTGGTGAACCTGTGTCATAGGATGTAGTGAACCTGTAGCCTAGGGTGTAGTGAACCTGTGTCATAGGATGTAGTGAACCTGTAGCCTAGGGTGTAGTGAACCTGTGTCATAGGATGTAGTGAACCTGTAGCCTAGGGTGTAGTGAACCTGTAGCCTAGGATGTAGTGAACCTGTAGCCTAGGATGTAGTGAACATGTAGCATAGGATGTAGCGAACATGTAGCATAGGATGTAATGAACCTGTGTCATAGGATGTAGTGAACCTGTGTCATAGGATGTAGTGAACCTGTGTCATAGGATGTAGTGAACCTGTGTCATAGGATGTAATGAACCTGTGTCATAGGATGTAGTGAACCTGTAGCCTATTATGTAGTGAACCTGTGTCAAAGGATGTAGTGAACCTGTAGCCTAGGGTGTAGTGAACCTGTAGCGTAGGATTAATAAACCTGTAGCGTAGGATGTAATAAACCTGTAGCGTAGGGTTAATAAACCTGTAGCGTAGGATGTAATAAACCTGTGGCGTAGAATGTAATAAACCTGCAGCCTAGGATGTAGTGAACCTGTAGCCTAGGATGTAATAAACCTGTAGCCTAGGATGTAGTGAACCTGTAGCCTAGGATGTAGTGAACCTGTAGCCTAGGATGTAGTGAACCTGTAGCCTAGGATGTAGTGAACCTGCAGCGTAGGATGTAGTGAACCTGCAGCGTAGGATGTAGTGAACCTGTGTCATAGGATGTAGTGAACCTGTAGCCTAGGATGTAATAAACCTGTGTCATAGGATGTAGTGAACCTGTAGCCTAGGGTGTAGTGAACCTGTAGCCTAGGGTGTAGTGAACCTGTAGCCTAGGGTGTAGTGAACCTGTGTCATAGGATGTAGTGAACCTGCAGCCTACGGTGTAGTGAACCTGTAGCCTAGGGTGTGGTGAACCTGTGTCATAGGATGTAGTGAACCTGTGTCATAGGATGTAGTGAACCTGTGTCATAGGATGTAGTGAACCTGTAGCCTAGGGTGTAGTGAACCTGTGTCATAGGATGTAGTGAACCTGTAGCCTAGGATGTAGTGAACCTGTGTCATAGGATGTAGTGAACCTGTAGCCTAGGATGTAGTGAACCTGTGTCATAGGATGTAGTGAACCTGTACATGAGAGAAAACGCGACAGAGATCTTTTTCCATGCTTCACGATCCTGTGTGGCTAGTAGAAGGTGTTGCAGGGGTTGGGCGGTGGTCCATTCTTTGATGTTGTCAACCTGTGCTTTCTTTTGGCGGCCTCTTCTTCTCTTCTTTCCTTCTTTGACTGTTCCTTGTGAGATGGTTTTTGCTAAGGTGTTGTGTCTTGTGGTGTGACCAAACCGCATCAGTTTTCTCCTCTTTAAATGGTGGAGAGCAGAGGTTCTTGAGGGCCCACACGCCATGTATCATAGGATGTAATAAACATGTATCATAGGATGTAATGAACATGTATCATAGGATGTAATAAACATGTGTTATAGAATGTAATGAATGTGTATCATAGGATGTAATAAACATGTATCATAGGATGTAATAAACATGTATCATAGAATGTAATAAACATGTATCATACGATGTAATAAACATGTATCATAGGATTATGGAGAAGTGTCTTGTTGCTGTTTTCAGTGGAGCTTATTTGTGACACTCCACCATGAAATGAGTCGCTTTGCACCTGACCCACTTTTCTGCTAGGAGCCATTTTAGGCAGGTGGGGGTCAGGTTGTTGATTTTGATTGTTTATAAAACTAAAACCGTTTTTCTACCTTGTACTGAAGTATCAAGGCATAATTTGGTTTCTTTTTTTTTGCTTTAAAAACGTGTTTTAAAAAACATCCAAGCTCTCATTCTGACGACCTACTACAAATGCAAATCAAGTCATTTTCTTTAATTTGCCACTTTCTACAGTCTACCATTTCAACTGGTAATAACTTTTCGTAGAAGTGTCCGATTTTCGATCTGTTTTCTGTATTGAATAGCTTATTTATTGCAGATTAGTGTTATGCTAACAACTTGAAAATTGACTTCTGGTGCAATGCGACTCATTATGGCGTGGAGTGTCACATTTCTGTGGGTGCTTTGGACACTTGTCTGTGAAGTTTTAGTGTCCTACCTGGCATCTTGAAAGTCCCCTGGGTGGGGGTGAGATACATAGCCTAGTGGTTAGAGCGTTGCACTGGTCTGACAGGGAATAGCCTGGTGGTTAGAGTGATGTGTTCGTGATCTGCTGACCCCGGTTCAAATCTTGTTGAAGAGGATTTTTTTTCTCTGGAGTTAACATCAGTGCCGACTCCACTCTCCCTACAAGTCCTTCGGGTGAGACTATAAACCGATATCCTGTGTGAGAACGCACGCAAAACATCTTGCGCACATGTTAAAACCCGTTCCGCTTTTTGGAAGAGTAGGCCATTGCAATGGGAATGGATGACAAAATTTACAAGACTGTATACACACAGGGATTGGGTGAAAAAAAAGCACATGAATGCTTATTCCATTATCCTCGAAATAAAAGAATAAATAAATAAATAAAAACAGCCCAGGTTTGAGCCATCATGGAGGTGCCTGATTTAAGGAATTTTACCATGAAGTTAATAAGGGGACGGGATAGCTCAGTGGTCGGAGCACTCGCTTTCCCCCAGCCAAGTTAAGCAGCGTCAAGCGTGGTTACCAGTTGGATGGGTGACCGTTTGCGCACCTTGGCTTCAGTACAGTTCCCCCAGTTCACCCAGCTGTAAATGGGTACCTGCCCTCTTTAGGGTCAGGGAAGGTAAAGCAGCGAGGGAGAGGAGATGGGCGCCGCCCTCAATATGCTGGCCCCTGGAGAAGTTGAGGTCTCTGACGCCTCGCTCCCCTACGACCTTATAGGTTATGGGACTCCTTTACCTTTACCATGAAGTCAGATTGGGGTGAGACACTAAACTTAAGCCCCATGTACAAACACATGCAGAGCATCTTGCGCACATGTTAAAAACCTGTCTGATATCACTAATTTGTGGAAGGACGTTAAACTGAAGAACTAACTTAAGAACCTGTTCTCAGGAAGAGTAGGCCATTTTGGGATGGTAGGAATGGATGGCAAAATTGAAGAAAAAAACCCCGGCATGGACACAGGTGTCGTGTTTAGATGCCCTCCTTGAAGTCGGAATGCGGTTACCTTAATGGTTGGGGAAAAAACCAAATGGTCACATATGCAAAACATCTCACCACTGGAGAACCTTGAAGCTGTAGTTGAGGAACCAAGAGCCTTCTCTCCTATTATCCCAAGCACTAATGGTTAAAGCCGTCAGCGCCTGGGCTTTATCACAGTTCTTGATTAAACCATTGACGCTGGGGGCAACAGCAAAGTGAGAGGCTATATGACCAGTGGCTTTCTTTCCCACTCATGGAATTCCACTTTACACTTTAGTGATCGATTATGACTCTGACTAGGAGGCTTGACTTGCACAGTTCTTATGTGCTGCAGCCCTGGGGGCTGGTTGGCCTTTGGAGAACATCTCCAACGCTGACTGTCCTTATGCCCACTTGGCCAAGAGAGTGGGGATGTACTGTGGGCAAGGCATCTCTACTATAATCAAATTTCTGCCCAGTTTCCGAAACAGCAGCTGCCTTCTCTGCTGTTTTGGAGGTCATCGTCGAAAACGACGGACTAACATACAATGTTTGCAAACTTTCCCACACCCTTCTTTTTGAAAGTCCCCGAGAGTGGGGGGTGGGACACATAGCCTAGTGGTTAGAGTCTTGCACTCGTGGTCTGACAGAAATACAATGCCATGTAATGCAACACCATACAATATAATGTAAAGGAAAAGTATTTTTTTTAAAGTAAAGCGTTACATAAAAAGTAATCATGATGTAGTGACAATACCAAAGAGAAGGATAACAAAAGTAATAAGTAACAAACAGAAAGAAAAAGTGCACGCATCAATTCAGTTCCCTGCATGGCATTCAAGATACTCTTGTCTAGCACAAGTTGCTTGAAGATCAAATTAATCTTAACACAGAAACATCTTGTGTCCAAAGACAAATAAAACGTGGCATTTAAACTAGTGGCAGTGCTCTCATTCCAGGAAGAATGAGGATTTCATTATTATTATTATTATTATTATTATAATTATCTCAAGCAATAATGTTAGTAAACTCTCCCTGAACTTTGACAAACTTATGTCATCAAACTATCATTTCTGCATTCTTTATAACATTTATCGATCCCACTTACAAGCATATAAATTATACACTCTTTAAGCGACTTGTTCTATCTTTGCACGAACCCAACACCATCTTACTCCCCCCCCCCCCCCCCCCCCACCCCCCAAACAAAAAAAATCAGACATAGCCCCACCCCCCAACCCCGCCCCAAAAAACCTCAAATCCCCCGTCCCCCCCAAACAACAACAACAACAACAACAAACAACCCAACAAAAATCCCTCAACCCAACCAACCAAACAACCCCAACAACAACAAACACACAAAACCCCCTAGAGTATTGCGAGTTCTTGTCTTGGTCACCTAACAAATTATGTGGACAGGGCGGATCGGTGGTCTAAAGGTAGAGTGTTGTGGTTCGAAGCTCATTTGTGCTCGAAAACTTTCCCCCCCATCCACTAGACCATGAGTCGTGGTCTGGGTGCTAGACTTTTGGACGAGACAATAGACCGAGGTCCCCTGTACTAAACCTATTTAGCGCACATGAAAGAACTCGCGGCAACAAGAGAGTTGTCCTTGGCAAAATTCTGTAAGAAAAAAAAAGCCAACTCTGATAAGAAAACAAAATATGAATGCAGACCAGAAAAAGAAAAAAAAAGGGAGGCGCTGCTCTTGTGGCGACGCGGTTTTCCTGGGGGAGAGCAGCCTGAATTTCATGCAGAGAAATCTGCTGTAACTTGAATTGGTATATAATACAATACAATGTAATACAAGACAATGCAATGCAATTCAGTACAATACAATTCAAAGTAAAGAAAAATATTCAAAAAAAAAGAAAAGCGTTACATAAAAAAGTGATTGTGAGTGTAATAACAAGACCAACGACAAGGATAACAAATAACTTAGAAAAAGGGAACAAAAAAATTCACGCATCAATTCATTTCTCTGCACAACATTCAAGATACTCTCTCTTGCACAAGTTTCTTCAAGATCAAATTAATCTTAACACATAAACATCTGGTGTCCACAGACAAATAAAATGTGGCACTTAATAAGTGGCAGTGCTCTTATTCCAGGAAGAACTGTGAGGATTTCATAAAAAAAAAAAGCCTTGGCTGCAAGTGGTACACAATGGAGAAATCGAAAATAATTCTCATTTTGTTCTCTGTTATGTCTTGCTGATAGCTCAGTGGTCGGAGCATTCACTTTCCCTAAGCCAAGGTTAAGCAGCATCGAGCGTGGTTACCAACTGGATGGGTGACCATTTTGCGTGCCTTGGTTTCAGTCCCAGTTCACCCAGCTGTAAATGGGTACCTTGCCCTCTTTAGGGTCAGGGAAGGTAAAGCAGCAAGGGAGAGGAGATGGGCACCGCCATCAACATGCTGGCCCCTAGAGAAGTTGAGGTCTCTGATGCCTCACTCTTCTACGACTGCACAGGTTATGGGAACACCTTTAAATACAGACTCTTAGTTTTTTTGTGCATTTGATATCTTGCTCATACATAACGCTCATTTTTTTTGTTTTTTAACTTTGAAAACAGGGTTTAACTATGCCCAATTAACTAATTTGCACACCTTAGCTTCAGTACAGTTCCCCAGTTCACCCACCTGTAAATGCATACCTGCCCTCTTTAGGGTCAGGGAAGGTAAAGCAGCGAGGGAGAGGAGATGAGCACCACCCTCAGTATGCTGGCCCCTTGAGAAGTTGAGGTCTCTGATGCCTCACTCCCCTATGACGATACAAAACTGCATACACACGGGGACTTGATGAAAAAAAGCACATGGGTGCTTATTCCATTATCCTCGAAATAAAAGAAAGAATAAACTAAATTAAACAACTCGGGACCACCGTTACCTTTTAAAACAGACACTTAGTTTTTTGTGTATTTGATATCTTGCATACATACGCTCACTTCTTTTTTGTTTTGTTTTTTTGCATTTCAAAACAGGGTTTAACTATGTCCAAGTAGAAAATTAATCTGCAATATTATTCTCTTTAATGGTGTCAGTCAGTAGGGGGCATAAATAAAACTAGTGCCACCTTTACTATCTGTTTAAATTTTGAGTTGTCTCCCATGGACCATGTTTCCCTCTCTTGAAACACCAGCGTGTACGTAGTAGATATAATAATAATGATAATGATAATAATAATAATGATAATAATAATAATAATAATAACAATGATAATAATAATAATAATAATAATAATAATAATAATAATAATAATAAATGGAATGTATATAGCGCTGTATCTTGCACAGACAAATCAAAGCCTTGCACTCAACTCATTCTTACACAGATATGACCTGTTGTAAATCTGAAAAGGCTTTGCAAGGAGACAAGGCCTGAAGAATCCAGTGCATTGCCCCAATCACACACACACACACACACACACACACCCACAGAGTTAGTTAACATAAGTGCTGACTCCACTTCCTCCCATGAGACTTTAAACCAGGTCCCATGCATGAACGCACGCAGAACATCTTGCACACACACGTTAAAACCTCTTCCACTTTTTGGAAGAGTAGGCTATTGTGTGCCGGTGGGAATGGATGACAAAATGGACAGAACAGCATACACATGGGGACTGGATGTAAAATAAAAAGAAGTATATTAGCACTTATTCCATTATCCTGGAAGTAAAAGAGTAAAATAGAATTCCCCCCCCACACAAACATTAAAAAAAGGGGGGAAAAAGAATAAAAGTGTATATCCTTGGCTTTGATGTTAATAAAAAACACTGTGAATTCCTGTTAGAAGTCATGGATACAAGGCCAGTGTTTATCATGTTTTTATTTGTTTTTTAAGGTCGACATTTTTGTTTGTTTTTGTTTGTTTTTTAAGGTCAGTGTTTGTTGTTTTTTTAAAGGTCAGTGTTTGTTTTATTTTATTTTATTTGTTATGGTCAGCTTTTGTGGGTTTTTTTTTAAAGGGAAGTTTTGATTTTTTGTTGTTTATATTTTTAAGGTCAGCTTGTGTTTTGTTTTTGTTTGGGTTTTGTTTGTTTTTTTTTTTCTTTTTCTTTTGTCCCCCTTGGCAACAGTTCCGAGGTTTATCAATGGTGAAATGTTTGTGTATGCCACACTTTGCCCACCATTAATTAAGGTAGCCACATTCCGGCTTCAAAGATGAAGTAAAAAAGTTTCTACCACTATTCTAAGACACGTCTCTCTGACAGATGGTTTTGCACAGTTCTGTGATATTGTGTGATATAGTTTTGTCATTAAAGCCATGACCAATTTGTGATTAATATATTGTATTTGGGGACAGGATAGCTCAGTGGTCAGAAAACTTGTTTTCCTCAAGTTAAGGTTAAGCAGCGTTGAGCATGGTTACCAAGTGGATGGGTGACCGTTTGCGTGCCTTGGCTTCAGTACAGTCCCTTAGTTAACCCAGTTGTAAATGGGTACCTTCCCTCTCTAGGGTCAGGGAAGGTAAAGCAGCGAGGGAGAGGAGATGGGCGCCGCCCTCCATATGCTGGCCCCTGGAGAAGTTGAGGTCTCTGATGCCTCGCTCTCCTACGACCACATAGGTTATGGGACACCCATTTATATTATATTTGACGTTGAACTGAACAACATCATGCACATACACACGTAGGCCAACTCTTACCCTACCAGACCCAATCAATCAACCACCCCCTGCCCTCACCCACCCTACACCCCATGGTCACATCTTATACCAATCAACCTCTAAGCCGATCAACTAAATCTCTAACTGCCCCCCACACCCCCGTCCCCCTCCAAAAAAAACCAACCCCCCCCCCCCCCCCCCCCCCAACATAAAAAACCCCATCTATCCCTGCTGCCACCAAAAAGAAGAAAAAAAAAACCTGGACAGATATCTCCCCTTCCCCCACCCTGCCAACCCCCCCCCCCCTCTCTCACCCGACTGCCCCCCCCCCCCCCCCCCCCCCCCCCCCCCTTCTTCCAACTCCCAAGGTTGAGAGAGATAATAGATAACCAAACCTGTCAAACGTTTCCGAAGCAGTTCGGTAGGAAGACAGTTTGGTTCATGTCTATAGACAATAGATACTAGTCAACACTGCTCTCGAGTTGACACTTGGTATGATACAATAACCGGTCATCGGCACTCAGCCCAGGTCACTTCATTTCTGATCACCTGCTATGAAATACCGCCCTCTCACCCCCCCCCCCCCTCTCTGTCTGTCCCTCTCTCTGTCTCCATGATCGACCTCCCCAAAGCAAAATAACCTTCTAACTTGTCTCAAGAAGTAGGGGTGAATATTGAATATTGATTGATTTGGGGCTGTGTGTGTGTGTGTGTGTGTGTGATGAAGGGGGGGGGGGGGGGGGGGGGGGGGGGGGGGGGGGGGGGGGGGGGGGGGGGGGTGTCGTTGACTCGTCGAGTGTGTGTGTGTGTGTGTGTGTGTGTGTTTGCAGGGAAGATGGTGGTGGTAGAGGGTGTGTGTGTGTGTGTGAGGGGGTGGGGGAGGGTTGGTCAATTCACCCTAGGATAGTCTTAAGGTATTATATGGAAGCAATTCAATCTTATTACTGTATTTATAGCCGCGCCGACCACAGAGGTCAGATATCAGGGTTGTCACCTCCTTAAAAGTTAAGGTTTAGATTTAACATTCAAACTGTGTAACTATGTTATACAAATGAAAAAACAAACAAAACAAGTTTAAAAGTAACTCTTCTGTCGTATTAACAGTCCCAGCTGGGCTAACGTTTACGTTCAAACTAAGACAGTCAACCAGTTTGTGACTACAGAAACAAAAGTACACACTGTTGTTTCTGTAATTATCAGTAAGCTATTGAAAACAACTAAAATTAACAATTACAGTAACAACAACCACAACCACCACCACCACAACAACGACAATATCAATGATACAATAACATGCGTGTGTGTGTGTGTGTGTGTGCGCGCGCGTGCGTGCGAGCGTGCGCATGCGCGTGTGTAAGGTTGTTATCAGGCCATTAAAAAAAATAATGACAGACAGCACCACTGCTTATGGAACTTGTGGGTATCCTACTAACCTTTACCTAAAGATAGGGAATTGATTTCGCTAACACTGCAATCGTTTGACATCTAAACCTCACACGCCAATGGTTCTTTATTTTTTTCTTTTGTTATATCTGATTGAAAATATTGACATGAAAAATGGTAGGAAAAGACAGGGTATGGAAATAGAGATGATGAGCTATTATAGTTGTGGTTTAATCAGTACCAGGAGAGAGAGAGAGAGAGATAGAGAGAGAGAGAGAGAGAGAGAGAGAGAGAGATCCAGTGATTAAGTAAGAGAGAGAGAGGGGGGGGGGGGAGATCCTGTGATTAAGTAAGAGAGAGAGAGAGAGAGAGAGAGAGAGAGAGAGAGAGAGAGAATCTTGAATGAATCTGTATTTTTCAAGGGTATCAGAATAAGCATTGGCATACTTTTTTTTTCTTTATCTGGCCCTTGCCCTAATTAGGGACTTTCAACAAAACAAGAGGAAAAACCCTACTACAACAATGACAACATGATTTAAAAAAGATAAGAGCATATTTAACAATACATAATCCCTAACTAACCTGACCGTTAATGTCAAGAGATACATAGATTATAATTTTTTGGGAGAGAGAGAGAGAGTGAGAGATCCAGTGATTAAGTAAGAGAGAGAGAGAGAGAGAGAGAGAGAGAGAGAGAGAGAGAGAGAGAGATCCAGTGATTAAGAGAGAGAGAGAGAGAGAGAGAGAGAGAGAGAGAGAGAGAGAGAGAGAGAGAGAGAGGAGATCCAGTGATTAAGAGAGAGAGAGAGAGAGAGAGAGAGAGAGAGAGAGAGAGAGAGAGAGAGAGAGATCCAGTGATTAAGAGAGAGAGAGAGAGAGAGAGAGAGAGAGAGATTCGGATTCGGATGATTTGTTCATAAAGGCCATTGCCCCTCAGAAGGGGTATATAATTATACAAGGTAGAACACACACTTTGTAGGTTTTCACAGATTAAGACATCTCATGTTGACAACATACTGCCTACTTTAAACGCTTTGTGTAAATATACAACAAGCTTTTTGGCAATTGTTTCGTTAGGAGTTGTCATCAGCATAATCAATTTGAACAAAACTTGCTGTTGAAAATACAATTGTCAATTGTCAATTGTTCTCGCAGCTCTTTTAGCTCAGGGCAAGACAAAACAAAATGGAATTCATTTTCAAGAGCATCATGACATAAGGGACATATCAAAGTACGATAATTGACAGATTTATAACGGTAAGAATGTAAATGTATATCAGAAATACCAAATCTAAATTTAGTCATTATTCGTTTCAGATGTCTGTCTATGGGCATTGATACATAGACTGGAACACAATGCAAAGGATTCAACATTCTGTACATAATTATCAAATCGATCACTCTCCTGAACATGTGAAGACCATGTCTGCCATCTGCAAT
>CM054141.1:17634279-17639279 GCA_028751875.1 Rapana venosa | reverse complement strand
TAGCGACGGCATAAATTACTATCTGTCTGTTTGTCTGAAAGGAAGGAATTAAATCCTCGTAGGTGCAAAGACATGGTGGAAGTGTGTGTAGCACGCGTGTCTATCTAGTGCATAGGTTTGGAAAGTGTTTCGGGGGGTTGGGGTTTTCTTTGTTGTTGTTGACACATAGAGTGGTTTTTTTCATTCTCAAGTCAGTTCAAAGTGAAATAGATTGAATTTTCTGTTTTTGGTTGTTGTTGTTTTCCTTAGGAAAAGAAGTAATGTTTAAATGTCAGTTCTGGTCCATTTTGTTCTAATTGCTTGTGGTTTAGTTTGTATAGAAGAATAGGGTAAAAAGAGACAGAGAAAGAAATATGGTGAAACATTGATGGAGCGTAGTTGATCTCACATATAAACAAAAAGACTTTGTTTGGGATTTTTTAAAAAAGCGAAAACGTCAATATTTGGTATTTGGGACATTTGCAACTTAAAGGAAGTGGAACAACTAAAAAAAACCCCCCCTCTAAAAACAGTTATGTGACTGTCTTGAAGAACGACTACAAATCCAAAATTTGCCCAAAGAAAACTTTGTAACACAATCGGTTAGATCGTGCTCGATCAGCAAAAAGATACTTTCTTGTTTGGTTTAGGGTTTTAAGACAACAGTCCTTGTTTAGAAGAGCAGCCATGTTGCGAAGTGTCATCCTACGCCCCAGTCTTCCCGCCATCCTCTTCTTCTGGCTGTTTCTGCAGGGTAAGGGTCGTTGTTGTTGTTGTTGTTGTTGTTGTTGTTCTTGTTGGTGGTGGCGTTGGTGATGTTGGTGCTGCTGTTATTGTTGTTGTTGTTGTTGTTGTTGATGGTTTTGTTGTTGTTGTTGGTGGTGGTGTCTTCTTTAGTGTTGCAGTTGTTCTTTAATTTAATTTATTTATTTACTTACTTATCTACTTATCTAGTCTTTTATTTCGAGGATAATTGAATAAGCACTCATGTCTTTTTATTTTTTACATCCAGTCCCCGTGTGTAATGCAGTTTTGTCAATTTTGTCATCTGTTGTTCCTACCGGCACACAATGGCCTTCTCTTCCGAAAAGCGGAACGGGTTTTAACATGTGCGCAAGATGTTCTGTGTGCGTTCGCGCACCGGACCTCGGTTTATAGATTCATCCGAAGGACTTTGGGGGGAGAGTGGAGTCAGCACTGATGTTAACTCCAGAGGAAAAATCGTCTTGAACTAGATTCGAACCTGGCCATCAGATCACGAGTGCAATGTGCATCACTGTAACCACCAGGCTATCCCGTTGTTATTGATGTTGTTGTTTCTCCATGATGTTTGTCATTTTGTTGTTGTTGTCGTCTGTTGTTGACACGATACAATAATAGTTTTGCTTTGAACTTTTTTCATATTTAAAGTACTAACATTCAAACAGCATTATAGATGTGTATAGTCACGGTAAAGGTGTCCCATAACTTATAAGGTCGTAGGGGAGCGAGGCATCAGAGACCTCAGCTTCTCCAGGGGCCAGCGTATTGAGGATGGCGACCATCTCCTCTCCCTCGCTGCTTTACCTTCCCTGACCCTAAAGAGGGTAGGTACCCATTTACAGCTGGGTGAACTGGGGGACTGTACTGAAGCCAAGGTGCACAAACGGTCACCCATCCAAGTGGTAACCATGCTCGATGCTGCTTAACCTTGGCTGGGGGAAAGCGAGTGCTCTGACCGCTGAGCTATCCCGTCCCCCTAATAAAGACTACGACCTTAAAATTGGTTTTGATGGTCGTAACCAAGACATTTTGATTATAAAAGCATTATTTCCGGTATTACTCTGTTATTATGGTTCTGGTGGTTGATGTTAGTGTTGCATATACTATATATTGGTGTTGTTGCTTTCGATGTTGAGATCATTTTTTCCCCACCCACGTCCTTTATTGTTACCACTGATATCTTTGTTTGCAGATACTACTGTTCTTGAGTTTATACCTCACAACTCTTGTTGGTTGAAATGATTGAAAGTATCGTGCGTGTGTGTCTCAATGTATTTTTTTCTGGTTATGACCATAATATGGTTTGTTCACGAAAGTGTGTCTTTTGTATGATGTTACATTTTTGTTTAAGTTCTCTCTCCTCCTCCTTCTTTCCCTTTGTCATCTTCCACGAAACCGACACTATTACTGCTGCTGCTGCTGCTGTTGCTGCTGTTGTACTAATACTTCAACTACTACTGCTCCTACCATTACTAGTAATGCTACTGCTACTGCCACCACCACCACCACCACCACCACCACCACCACCACCACCACCACCACCACCACCACCACCACCACCACCACCACTGCTCCTACTACTACTACTCCAATTCGTACTACTACTACTACTACTACTACTACTACTACTACTGCTGCTGCTGCTGCTGCTGCTGCTGCTGCTGCTGCTGCTGCTGCTGCTGCTGCTGCTGCTGCTGCTACTACTACTACTACTACTACTACTGCTGCTGCTGCTGCTGCTGCTGCTGCTGCTGCTGCTGCTGCTACTGCTGCTGCTACTACTACTACTCCTCCTCCTACTACAACTGCTGCTGCTACTTCTACTATTGCCACAGCAAATGACAGTTTATTCCATTGCTATTTCAAGTTGTGATAACAGTACTACTACTGCTGCTGCAGCATTATGTTCATGATCATCATTATCACCATCAACAGCAGAAGCAGCAGTGGTATCATCATCATTATTCTCATCCTTCTCCTCCTCCTCTTCCTCCTCCTCCTCATCACCACCACCACCACCACCACCACCACCACCATTACCACCACCACCACCATTACCACCATTACCACCACCACCACCACCACCACCACCGTCGTCGTCGTCGTCGTCGTCGTCGTCTTTCTCATTCTTCATCATCATCACCACCACCTCCATTATCATCATCATCACCCCTCATTACCACCAGCTCCTCCATCATCATCACACCACCACCACCACCACCACCACCACCACCACCACCACCACCACCACCACCACCACCACCACCACCATAACAATCATCATCATCATCATCGTCGTCGTCGTCCTCCTCCTCATCGTTCTCAGCAGTAACAAATCAGGCCCAGCGCATCTGATTTAAGCATAGGACACTGGACAATCGTTATCTGTTTACGTCTTTCATGGGAAAGGCAGGAGAATGGACCAAGAAGGCAGAAAATAGACAAGAAGGCGATGACAGCAAGAAAAAGGAACAAGGCAGAAACGAAGAGAGGGATAGAAAAGAGGAAATTTCTAGCACAGATTTTCCAGAAGGTTATACTGACAGGACCATGGCATCCCCACAGGGGAGTTCACACACTAATGGCACCCTCCATTTTTCGTATGTAGATGAGTAGATAGGTAGATAGATAGTTTGGCAGGAAGGTAGCTAGCTAGTTAGCTTGCTGGTTAGATGCACAGATAGATAGATAGATAAATAGAAAGATAGATAAATAGATATACAGATAGATAGATAGAGATAAATAGACAGATAGATAGAGATAAATAGATAGAGATAAATAGATAGATAGAGATAAATAGACAGATAGAGATAAATAGATAGATAGAGATAAATAGATAAATTATATAGATATATAGATAGGCAGTTAGATAGATAGATAGACAGACAGATATATGGGCAGTTACATAGATAAATAGATAGACAAGTAGATATGTAGATAGACATAGACAGATAGATAGATAGATAGATAGAGATACATGGATTCATAGATACATAGACAGATAGACGGACAGATAGATTGATAGACAGATGGATATATAGAGGTAGAGAGAGATAAACATAGAAAGACAGGATACATGGATTCATAGATACATAGACAGATAGACGGACAGATAGATAGATAGACAGATGGATATATAGAGGTAGAGAGAGATAAACATAGAAAGACAGGATGATAGATAGACAGACAGAAAGACATATCGACAGACAAACCGAGCAACAGACAGACAGATAGACAGACAGATAGATAGATAGGTAGATCAAGAGACAGACAGGCATATAGATAGATAGACAGATAGATAAATAGACCAAGACATAGATAGATAGGCAGATAGATAGATAAATAGACCGATAGATGCATACACCAAGAGACAGACAGTCAGGTAGGCAGATAGACAGACAGACACACACACACACACACACACACACACACACACACACACGCGCGCGCTTACACACACATACACATACACACACACTCTCTCACACACACACACACACACACACACACACACACACACACACACACACACACACACACACACACACACACACACACACACACACACACACACACACACACACTTTAAATGAACAGACGTAAAATTGAACACACACACACACACACACACACACACACACACACACACACACACACACACACACACACACACACACCCCATCCCAACACACACAGACTTTGACCTCTGATATGGATAATACAAAATAAACCCAGCACAACCATCTGCAATTTGAAGAAAAAAAACCCAAACAAATGTTTTCTGTCAGGTTCACAACTTGTACAAAAACCTACTTACGGAAAATTCATTTTCAAAGCAGTGCTCAATGACTCCTTAGCTTAGGAAGTCAAAGCAGAAGTCAAGTCAAGTCAAGCCAAGAGAAGTCCAAGCAGAAGTCAAGTCAACTCAAGTCGAGCCTGTTAGGAAGTCCAACTCAAGTCAAGTCAGCCAAGTCAAGTCAAGAGAAGTCATGTCAAGTCAAGTCAAGAGAAGTCATGTCAAGTCAAGAAAAGTCCAAGCAGAAGTCAAGTCAACTCAAGTGAAATCAACTCAAGTCAAGTCAACTTAAGCCAACTCAAGCCATTTCAAGTCAAGTCAACCCAATTCAAGTCAAGTTAAATCAAGTCATTTCAATTCAAGTCAAGTCAAGTCAAGTCAAGTCGTCAATCACCTGCGTCAAAGTGTACCTCACACTTTAGAACTCACTCCGGAGTGAGTATAGGGACGTATAGGAGACCAA
>CM054141.1:17621779-17624279 GCA_028751875.1 Rapana venosa | reverse complement strand
CTACCTGCCCTCTTTAGGGTCAGGGAAGGTAAAGCAGCGAGGGAGAAGAGATGGGCGCCGCCCTCAATATGCTGGAGAAGCTAAAGTCTCTGACATCTCGCTCCCCAACGACCGAATAGGTTATGGGAGGGAACACTCTGTACCTCTGTGCCGTTACTATTTATTGTTGTAGTGATTGACTCATTAATTCATCTTTTTATCTTCCTACCTTCTTTCCTTCCTTCACCTATCCCGTAGTCCCGTAGACCGTGGGGGGCACCACTGAAGATTTTGCAACCGGCTTCCTCCACTTGCCACGCGGTCTTCTTCTTTCCTTAGCAAATCGTTCCACTCTAGGCCAGTCCACGATGGGAAGACATCTTTTTTTTATCTATACATTTATCTATTAATAAAATATCATATATTATAATGAAACGTGGACCATAGCAGCAGAGATTGAAAAGTGGATACAGGCAATGGAGATGAGGTGCTTTCGCAAACTCCTTGGTATTATCCCATACAGAGATCACATCAGTAACGAGGAAGTGAAAACCAGAATTCAAAACGCCATCGGATCATATGAAGAGCTCCTGACTTCAGTGAAAAAAACACCGGAAACTTAAGCGGTACAAGCACGTCACACGAACATCTGGACTGGCCAAGACTTGTCCTACTACAGGGAACAGTACAAGGAGGGAGACGAAGAAGAGGCAGACAGAGAGAACAATGGGAAGACAACATCAGAGAGTAGAGGACTGGTAGCCTTAGAGTGGAACGAATTGCTACTACAGAAAGCAAAGGATTGCGGGGAGTGGAGGAAGCTGGCTGCAAAATCTTCGTTGGTGCCCCCACGGTGCAAAGGACTAGGGGATAGGCATTATTTGTTAACATATTTCTTTATTGCAGTCGGACTAAGGCCACAGTACCCAACCCTGGAGGGTCGCAGTCTCGCGGGTATTTCTGCTGGGAGATGGTCAGAGTGAGTGATGTCTCCTACCTTCTCTATCACCTGACAAGTAGGTGGATTCTTTTGGGTTGTGTGTGTGTGTGTGTGTGTGTGTGTGTGTGTGTGTGTGTGTGTGTGTGTGTGTGTGTGTGTGTGTGTGTGTGTGTTTTGTTTTTGTTTAATGTCCATTCACTACTTGGTGATAAGGACACACCCGCATTCAAACCAACATCTCTCTCTCTCTCTCTCTCTCTCTCTCTCTCTCTCTCTCTCTCTCTCTCTCTCTCTTTAATGTACGTATATTTATATTATCACAACTATCTACAGTAGTGGTCTTACTGGGGAAGAATATATAATCTCAGCAACTGATGTTATGAACTGCTGAGAGTCATATAAAACTTCTTGAACAGTGGCATATTTTTTATGAATATCTATTCCTTTCCTTTTAAACAGGTCAGTTAGGATTGGGCAATCAAACAATAGATGGTGGATTGAAAGAGATTGAGAACAGCAACATGTCATATTTTTAGAGTATTTGGTGTTCCATGCATTTAGCCTCATTTTATATATTAAAATGTCTACTTTCCGTGAGCGTGTGTGTGTATGTGTGTGTGTGTGTGTGTGTGTGTGTGTGTGTGTGTGTGTGTGTGTGTGTGTGTGTGTGTGTGTGTGTGTGTGGCTATCGTTGATGTTTGTTGTTGTTGTTGATGATGATGATGATGATGATGTTGATGTTGTTGAAGATGATGATGATGATGTTGTTTTTGTTGTTGTTATTGTTGTTGGTGGTGGTGATTGTTCTTCTTCATGTTATTCTTGCTCTACTACTACTACTACTACTACTACTACTACTACTGCTGCTGCTGCTGCTGCTGCTGCTGCTACTGCTGCTACTGCTGGCAGAATTGCTTTGCATCCAATCTCCAAGCCCCGGGCCTTGTCACACCACCACCACCACCACCACCACCACCACCACCACCACCACCACCACCACCACCACCACCACTACCCACCACCACCACCCACCCACCACCACCACCACCACCACCACCCACCATCACCCCCACCTCACCACCACCACCACCACTACCCACCACCACCACCCACCCACCACCACCACCACCACCACCACCCACCATCACCCCCACCTCACCACCACCACCCACCACCACCACTCACCACCACCACCACCACCACCCACCCACCACCACCACCACCACCACCACCCACCACCACCACTCACCACCACCACCACCACCCACCCATCACCACCCCCACCCATACCCCACCCCAACCACCACCCACCACCACCACCTTCACCCCCCACCCACCACCACACCCCCCCCCCCCACTTACCACCAACCACCACCAAACAAACAACCAACAACATCATCGTCATTTTCCATTCTCCTCTTGATATGATATAGCGCTATACAAATTCCATTCATTTATTATTATTATTATTATTGTTATTATTATTATTATTATTATTATAATAATAATCATCATCATCATTATTATTATTATTATTATTATTGTTATGATGATGATGATATTATGTGCTGGGCAGACAAG
>CM054141.1:17601779-17611779 GCA_028751875.1 Rapana venosa | reverse complement strand
TGCCTGGGAAAAATCCTGTGAGATTGAAATTCCCCGGCGGAATGAAAGTTTTGCCCTGATGATGTTTTTAAGACTGCAGGGGAGTATCTCCCGACTTCAAATTTTTTTTTCTTTTTAACGAAGGAAGAAAATCGGGTTTGTGTTAAATTTTTGTTGGCTTTGAAATATCTCCCCGGTTTTTAAAAATAACAACTTTTATTAAAGGCTTTTGATTCTGAAATCTTCTTGATTTGGGAGATTGGAACCCATGATCTTTTGATTTTTTAAAACTTTGAAAACTGATTTTTCGGTTTTTTAAAGATTTTTTAAATGATCTTCCTGTTTCTTAGACTTTGTAACATGATTTTCCCTGATTTTTGAGATTTTGGTAATGTCTTCGATTTCTTGAGATTTGGTAAATGTTTTCGGGTTTCTTAAGATTTTTTAACTGATCTTCTGTTTTAAGATTTTAACGATTTTCCTGATTTTTTTTTGACTTTGATAACTTTTTCCCTGGTTTTTTTAAAGACTTTGGTAACAGATCTTCTGGTTTTTTAAAGTTTTGGGTAACATGTTTTTTGGGTTTCTTAAGATTTTTGATAACATGGTCTTCCTGATTTCTTAAGACTTTTGTAACATGATCTTCCTGGTTTCTTAAGACTTTGATAACATGATCTTCCTGATTTCTTTGAGACTTTGATAACATGATCTTCCTGGTTTCTTAAGATTTTTGATAACATGGTCTTCCTGATTTCTTAAGACTTTAATAACATGATCTTGCTGGTTTCTTAAGACTTTGATAACATGATCTTGGTTCGTTTATAAGTTTAGATTCTAGTGTTTTTTCTAACACTTTTGTTTATTATCATTGTTGATGTTGCCGTTGATTCTTTTAATTTTATTTTTTCCTGAGACTGTCTGCATTTAAATTTTAACACACCTTATGTGCCTTCTGTTTTTGCTTTATTTAATGTACGTTTTTTATGGTTTTTTTTTGTACTTTTTTTGGGGTAAGCAGGAGGTTTAAAAAAAATTAAAGGGCCTGAATATGATTTTTAAAAAATTTATTTTTTTTTAGCCCTTTTCAAATTTAAAAAAACATTTGTCATATTTTTTAATTTTTTTTGTTTGGCTAAACCCTGCAAAGGGACTAAACTTTGCAAACCCGTGACAGCACTAAAAAATAATGGCTTCAAAAAATTGAAAATTTAAATTTTTTTAAAATTTGGGCTAACAAAGGGTTTCTTTTATTGTTAATTTATGGTGGTTTTAATGCTGTAAACTTGGCTTTGGTACAGTCCCCAGTTTAACCAGCTGTGTAAATGGATACCTGCTCTTTAGGGTGGGGAAAGGTAAAGCAGGGGGAGGGAGATGGGCGCCCTCCTCATTGCTGGCCCCCGAAAATTGAGGCCTGTGCGCCCCCCTCGACCATAGTTTTTTGGTGTAATTCGCTTAAAAGCTCATCATCCCTTTTTTTCAAGAGGGTGGAGGAGGGGATTTTTTTAAGTATTTTATTGGAGGTTTTTTTTGGGTTTGCTTTTAAATAAGAGAAAAAAAATGTTTAGTAAAAACAAAATTATTTTTTATGTTTTTACTTTTTATGTATATGGCATGAGAAAAAAGGAGACACACACAGATTGTGTGCGAAAAGAAGCATGTGTACTTTAAAAAAAAATCAAAAAAGTAAGTGGGTTTTTTCATGTTTTAAAAAAATGTGTGTGGTTTTTTTGTTTTTAACAAAAAGCTTCTAGGATATAAATTTAACTTTTTAAAAAAGGTTTTGTAGTGTGTTTTATTCAGATTGTGGGCAGGGGTGTTTTTTCTCTCCATTTTCCCCTTATGTATTAATGATTTTTCCCTATTTTGATGTAAATACTATGTTACCAGTGTCGGAGCACTCGCTTTTCCCCCCGCCAAGTAAGCAGCGTCGAGCGTGGTTTCCCGTTTTGGTTTTGGGGGACCCTTTGGCCCCCCTTGTTCAGTACGTTTTCCCCCCGCTGTTAAAAAGGTACCTGCCCTCTTTAGGGTCGGAAAAGGTAAAGCTCGAGGGGGGGAGATGGGCGCCGCCCTCAATATGTGGGCCCCAGAGAAGTGAGGTCTCTGGGCCTGCTCCCTACGACCTTATGGTTATGGACTCCTTTCCTTTACTATAGTTTTTCATCAAGTTGTAAGACAGGTTGATTTATATCTTTTTCTTTTGTAGAAGACGATTATTCTGTCAATGGTGAAATCATCCATTTTTTTTTCTACAGGGTTTTTTTTATTTATATTTTTTTTGTTTGGGGGTTGTTGTTTTCCTTTCTTCGCTAGATAGATGGGGGTTGACGTAAGAAAAAATAGAATTTTTTGCGTTTTTTGAGTGTCCTCGGGTTTAATTTTTTTCTTTTCAAGATTTGCGCTAAATAAAAAGTCCGTATTATTTTTATCTTATTTATTATTGTTGGTATTTTAATTTTTTATTTTTTATTATTTTATTTTGTTTTATTGTTGTATTTTTAACAACTCACTTTTTAGTTGACTTTTTGTATAGTTCATTCCCTAAAGAGTGTAACTCTGTAGCATGCTGTTTGAAATTTTTAAAGTTGCGAGCATTGTTCCCTTAGCAAGACTGATACCACTGGTGATTGTTTCGTTTGTTTAAAGATTTGGATTTTTGTGTAGTTTTTTTTCAAGGTAAAAATGTTTTAACCTTATTTTTTTGTTTGTTTCTCTCGTATGTGTAACAAAAAACTCTTATTGTTTGGGCTTGCTGTGTTCCAATTCGTTCTTTTTTATAGTGTGTATTTTTTTTTTTTTTTTGTTGCTCCCTTTTTAAACATTTTTTTTTTGGTTTTCCCCCCGGCCCCCAAATTTTTTTTTTTTTACATGACTCCAATGAAAAGCTTTACACACTTGAGTTTAAAATTTTTATCCGTATACTGCAAAGACCATAATAATTTTCCCCTTTTTCATTAATAAAAAAGACAAAAAATTATTCAAAAAAAAAAAAATTTTAAAAAAAAGCCGCCAAAAATAAAAAAAAAAAAAAAAAAAAAAAGAAAAAAGGGCCAAAAAGGAAAACCACCAAGGTCAATATTTAATTTTTTCAAGAACTGCGGTTTTCAGTTCTACTTCAAACCACCAAGAGACATGCAGTATACAATTTAAAGTGGATTTTGACGCCCTTTTTCCTTTACATCATTTTTAGTCTATCATTTTGTGGATTTTATTCCCGTCATTTAAGTAGTTTATTTTTTTTTATTTATTTATTTTTACATCGAGGTTTAAAAGGAATAACATATGTGTTTTTTTTACATCCGTCCCCCGTGTGTATGCGTTTTTTTAAAATTTTTTCATTGTTTTGAAATTGAAACAACGAACAAGAAAAACTGTTTTTATTAAGTTCCTCGAACAACCCAAGAGAACTGATTAAAACGCTTCTTATGTGTGATAGTAAATGATTTTTCCTTATATATTTTTTTTTAATCTGGGTACATTTTGTGTGTGGGGATTTTTTTTCCTGCATTTTAAGTATGTTTTTTTTTTTAATTGAAAAACAACAACCTTTTCTTCTTTTCTTTTTGTTTTGTTGTTGTTGTTAAATCTGTGAAAACTTTTATCTTTTTCTTCTTCTTTTTTGAAAACTTTTTTTGTTTTATCTTTTAATTTAGTTTATTCATATTAGAAAAAAAAAATCTTTGTGTATTGACTTACCTGCATATTTTTATGTGCCTTTTATCCTGTATTTGTTTTAGTTGTTTTGGGTTGGTGGGTTTTCACATTTTGTTCTGGTTATTATCATTTTTATTATTATTTATAATAACATTAATGAATAAAAATAAGTTTTAAACAAAATCTGTGAAAAAAAACAAACGACCTTCACCACACACAATTTTGCCAACAGGAAAACCACTACATGCAAATCCCGAAGCGCCACCCATTGTGACAGGGGACGACACTCCGAGTACCCAAGGAGAGCCGAGAGGGTCGCACTTGCCTCCCTTGGTTACAAACACGCCGAGGACGGAACCGCTGCGTCAATAGGACTGAAAATAATTATAACAATAATAATAATAACAATAATAATTATTCTTCTTCTCACTGTGAGTGGGGAATAGAACTAACGAGAAGAGAACACAGGATGGGTGGTGGTACTTGGATGGAAGGAAAGCGCTAATATCCTGCGATTTTTTGTGTATTCTCTTTTAAAAAAAAATATTGCTGAGGTTTAAAAATTTTTTTGTATTCATTCATACAGTTTTGATATATGAGGTTTTTCTTTGTTGTTCTGTGACGTACAGTGATCTTGTGGTTTGACTGTATTGATGTATTTTGGGTTTTTTTCTCTCTCGCTGACGCGATTATTCAGCAAAGTTAATTTGCCCGAATATCCGAACTTAAACGAATTTTATTTTTTTAATGATTAGAACTACTTGCGTTTATGATCTTTCTATGCCAAACAAAATTTGCCTGTTTTGGCAGCTACGATTTTTGCTGAAAATGTGCAGTTCTATGCAAAAGTTTGATCGTTTTCAGATAAAATGAAGAAAAGGATCAATTTCCAGTCATTGTCTTCTGCGGTTTGTTGATATTCTTTGGGGGATATGGAATCACTAAAAAGAAAAAAAGGAACTATGTTTATTTATTGTCTTCTGCGGTTTGTTGATATTCTTTGGGGTATGGATTTACTAAAAAAAAAGAAGGAACTATGTTCATTTATTGTCTTCTGCGGTTTGTTGATATTCTTTGGGGTATGGATTTACTATACAAAAAAAAAAGAAGGAACTATGTACATTCATTGTCTTCTGCGGTTTGTTGATATCTATATATTTTTTTTCGGGGGGGGGGGGGGGTGGTATGGATTTACTAAATAAAAATATGGAACTATGTTCATTCATTGTCTTCTGCGTTACGTTGATATTTTTGCGGGGTATGGATTTACTAAAAAAAATATGAAACTATGCTCATTCATTATCTTCTGCGGTACGTTGATATTTTTGCGGGGTATGGATTTACTAAATAAAAATATGGAACTATGTTCATTCATTGTCTTCTGCGGTACGTTGATATTAATTTTTGCGGGGTATGGATTTACTATAAAAAAAAGGAACTATGTTCATTCATTGTCTTCTGCCGTACGTTGATATTTTTGCGGGGTATGGATATATCACAGCCCACAAATCCAGTATAACTCAGTCAAGGGTCCAGGGCTGAAAATACCACGCCCCTTCCTTTTACCAAAAGTCCAAGTGTGGTCAGTTTCTGCTATAATTAGCATCAGCTGGGATGGAATGGATGGCAGCTGAGGGGAGGTAAAAATGAGATAAAAAACCCACCTGACAGCTGTGGGATTTACTTTTGTCAACAGGAATTTTGTTTCATAATAATAATAATAATAATAATAATAATAATAATAATGTATGGAATTTATATAGCGCTGAATCTTGTAAAACAACAAATCAAAGCGCTCAGATGACATGAAATTTTTCTTTTATATCGAGGATAATGGAATAAGCACTCATGTGCTTTTTTTTACATCCAGTCCCCGTGTGTATGCGGTTTTGTAAATTTTGTCATCTGTTCCCACCGGCACACAATGGCCTCCTCTTTCAAAAAGCCGAACAGGATTTAACGTGTGCGCAAGATGTTCTGCATGCGTTCGCACACGGGGCCTCGGTTTATAGTATCATCCTAGAGGACTTTGACATTCAGTTCGATTTTTTGGGGGGTCAAACTGGGAAGAAAGGGCGAGGCTGGGAAGCGAACCCAGAACCTCAGGTTAACTTGTTGGCAGGCGAACGTCTGAACCAGCCTGCCACCTTTCATTCCTTATTTCATACAGAAAAAGCGAACAGTTTGACGTCCTTGTGTAGCTGTAGTCCTCAGTAACCAGCCTGGTAAATGCAGTAATGCCGTCAGCGCCTGGGCTTTATCACAGTTCTTGATTCAACCATTGACACTGGGGGCAACAGCAAAGTGAGAGGCTGTATGACCAGTGGCTTTCTTTCCCACTCATGGAATTCCACTTTACAGCTTAGTCTTTAGTGATCGACTATGACTCTCTGACTAGGAGGAGGCTTGACTCGCACAGTCCTTATGTGCTGCAGCCCTGGGGGCTGGTTGGCCTTTGGAGAACATCTCCAACGCTGACTGTCCATATGCCCACTTGGCCGAGAGAGTGGGGATGTACTGTGGGCAAGGCATCTCCACTATAATCAAATTTCTGCCCAGTTTCCAAAACAGCAGCTGCCTCCTCTGCTGTTTTGGAGGTCATCGTCGGACACGACGGACAAACATAAAAAAAGGTAAATGCAGGGCCATGCCCCTGACCACTGACTGACCACTCATCAGGAAGTTAGGGGAAGAATGAACATACGTTGAATCATAGTCCAGTACTGTCCAGATTTCGATATGAGGAATTTCCAGTGATGGCTGCAGTTTTGTTTCGTTTTGTTATGTGTGTGTGTGTGTGTGTGTGTGTGTGTGTGTGTGTGTGTGTGTGTGTGTGTGTTGTGGTGTGGTGTGTGTGTGTGGTTTTGTGAGTTGTGTGTGTGTTGTGTTGTGTTGTGTTGTGTGTGTGTGTGTGTGTGTGTGTGTGTGTTTTGTGTTTGTGTGTGTGTGTGTGTGTGTGTGTGTGTTGTGTTGTGTTGTGTTGTGTGTGTGTGTGTGTGTGTGTGTGTATGTGTGTGTGTTTGCGATTTTTGTTGTATATTAAAGTACTGACCAGATTTTCATTGACGAATTTACGAATGAAGGCTGTGATTTTTATTTGTTTTGTGTCGTGTTGTGTGTGTGTGTGTGTGTGTGTGTGTGTGTGTGTGTGTGTGCGTGCGTGCGGGGCGCGTGCACAAGTTGCAGTTCCTCTGCTGCAATTTTTATTTTTGTATAGAGTATTGACCAGATTTTCATCGACAAATTTACGAATGATGGCTGCGATTTTGTTTTTTGTTGTGTTGTGTTGTGTGTGTGTGTGTGTGTGTGTGTGTGTGTGTGTGTGTGTGTGTGTGGTGTTGTGTTGTGTGTGTGTTGTGTGTGTGCGTGCGTGTGTCCGTGCGTGTGTACGTGTACACAAGTTGCAGTTCCTTTGCTGCAATTTTTTTTTTTGTATAGTAGAGTACTGACCAGATTTTCATCGACGAATTTACGAATGATGGCTGCGATTTTGTTTTGTGTGTTGTGTTGTGTTGTGTTGTGTTGTGTTGTGTTGTGGTGTGTGTGTGTGTGTGCGCGTGTGTGTGTGTGTGCGCGTGTGCGGAGTGCGTGCGCACACAAGTTGCAATTCCTTTGCTGCGATATTTGTTGTATATTTGAGAACTGACCAGATTTTCATCGACGAATTTACGAATGATGGCTGCGATTTTGTTTTGTTTTGAATGTGTTGTGTTGTGTTGTGTGTGTGTGTGTGTGTGTGTGTGTGTGTGTGTGTGCGTTGTGCGCGCACACAAGTTGCAGTTCCTTTGCTGCAATTTGTGTTGTATACTAGAGTACTGACCAGATTTCAATAGACGAATTTACAAATGATAGCTGTGATTTGTGTGTGTTTTTTTGGTTTGTTTTTTGTACAAGTTGCAGCTCTTTTTTTGCTTTACTTTTTCACACACACTTTTTCTTTATCTCACTTATTAAAAAAGTAGAAAAAAATTCCTTGGCCTCAGTACAGTCCCCCAGTTCACCCAGCTGTAAATGGGTACCTGCCCTCTTTAGGGTCAGGGAAGGTAAAGCAGCGAGGGAGAGGAGATGGGCGCTGCTCTCAATATGCTGGCTTCTAGAGAAGTTGAGGTCTCTGACGCCTCACTCCCCTACGACCACATAGGTTATGGGACACCTTTACCTTTTAAATCAATGCTGTGATATGAATCAAAACATGTATATTGTTATTGCCATTTTTTGTGTTAACGTGATCTGTTATTGGTTGTAGAAGACAAAAAAAAAAAAGCGAGATACTGATTCTTTGTTGTTGTTGTTGTAAGTTTATATTGTTGCTGATGCTGTGATAATTATTCTTTAATACGCGCTCTGTCTCTTTCTCTCTGTTTCTGTCTGTCTGTTCGTCCGTCTGTCTTTCTCTACATGTTACTGTCTCTCTCTTTCTCATCTTTTATCACTGTGTGTGTGTGTTTGTGTGTGTGTTTGCGCGAGCGTGCGTGTGTGCGTGCACGCGCACACGCACGAGAAAGAGAGAATGCCGTGAATGTGTGTGTGTGTGTGTGTGTGTGCTAATATTAGTTTGTATGATGGTTTCTACTGACAAAAATGTGATAGAATAATTAGGCCTACTATTGTTACTATTGACTATTGACAATATGCTTGCTGTTTGGTCTGACGTGTTTATATATATATATATATATATATATTATATATTATAATATATATATATTATATATATATATAATATAGTTTCTGGACAGAATTGTGAACGTTTTCAATAAATACAGTTGCATTCTGGCTAGCTGACTCTGATGTGATGTGATATGATATGATGTGTGTATGTGTTTATTTATTTATTTTATGTTATTCTTTTATTTCGAAAATAGTAAAATATGCAGATACGAGGAAAATGGAATATGCACCCATGTGCTTTTTTTTTTACATCCAGTCCCCGTGTGTATGCGGTTTTGTAAATTTTGTCATCTTCACACAAACACTACACTACGCACACATAACTCACACGCACGTACACTCACACACAACGCTACACACACAACGCTACACACACAACACTACACACACACAACACACTCACCTCACACCCCTCACAATTCCCCCCCCCCCCCCCCGCCCCCACACACACAAAACTACACACACACCACACACAACACTACACACACACACAGACACAACACACACACAACACACCACTACACACACACACACACACACACACACACACACACACACCACTACACACACACAACAACAACACACACCACTACACACACACACATCACTACACGCACACACACACACACCACTACACACACTCACAACACACACACAGCACAACACACACCACTACACACACACACATCACTACACACACACCACTACACACACACACCACACACACACACACACCACTACACACACACACACACCACTACACACAAACACACTCACACACACACCACTACACACACATTCACACACACACCACTACACACACACACACACACACACACACACCACACACACACAACACTACACACACACACACACCCACTACACACAAACACAGCACAACACACACCACTACACACACTCACACAACACACACAACACTCACACAACACTCAAACACAACACTCACACACATATTTTCAGAATATATTATTATATTCTAGATGGAATGGGATATACATTGGGAAAAAAGGCACATGATTGGTAGAAACAGGTTTTTTTTAACACTGAAGAAAAAGATTGAAGAAATTGAGGGGTGGGGGTGGGGGTGGGGGAATATCAACACACAATGCAGCAAACAGTTTAAAATCAATCACCAACAACAGACCTTATCACTGATTTTGCATAGATGATTAGATTTTATACCTTGTAAGTACGTCATGTGTGTGTGTGTGTGTGTGGTGTGTGTGTGTGTGTGAGGTGTGTGTGAGTGTGTGTGTGTGTGTGTGTGTGTGTGTGATGTGAGTGTGAGTGTGTTGTGTGTGTGTAAATTTGTGTGGATTTGTGTTTGCAAGTGTGTGTGTGTAAGCGTGCATGCATGTGTATGTGCGCGCACGTCTACGTCGTTGGTGCATGTGTGTGTATGTGTGTGTCCGCGAGCGTGTGTATGTGTATGCGCACACGCACACACGTGCATGTGTGTGCCTGTGTGAGCGCGTGCACGTGTGCGTGCGTACGTGTGTGTGTGAGTAAGCGAATGCACGCGTTCGTGCAAGCGTACGTACGTTCGTGTGTGTGTATGTGTGTGTGTGTGTTTGTGTGTGTGTGTGTGCGAGCGCGTGCGTGCGTACGTGTGTGCTCATGTGTGTCAGAGACTTAATATCGTCTACAACAACACACAATTTTCAGAGTCACAGCAGTTGAA
>CM054141.1:17581779-17596779 GCA_028751875.1 Rapana venosa | reverse complement strand
GAAGCACACACACTGGATGAGAAGTTTTGCGTGTATGACTCTTTTTTCCAAGTAACCTCGCCATATAGGCAGCCATACTCCGACTTCAGAGGATTTGTTTTCTCTTCTCTCCTTTAACAAAGGAAGAGTGGCAGGTTGTTGTTACGTTTTAAGAGTTTGTGATGGCTCGAAGTCAATCAATCTCAACACAACACAACATTTTACATCAACATAACATCATTTTAGCATAGTAGACCTTGGCAATGAGCTGACATCAAATAACTGACACAGCTTTTTTTTTTTGGCGAGGGGGGGGGGGGGGGGGGGGCTGGGTCTTCAGCTTTTCGAAATATAAAAGAATAAATAAAGAAATACATACATAAACAAAAAATCCGCAACCAACCTAAATGGTCCTTGTCGATCTTGTTGATGAGTTTGTCCATGAACTTCTTGTCTCTGTACAACTCCTCCAGAAGTCTCCGCAATCGTCGGTCGTCAAAGTCGATCGGGGACCTGAGTGGAGGAGACCAGATTTTTCCCCCCGTGTGAAAACCGTTGGCTTAATAAAAAATTTTTTTTTGGGGGGGGGGGGGGGGACGGGATAGCCTGGTGGTTAGAGTGATGTATTCGTGATCTGCTGACCCCGCGTTCGATTCCCGTTCAAGAGGATTTTTCTCCTTTGGAGTTAACTAACGTCAGTGCCGGACTCCACTCTCCCCCAAAAGTCCTTCGGGTGAGACTTTAAACCGAGGTCGTCCCGTGTGCGAACGCACGCAGAACATCTTGCGCACACGTTAAAACCCGTTCCGCTTTTTGGGAAGAGTAGGCCATTGTATGCCAGTGGGAATGGATGACAAAATGTACACAATTCCATACACCCGGGGACTAGATGTAAAAAAAAGGCACATGAGTGCTTATTACATTTTCCTTGAAATAAAACAACAAAATAAAAAACCTCAACAACACACATTCATACATACATAATGTATACATACATACATACACACACATTCCTACATACACACATACAAGCATACAGACAGACATAAATACATGCATACAGACAGAGAGAGATGAGAGAGAGAGAGAGAGAGAGAGAGAGAGAGAGAGAGAGAGAGAGAGAGAGAGAGAGAGAGAGAGAGAGAGAGAGAAACAGACAGACAGAGACAGACAGACAATGAAAATTGAAAATCAACGACTTTAATGATGAGAAAAGCTTATTGCATCTACCCCCACCCCTTCCCCGTTTGTCACGCACACACACACACACTACGCACACACACACACACACACACACACGGACACACACACACACGAACACACACACACACGAACACACACACACACACACACACACGAACGAACACACACACACACACCCACCCACTTACCCACCCACCCACCCACACACACACACACCCACCCACCCACCCACACACCACACACCCACTTACCCACCCACCCACCCCACACACATACACACACTTTCTTATTATTGCTCTTCTCCTTATCCCCACCCCCACCCCTCAAACAAAACCTCCCACCACCACCACCACCACCACCACCAAATCCCACCTTCCTCAACTCCCACCCCCCATCTCTCCCCCGCCCTTCCACCCCCAACCCCTCAACCCCACTCACCTCCCAGACGACTTGGTAAAAGCGACAGAGCCACTGTTGTTGTTGTTGTTGTTGTTGCTGTTGTTGTTATCAGAACCCCCACGTCTGTGAGCCCACGCCTCTCCTCCTCTTCCTCCCCCCTCCTCATTCTCCTTCCCCTTCTCCTCCGTGTCGTCGGGCCGATGGGGATCCAGGTAACTGGCGTCGTCGTCGTCGTTGTTGTCTGTCCTCTCCTCGCCCTGATGGAATGGTTTCCATGTCGGTTGGTGGTGTCACGAACGTGCAACATGAGGGAGGTGTGTGTGTGTGTGTGTTGGGGATGGGGGGAATGCAATGTAACATTTTTTTGATGAGGATGGTTGTTGGTGGTTGGTGGTTGGTGTGGTGGAGGGGAGGGGTGGGTGGTGGGCGGATGGTGGGGGTGGGTGGTGGGTGGTGGGGGTGGTGTTGGTGGTGGTTGGTAGTGGTGGTTGGTGGTTGGTGGTGGTGGTTGGTGGTTGGTGGGGGGATTGGTGGTGATTGTGGGGGTGGTTGGTGGTGGGGGTGGTTGGGGTCGTGGTGAGTGTGTGGTGGTGATGGTTGTGGGGGTGGTTGGTGGTTGGTGGTGGGGGTGGTTGGTGGTCGTGGTGAGTGTGGTGGTGATGTTGTGGGGGCGATTGGTGGTGGTGGTGATGGTGATGCTGATGATAATGAAGTAGTAGTAGTAGCAGCAGCAGCAGCAGCAGCAGCAGTAGTAGTGGTAGTAGCAGCGGCAAGCAGTAGCAGCAGCAGCAGTAGGAGTAGTAGTAGTAGCGGTAGTAGCAGCAGTAGTAATAGCAGTAGTAGTAGTAGTGGTAGTAGTAATAGTAGCAGCAGCAGTGCTAGTAGTAATTTTAGTAGTAGTAGTAGTAGTAGTAGTAGTAGTAGCAGTAGCAGCAGCAGTAGCAGTAGTAGTAGAAGTAGCAGCAGCAGCAGCAGCAGTAGCAGCAGCAGCAGCAGCAGCAGCAGCAGCAGCAGCAGTTGTAGTAGTACTAGTAGAAGTAGTAGTAGTAATAGTAGTAATAGTAGTATCAGCAGCAGCAGCAGCAGCACCAGTAGCAGTAGTAGCAGCAGCAGCAGTAGCAGCAGCAGCAGTAGTAGCAGCATCAGCAGTAGCAGTAGTAGCAGCACCAGTAGCAGTAGTAGCAGCAGCGGCAGTAGCAGTAGTAGCAGCAGCGGCAGTAGCAGTAGTAGCAGCAGCAGCAGTAGCAGTAGCGGCAGTAGCAGCAGCAGCAAAAGCAGCAGCACTAGTAGTAGCAGCAGCAGCAGTTGTAGTAGTACTAGTAGAAGTAGTAGTAGTAATAGTAGTATCAGCAGCAGCAGCAATAGTAGTTGTAACAGTAGTAATAATAATAATAATAGTAGTAGTAGTAGGAGGAGGAGGAGGAGGAGGGGAAGGAGGAGAAGGAAGAAGAAAAAAGAGAAGGAAACGGAGGAGGAAGAAGAGAAGGAAGAGGAGGAGTGTGCACCACAGCCATCCAGACAGCCATGAACAATGAACAGTGAAAGCACCAACACACCTTGCCGTTGCCTCTGGAGTGGGGAGGCAGGATCATGCTGTCGTCTGCTTTCGAGCCCCAGGCTGACTGAGCTGTCAACAACAGCACAAAAATTTAATATCCCAGAAAAAAAGAATGACCGGTGACTTCACATAATGAAGAGTGTATAGTCTCTCGGGTCACACGTTCAAACCTGTTTGGCCTTTCGGAAGAGTAGGCCGTCTGTTGCCAGTGGGAACGGATTTTATTTCATTTCATTCCATACCACTTTAAGTCACGGCAGATTTCTCCGTGAAATTCGGGCTGCTCTCCCCGGGGAGAGCGCGTCGCCACAAGAGCAGCGCCACCCATTTTTTTTTCCTGTCTGCAACTGTATTTGTTTCCCTATCAGAGTGGTTTTTTTCTACAGAATTTTGCCAAGGACAACTCTCTTGTTGCCATGGGTTCTTTTACGTGCGCTAAATATGTGTAACACACGGGACTTCGGTTTATCGTCTCATCCGAAAGACTAGCGCCCAGACCACCACTCATGATCTAATGGATGGGGGAAAAGTTTCGAGTCCAAACGGGGTACGAACCACCGCACACTCCCGACCCGGACTTTTCGCTTTTTAGACAGGCGCGTTACCTCTAGACCACCGATCCACATATAACAAAGAGTTAAAAAAAAAACCCTGCGTGCACACATGGGGACTTGAGGTAAACATTTAAAAAAAAGCACACGAGTGCTTATTTTCATTATCCTCGACATCAAAGAATGAATAAATAAACTGAAATTGAAAAAAAAGAAAAGGAATAAAAAATTGAACGTATGTTCTTTCTTTTTTCCTTTCTTTTGTATTTCGAGCATAATGGGATATCAATCATTTGATATATTTTTTTAAAAAACAATCCAGTCCCCCGTGTGGTATGTGGTTTTGTCAATGTTGTCATCCGTTCCCACAGGCGCACAATGGCCTACTCTTCCAAAAAGCAGGAACGGGTTTTAACGCGCGAGTTCTTGCCGCAAGGCTAAACCAGTCCTCTTCAGCTCTGCTCCACTCCAGACTCACTGACTGACTCACTGCTCAGTGCTTATTCCATTATCCTATACCGATACTATAAACCGAGGCCCCGTGTGCGAACGCGCGCAGAACACCTTGCGCACACGTTAAACCCTGTTCCGCTTGTCGTAAGAGTAGGCCATTGTGTGCCGGTGGGAAGAGATGACAAAATTTACAAATCCGCGCACACACGGGGACTGGATGTAAAAAAGCACATAAGTGCTTATTCCATTATCCTCGATATAAAAGAATAAAAACAATTAAATTAAAAAATCCTCGATATAAAACAATATATATAAATAAACCTCACTGACCTACTGACCGACTCACTTTCTGACTGACCTATTCACTGACTCGCTCACCGACTCACTCATCATTTACCTATTCACTGACACTCACTGACTCATTCACTGACCCGCCTATTCACTAACTCACCCCTCACTGACTGACTGACTGTCCGACTCACTCACCTACCCTTCACCACCCACTCACTTTTCGCTCACCCTTCACCAACCCACTCACTCTTCACCCACTAACTCACCTTTTATCCCCCCAGTCACCCTTCCCTCACCCACCTGAACCCACTCACCCACCTGAACCCACTCACCCACCCGTAACCCACTCACCCACCCTGAACCCACTCACCCTTCACCCACCCGTAACCCACTCACTCTTACACTTCACCCACCAACTCACCTTTATCCCCACCCCCACCCCACTCACCCTTCACCCACCCGTAACCCACTCACTCTTCACCCCACTCTTCCACTCACCCCCACTAACTCACCTTTATCCCCCACCCACCCACCCCCTTACCCCACTCACCTACCCACCCCTTCACCCCTCCCCCCCCCCCCCCCCCCACCCCCCCCCCCCTCACCTCCCCTCCAACCCCCCCCACCCCCCCCCCCCCCCTCCACCACTACCCCCTCCACCCCCCCCCAACCCTCCCCCACCCCACCAACCACCCCCACCCCCCCCCCAACCCCACCCCCACCCCCCCCACTACCCCCCCACCCCAACCCCCCCCCCCCCACCCACCCCTCACCCCCACACCCACCCCCCCTCCCACCCCACCCCACCACCCACCACCCCCCCCTCCCACACCCACCACCCCCACCAACCCCCCCCCACCCACCCCACCCCAAACCCCTCCTCCCCCCCCTCCCCTCACTCCTCCCCTTCATCCCAAGCTCCGATCCCTCTCAGCCCTCCCCACTGGCCCCTGAGCCGTCGAGCACAACCCACCCGTATCCAACCCCCCCCATCCCTCAGCAACCAAACCCCCCTGTACCTCCTCCCTCCTTCACTCAACTCACCCTTCATCCTGGACAAGAAGGTTCGATCCCTCTGCAAGCCGTCCACCAGCATGGACCGCTGGGAGGCCGTGACGCACAACCCCCACTTGGGGTAGTTGGCCGGGGTGAACACCCTCTCGGGTGCCATTGTCGGGGTCCTCAAGGGAGGCAAGCGCGAACCGCCGCGCGTGGGTAACCTCTCTTGCCCGTTCCTTCTCCTCTCTTCCTCAGGGTCTTCTACGTCTTCTTCGTCGTCTTGTTCTGCTTCATCCTCTGACTGTAGTCCATTGGGGTGTTTCAGTGTTCGGGACGGGTCGAGGCTACTACTAGCGTGGTTGTGTCCGTGAGGGATTCTGGTGGTCCCAGTTCTGTGGGAGGTTGTTGTGCTGGTGGTGGTGGAGGTTGTTGTTGTTGTTTCGGCGAAAGCGACCTTTCCTTGCTGGTGAAATCAGATTTGTTTTGTGTGTGGTGAGATGGAAGGTTTATTCTTTTTTTTATTTTTATATCGAGGACAGATACACAGATACAGAGACACAGACATATACACACGCACGCGCGCAGACACAAACAACTACATTCACACACACACACACACATGTACATACAACCACACTCACACAAACAACTACATTTTCACACACAGACACAGACACAGACAGACAGACACACACACACACTGCATTCACACACAAGAAAAAAGTAGGCGAATGTTTAGATTTGTTGTGAAGATGAAGAATTCGGGCTGCTGTCCCTCCCTGGGGTGAGCGCGTCGCCACAAGAACAGCGCCACCCAATTTTTCTTTTCCTGCCTGCATGTCTTTTTGGTTTCCTATTAGAGTGTTTTTTTTTTTTTTTAACAGAATTTTGCCAGGAACAACGCTCTTGCTGCCGTGGGTTCTTTTACGTGCACTAAAATGAGTAGAGCACACGGGACCTCAATTTATCGCCTCACCCGAAAGACTAGCACCCAGACCACCACTCATGATGTAATGGATGGGGGAAAAGTTTTTGGCCCAAACGGGGCTCGAACCACCGCACTCTTCCGACCCGGAATTTTTGCTTTCTAGGCAGGCGGGTTACCTACCCCTAGACCACCGATCCACATATGACTGACTGTCCAGTACAGTGACTGACGTGAAGAAAAATAAAACACGTCATATATCGATTTCTAGTATTAAGTGTCCTGAAGACAGAGGCACAAGCCTCGCCAACACACGATGGTTTAAAGATAAAGGTAAAGGTAAAGGTGTCCCATAACCTATAAGGTCGTAGGGAAGTGAGGCATCTGAAACCTCATCTTCTCCAGGGGCCAGCATATTGAGAGCGGCGCCCATCTCCTCTCCCTCGCTGCTTTACCTTCCCTGACCCTAAAGAGGGCAGGTACCCATTTACAGCTGGGTGAACTGGGGGGACTGTACTGAAGCCAAAGCGCGCAAAACAGTCACCCATCCAACTGGTAACCACGCTCGATGCTGCTTAACCTTAGCTAGGGGAAAGCGAATGCTCTGACCACTGAGCTATCCCGTCCCTGGTATGGTTTAAAGATACGGATTTAAAACAAACAGCAAACACACAGAGAGGGATTAAAAAAAAACCCACCGGTAAATTTACAGTAATCTTTACCATACGGTAGTAGTTACAGTGTGTGTATGTGTGAGTGTGTGTGTGTGTGTGTGTGTGTGTGCGTGCGTGCGTGCGTGCGTGCGTGCGTGTGTGAGTGTGTGTGTATTAATTCATTTCGAGGATAATGGTGTAAGCACTCATGTGCTTTTTTCTTTTACCTCTAGTCCCTGTGTATATGCAGTTTTGTAAATTTTGCCATCCGTGTGTGTGTGTGTGTGTATGTGTGTGTGTGTGTGTGTGTGTGTGCATGCGCGCGTGTAAAATCACAAGCTGTGAACAGGCAACAAACTGAAAATACTACTTCACTATGAACATTGTCACACATATCACTGCTGTTGTTGTTGTAGCTGCTAATACTATTGTTGTTGCTGTTGTTGTTGTTATTGTTACTGTTGTTACTGTTGCTGCAGCAGGTTGTCTCTCACCGTCACTGGTCGGGAGGTCTGACGTGTGCCCACCGTGGATGACGTGTCGCTGACGTTGTTGGCCACCGAGTCGGCGTTGAGCCAGCTGTCGGTGATGACGTCATCTTGCCGGCGAGACTTTTTCTTGTCACTGCTGCCGAACAGCCGTTCGTTGAGCAAGCGACGCAGGGCTGTCTTCACCCGCTTGTCCTGTGCACACACACACACATAGAGACATACAGACACACACACAGACACAGACATATACACACACAGGCACAGACAGAGACATATACACACACAGACACAGACATATACACACACAGGCACAGACACAGACATATACACACACAGGCACAGGCACACACACAGAGACACAGGCATACACACAGAGACACAGACACACATACATACACACACACACCCAGACAGACATACAGGCACAGACACACACATACACAAAAAGACACACACACACGCACACACATACACACGGACACATACACACAGACATACACACACACGCACAGACATACATGCACAGACACACACATACACAAAGAGACACGTGCACACACACATACACAAACACGCACACACACAGACAGACAAACACACACACATAGACACAGACACGCACATACACACGGGCACAGACAGACACACACATACACACACACGCACACACACAAAAACACAGACACAGACACAAAGACACGCACACACGCACACAGACACAAAAACACAGACACAGACACACAGACACGTACACACACACACACAGTCACAGACACGTACACACACACACACACACACACACGCACACAGACACAAACACACATACACAAACAGACACACACATAAACACACACACACACACGCACACAGACACAAACACACATACACACACAGACACACACATAAACACACACACACACACAGATACGCATATACACACACACACACACAAACACACACACAGATCAGGGTTTCGTTATCGTATTTTATTGACGGTATCACTTTTTGGTTGACTGGATGTGATGTGTGTGTGATGTGATGTGATGTGGTGTGATGTGACGTGGTGTGATGTGGTGTGATATGATGTGGTGTGATGTGGTATGATGTGATGTGACGTGATGTGCGCGCGCATGGATTTGAAATCTGTTGCTCATTATGTTTAAGGAGAGTTGCATGCCTGTAAATGATTGAGTGCAAGCGCTTCGATTTGTTTGTTTTTTTACAAGATTCAGCGCTATATAAATTCCATATATCATTATTATTATTATTATTGATGTGATGATGAGAGAGAGAGAGAAAGAGCGAGAAAAATAGAGTGAGAGAGAGAAAATGTGTGTGTGTGAGGGAGAGAGCGAGAGCGAGAGAGAGAGACTAACACACAGAGAGAGAGAGAGAGAGAGAGAGAGAGAGAGAGAGAGAGAGAGAGAGAGCGAGAGCGAGCGAGTGCATGTTCGTTCTGGGTGACCCTCCAGGGGTGTTAAGCTGAGGAACACCCAACATCACTACACGCATTCAGAAAAAAGAACACAAACACCAATATTATAGCAGCCATGGAATCAGACTCATGTTAAGCATTGTTAGCTTAAGATGCTGATTTTTTAAAAAGTTAAGCCAATGTACACCAAAAGCAAATCAAAGGTCCTATTAGCATTTTTTTCTTTGCACCAGCAAAATGTCAGCTCGTATTTCTCTCTCTCTCTCTCTCTCTCTCTCTCTCTCTCTCTCTCTCTCCTCTCTCTCTCTCTCTCTCTCTCTTCTCTCTCTCTCTCTCTCTTTTGGACACACACACACCACACACACTGATGGGGACGGGAAAGCCTAGTGGATAGATAATTGCCAATCTTACGACCCGGGTTCCATTCCCGTTCAAGGGGATATTTTCCTCTGGAGTTAACATCAGTGCAGACTCCACTCTCCTCAAAAGTCATTCGGATGAGACTATAAACCGAGGTCCCGTGTGCGAACGCACGCAGAACATCTTGCGCACATGTTAAATCCTGTTCCGCTTTTCGTAAAAGTAGGCCATTGTGTGCTGGTGGGAACAGATGACAGAATTTACAAAACTGCATACACACGGGGACTGGATTTTTAAAAAAAGCGCATTAGTGCTTATTCCATTATCCTCGATATAAAAGAATAAAAGAAAAAAAAAGAAAAACAGAAATGAAGTTGTTTTTGTCTTTATATAGATAGGTTGATGAAAAAAAAGCAAATGCGTTGTTTAGTCAATGTACTATCTGGAAATAAACATTTGACTTTGACCTTGGCTTTGACACACACAGACATACACACACGCTACACACACAAACACACACACTACACACACACACGCTACACACACACACACCACACACACACACACCACAACACACACACACACACACACACACACACACAGACATACACACACGCTACACACAAAAAAACACAAAACAACAAAACAAAAGACAACACACACTACACACACACACACAAACACACACTACAAACACACACACCACTCACCCCCCCCCCCCCCCGCCCACCCCTTCTCCCCACCCTCCACACACGCTACAAGAACACGATGATGATACCATTTCTAACTCCACGAAAACGGCCAAACTTTTGTGTAGTAGCATAGAAATCCCTGAATAATGATGGAATGAATGGCTGTCAGTGGTCAGAGCATTGCGCGATGATTATCGCCCCCCCCCCCCCTACCCCACACACACCTCCTTCTGTCACCCCATTCTGCTGGGTACTCAACTGACTGACAGCAAAAAAAACCCAAACCCATATAGCACTAGACAAGCGAGAAAAAAAGAAAAAAAAGACTGCATGTATAGCTGTCAATCATCCGAATGTCTCAGAGACCCTATAGCTTTGAAAGACTGCCGTACCTGGCAAGGAAATTAAATGAGTGAGTGAGTGAGTGAATGAGTGAGTTAATGGAAGAGTCATGTATATATACACACATGCGCTTGCGCGTGCACACACACACACACACACACACACACACACACACACACAAAACTGGCAGGGTGAGGTAAAAGGTAAAGGTGTCCCATAACCTATGTGGTCGTAGGGGAGCGAGGCGTCAGAGACTTCAGCTTCTCTAGGGAGCCAGCATATTGAGGGCAGGTGGCGCCCATCTCCTCTCCCTCGCTGCTTTACCTTCCCTGACCCTAAAGAGGGCAGGTACCCATTTACTACAGCTGGGTGAACTGAGGGACTGTACTGAATCCAAGGCGCGCAAAACCGTCACCATTTCACTTGGTAACCACGCTCGATACTGCTTAACCTTGGCTGGGGGGGAAAGCGAGTGCTAGCTCTGACCACTGAGCTACCCTCGTCCCCTTCAAGTGAGAGTGAACAGAATGGTGAGAGGTTTTATCGATTGAATCGATACTGTGTCGCTCGCGTCACCATGTGAAGTAACTCCCCTCAAAACAATGGCTTATGTCTATCGCCTTTACGGGTTCCGAGGTTGTGTTTATTCGCGTTAAGTCGCCTGTGCATGACATCATGTTGTTCGAGCAGAAAAAGTTTGTGTAACAGATTTCCCCCCCTCTCTCTCTCTCTCTCTTTCTCTCTCTCTCTCTCTCTCTCTCTCTCTCTCTCTCTCTCTCTCTCTCTCTCTCTCTCTCTCTCTCTCATTTCCTTCAGTAGTCTGTGCATAACATTATGTTATTCGAGAAAAAATGTTTGTGTAAGAGATTTTTTATAAAACTCATTTTCTTCTGTAAATCTTATAATCTGTTCTCTGCACTGGGTATTTTGTGGTGGTTTTTTTTTTGCTCGATAGAAAGGAGATTAAGTAGGACTTGCGAGTAGCACTTTTGGTTTGTGAACCAGATTGTGTGTGTGTGTGTGCGTGAAAGAGAGAGAGAGAGAGAGAGAGAGAGAGAGAGAGAGAGAGAGAGAGAGAGAGAGAGAGAGAGAGAGAGAGAGAGAGAGAGAGGGAGGAGGAGAGATAGATAGAGAGTTTTAAAATTTATTTTATTTTATTTTATTCTTTTATTTCGAGGATAATGGAATAAGCACGCGTGTGATTTTTTTCAATCAAGTCCCCGTGTGTATTCAGTTTTGTAAATTTTGTCATCCGTTCCCACCGGCACACAATAGCCTACTCTTCCGAAAAGCGGAACGGGTTTTAACGTGTGCGCAAGATGTTCTGCGTGCGTTCACACACGGGACCTCGGTTTATAGTCTCATTCGAAGGACTTTTGGGGAGAGTGGAGTCGGCATTGACATTAACTCCAGAGGGAAAATCTTTTTGAACGAGATTCGAACCCGGGTCAGCATATCACGAACACATCACTCTAACCATTAGGCTATCCCGTCCCCCGAGTGTGTGTGTGTGTGTGTGTGTGTGTGTGTGTGTGTGTGTGTGTGTGTGTGTGTGTGTGTGTGTGTGTGTGTGTTAAGTGTGTGTATTGTGTGTGTGTGTGTGTGTGTGTGTGTGTGATAGAGAGAAAGATAGATAGATAGAGATAGAGCGAGAGACAATAACAATGACAAATTCTTTTATTTCGAGGATAATGAATAAGCACTCATGTGCTTTTTTAAATCTAGTCCCCGACAGAGAGAGACAGAGAGAGAGAGAGAGAGAGAGAGAGAGAGAGAGAGAGCGAGAGCGAGCGCGCGCGCGCGCGTGTGTGTGTGTGTGTGTGTTACAGAGCGTGTGCTGGCATGTGAATGGTGATTTCAAGGGTCTGCTCGCCTGTTTATAATAAAATCAAGTACAAAATTATAAAAAAAACAACCCAGCTAGACTTCGTCAGTATAATATAATGCCCATGAAAAGTTGCTGCTATCCTTATTATTTGCTTGTAAATACTTTGCTTTGAAGTACTTGTCCAAGCAAATCTACACCCCCCCAAAAAAACCCCACAGACAACAAACAACAACCCCCCCCCCCACACACACACCAGATTATATATTATCCGTTTTTATATCACTTGCAGGTAAGCTTGAATTTTTGATTTCTGATAATTTTTTGTGTTTGTTTTTCACTAATACGCTGACAATGCTATTTACTGATCTTCCTTCGGATGAGACTATAAACCGAGGCCCCGTGTGTGAACGCACGCAGAACATCTTGCGTACACGTTAAATCCTGTTCCGCTTTTCGATAGAGTGGGCCATTGTGTGCCGATGGGAACAGATGACAAAATTTACAAATCCGCATGCACACGGGGACTAGATGTAAAAAACACACGAGTGCTTATTCCATTATCCTCGATATAAAAGAATAAATAAATTAATAAAATAAATTCTTGACTAAAAACGGAGTTCAGGAATTTTCACGAACAAAATTCAGGATAGTCAACCATTGCTTTCTTCCGAAGGCAAGTGTTTGACAAGTGTTAGCGCTGGAACACATTTACGGCCTCAAAGTGTATTGCTTATTATGAAGATTAATATTCTAAAGAAAAGGAAGAGATAAAGGGAGAGAGAGAGAGAGAGAGAGAGAGAGAGAGAGAGAGAGAGGGGGGGAGGGGGGGGAAGAGAGTGTTGTGTAATAAATAAAGATGTGGAACATGAACAAAATAAAAAGAATAGACGTTAAGGGTTTCTTCCTCTTTTTCCATTCTTGAGCTTTCTTACAGGAGAAATAACAGACTAACTTATTTTACATGCATACAAAAAAAATTACATTTTATATTCCAGTTGCTCTGTGTGATAATGTACACTGTGAAGGGTATAACCTCTGTGTGTGTGTGTGTGTGTGTGTGTGTGTGTGTGTGTGTGTGTGTGTGTGTGTGTGTGTTGTTGTTGTCTTCAATTTAACGTCTGTTCACTCTAAGTGATATTAGAAAGATGTGTGTGTGTGTGTGTGTGTGTGTGTGTGTGTGTGTGTGTGTGTGTGTGTGTGTGTGTGTGTGTGTACATTTGAATTTTCCGTTTGGATCCGAAAAATTTCCCCCATCCATTATATCATGAGTGGTGGTTTGGGCGCTAGTCTTTCGGATGAGACGATAAAACCGAGGTCCCGTGTGTTACACATAATTATTTAGCACACGTAAAAGACCCCACGGCAACAAGAGAGTTGTCCCTGGCAAAATGCTGTACAAAAAAAAGCCACTCTGATAGAGAGACAAATACAGCTGCAGACAGGAAAAAGAAAACAAATAGGTGGCGCTGCTCTTGTGGCGACGCGCTCTCCCCGGGGAGAGCAGCCCGAATTTCACGCAGAGAAATCTGCGTGACTTAAAGTGGTATAAATTAATACATTTGTTAAACCGTTAATTGTTCTTGGTTGTATGTGTTGGGGTGAGTTGAATGCAAGGGCAATGCTTTGTTTTTACAAGATATAGCGCTATATAAACTCCATTAAAAAAATTATTAACATTATCATTAATGTCAATTTTCTTTTAACCCCCCCCCCCCAGATAGATTTATTCCATGTACTTTCTCTGCTTGGTTATTTACAACATGAATCACTAATTAGCCTCAGCGTGGAAAGTATGTAACTTATTCTTCCATTTACAAAATTAAAGGGTAACAAAATAAAAGAAACAAGAGAAATCCTTAAAACCTGTTCCAGCCCTCACACTTGTCAAATACTAACCACCTAAAGAAAGCATCTCATATTTTTTTATTTTTTCTAAATGATATTGGTCGATTTTCTAAGAGAGAGAGGAGAGAGAGAGAGAGAGAGAGAGAGAGAGAAGAGAGAGGAGAGAGGAAGGAGAGAGAGAGAGGAGGAGAGGGAGAGGAGGGAGAGAGAGAGAGAGGGGGAGAGAGAGAGAGGAGAGAAGAACGAGAGAGAGAGAGAGGGAGAGAGAGGGAGAGAGAGAAAGGGAGAGAGAGAGAGAGGAGAGAGAGAGAGGGAGGGAGAGGGAGAGAGAGAGAGAGAGGAGAGAGAGAGAGAGGAAGAAGGAGAAAGGAGAGAGAGAGAGAGAGGGAGAGAGAGAAACAGGGAGGAGAAAGAAGGAGAGAGAGGAGAGGGAGGGAGGGAGAGAGAGAGAGAGAGGAGAGAGGGAGAGAGGGAGGGAGAGAGAGAGAGAAGAGAGAGAGGAGAGGAAGGAGAAGAGAGAGAGAGAGAGAGGGAGAGGGAGAGAGAGAACAGGGGAGGAGAGAGGAGAGAGAGGGAGAGGGAGGGAGGGGAGAGAGAGAGGGGGGGGGGGGGAGGAAGAGAGAGAGAGAGAGAGAGGAGAGAGAGAGAGAGGGAGGAGAGAGGAGAGAGAGAGAGAGAGAGAGAGAGGAGAAGAAGGGGAGAGAGAGGGAGGAGAGAGAGGGAGAGAGGAGAGAGAGAGAGGGAGGGGAGAGGAGAGAGAGAGAGAGAGGGAGAGGAGGGAGGAGAGAGAGAGAGAGAGAGAGGAGAGAGAGAGAGGTGCATATACTTTTGCTTGTTTATTTACCAGATACATTGTTTATTAATATCGACGTGCTTAAGACAGTTTAATACTTGCTAAACTCTCAACACACAACACACACACACACGCACACACACACACACAACACACGAAACACAACACACACACACACAAACGAAACACACACACACACACAC
>CM054141.1:17566779-17576779 GCA_028751875.1 Rapana venosa | reverse complement strand
GACGAAAAAAGCAACCAAAAAAACAAACAAACCAAAATTCAAAACCCACACCAAAAAAACCCACCAAACTATAATCCACACACTCAAATCCATCACCCAAAAAACCCACCTCCACAACAAAATTCAAAACCCACACCAAAAAACCCAAAAACAACCAAACTATAATCCACACACTGAAACCCATCACCACCCCCCAAAAAAACAACAACAACAACAACCCCCACACATTTTCACAGAAACACACGTACCATAACAACAACTCCACAGAAGTTTTTTATAAAAAAAACCCAAACCCCACCCAAAACCACACAACTTCGAAAAAAAAATACTTTCCACCGTAAAACCCGCACACAACAGCCAGATCGGCAACAACTAATGCTTATACAGACATATGCCCACCACGAACAGACACAGCACAGAGCGTAGTTAAGACCGTCATAATGAACCGACTGGGGTCTGTCTGTCTCTCTCTCTCTCTGTCTCTCTGTCTGTCTGTTTTCTCCTAAACTTCCCCCCAGCCAGTTCGTTTACCTATTGTAACAACGCTGACGCGCGACCTCAAACAAGATTTCTGCTTTTCCAACCTCTGTAGTAGATCGATATATAGCAATTGCCCCTTTTTTTGTGTGGTACAAACAAAGTAAAGAAAAAGAAAAAAAAAACCACACCACACTCCTGCCAACACTTTTTTCGGGGTGGGGCGGGGTGGGGGTGGGGGTGGGGGTGGGGTGGGGTGTAGGGTAGTCTCTGCTCTCTGGAATTATGCCCACCTGGGCGATTACAAGAGAAGAGTAGAGAAATGGGGAGGGATCAGTTACCTAAACAGTATGGTCCGGATAAAGTGGGGAGGAAGGGGGGGGGGGGGGTCAGATAGTCTCTGTGTGACAAGCACCAGGTCTTGCATGAGTCTGTGTGTGAAGTGAATGTGAGGAAGGTGGGGTTTTTTCTTGTTTGTTGGTTGTTCTTGTTGGAGGGTAGTGATCGTGTGTTAGTTGTGGTAGGTAGTAGGTGTGTATGTGTAATAATATATGAAACGAAAGCAGAGAGTAAGGGTTTGAAGATTTTTGAACAAAAAAATTCTCCGTCTCTCTCTCTCTCTCTGTGTCTCGGTCTCTATTTCCCATTCAAGTTTTTGTGGGGGGGGGGGGGGGATTTTGTGTTTAAAAGGTTCTTTGATTAGCTTCCTACGATAGAAATTCTTCTGTTCATTTCTCTGAGAGAAAGAGAGAGAGAGAGAGAGAGAGAGAGGAGAGAGAGAGAGAGAGAGAGAGAGGGAAGGGAGGGAGGAGAGAGAGGGAGAGAAAGAGGAGGGAGGGAGGAGGGAGAGAGAGAGAGGAGAGAGAGAGAGAGAGAGAGAGAGGAGAGAGAGGAGAGAGAGAGAGAAAGGGAAGAGAGAGAGAGAGAGAGAGGGAGGGAGGGAGGAAGGGAGAGAGAGAGAGAGAGAGGAGAGAGAGATGAGAGAAGGAGAGTAGAGAGGAGAGAGAGAGAGTGAGGAGGAGGAGAGGGGTTGTGTGTGTGTGTGTGTGTGATGGAGGCACGCCCTTTCTACGCTATCCCCCGCCTCCCGCCCCCCCCCCCCCCCCCCCCCCCCCCCCGACCACACACAGCAGAAAAAAAAAACTTGGTTCAAGCTGCTTGTGCTTCAACACAGAAAGAAACAAGATCAGTTGTTTGAAAATGATCAAAAAAAACACCTGTATACCACTTTAACACACGGCAGATTTCTCTGCGTGTAATCTGGGCTGCTCTTTCTCCCTGGGAAGAGCGTGTCACCACAAGAGCAGCGCCACCCATTATTATTTTGTTCTTTTCCTGTCTACAACTGTATTTGTTTTCTTATCAGAGTGGCTTTTACGTACAAAATTTTGCCAGGGACAACTCTCTTGTTGCCGTGGGTTCTTTTACGTACACTAAATGATAACGTGTAACACACAGAACCCGGTTGTTCCCTCATCCAAAAGACTAGCACTCAGATCATCACTCAGGGTCTAATGGATGGGGGAAAAGTTTTGGGCCCAAATGGGGATTGAACCACCGCACACTTCCGACCCGAACTTTTCGTTTTCTAAGCAGGTGCGATACCTCTAGACCACCGATCCACTTTGGGTGCCACGTTTGGACAATTATGAGAAACAAAATGATTCTGATAACGAGAGAGAGAGGGGAGAGAGAGAGAGAGAGAGAGAGAGAGAGAGAGAGAGGGGGGGGGCAGTTTGCAAATAATAATCTTCAGTACTGTGGGATTTATGGTTACGTCAGCAAAATGAGATGAATGGGGATTCTTGGTTACGCCAGCAGTATGAGATGGATGGGAGATTCCTGGTCACGTCAGCAGTGTTAAATGGAAGGGGATTCTTGGTTACGTCAGCAATGTGAGATGGATGGGGATTCTTGGTTACGTCAGCAGTATGAGATGGATGGGGATTCCTGGTTACGTCAGCAAATATCGGTTCAGACAAATAATTATTTGGAACTAAAACACACGGCACTTTTTCTCAAAGGGGCTTAATCATCACCTAAAAATGATCTGCCCAATGCATGGTTGCAGTAAAGGTTTTGATTGTATGCTTTGAAAATCCAAACTAGTTATACAAAGAGTTTCTATGCTTTCAGTGTAGGTTTATGACTAATATATAACAAGACATCAATGCCAAAACAAAACAACAACAAAATCAAGTTCCTGTCTGCGTGACATTGGTATCAATCAGTCAGTTGACAGTGTCATCAGCCTTGTTTGACCAAATAACTCTCTTAAGCATGGCACAGTTCTTTTATCAAAACTCACTGGCGTTCACACACGCATGTGTACACACTGACAATCTTCATTTCTGCCCTATCTTATCTGGTCTCTTCGCGTGGCGGTTACGAACAGGAGAAAAAGCTGTTATACGCGGAAGAACATTCCTCCTCGCCGCAATATCACTATGATGGAGAATATCACGCGCAAGTTTAGATCAAGGATAAAGGGTGTCCCATAACCTATAAGGTCGTAGGGGAGCGAGGCGTCAGAAACCTCACTTCTCTAGGGGCCAGCATATTGAGGGTGGTGACGCCCATCTCCTCTCCCTCGCTGCTTTACCTTCCCTGACCCTAAAGAGGGCAGGTACCCATTTACAGCTGGGTGAACTGGGGGAACTGTACTGAAGCCGAGGCGCGCAAACGGTCACCCATCCAACTGGTAATCTTGCTGCATGTGAAAGGCTAGGATGAATGAAAGCGCTTTGATTTGGTTTTTTTTGTGCAAGATATAGCGCTGTATAAATTCCATGTATTATTATTATTTATTAAAATTAACCACGCTCGATGCTGCTTAACATTGGTTGGGGGAAAGCGAGTGCTCCGACCACTGAGCTATCCCGTCCCCGCAAGTTTAGATAAGCTTGTTTAAAAGCCAAGCGCCATGATGTCTTAAACTGATCGAAGTCTAGCACATCTGGTTACAAAGTTTATTTTGACTGGTCTCAAACACGGTAACAATTTCAACGCAATATTTGTGCTAGAGATTTAGCGTATTCACTCAGTCAGAGAGGTGAGGGGGGGTGGGGGGGGGGGGGATAGGGGGAACGGGGTAGCCTGGTGGTTAGAGTGATGCGTATTGCGCATTGCTGACCCGGATTCGAATCTCGTTCAAGAGGATTTTTTTCTCTGGAGTTAAAACCAGTGCCGACTCCTCCCCTCCCTCCCACAAAGTCCTTCGGATGAGACTATAAACCGAGTGTCCCGTGAACGCACGAAGAACGTCTTACGCACACGTTAAAACCCGTTCCACTTTTCGGAAGAGTAGGTCATTGTGTGCCAGTGGAAACGGATGACAAAAATTTACAATACTGCATACACATGGGGATTGGATGTAAAAAAAAAAAGCACACGAGTGCTTATTCTATTATCCTCGAAATAAAAACCCAAACAATTGTTAAAAAAACCCAAACAAACAATGTACGCATGATAATAGACATTTCTGGTATGTTGTAGGCTTCTGTAATAGTTTTTGGCATTACTAAGATTTCAGGATTTTAAAAGAAAATGATGTTCTTTTATTCATTTAATTGGCTATAAGAGCTAAAGCAAAGTCGACCAGATATCGAAGATGATTAATACTAAGAACGATTTTTCCCTACCAATTAATATCGATACGGCTGAAGTGATTGTACATGACTTTTTAATAAAGAAAAGTAGAAAAAAAGTGTCATGAAAAATGTGCTTCTTTTGGCCAGGCTTCTGTACACACACATAACACTCACACACATAACACACACACAAACGCACACAAAATACACACAAACATACACACACACATGCACTTAGATATTATTCATTAAGTTGTTTTTTGTTCCTAGATAGATGGCTTGATGAATAAAAAACAAATGCATTGCTTATTCAATGTACCATCTGCAAATAAAAATCTGATTTGACTTCACACACACACACAAGCACACACACCACACACACACAAACATACAAAACACACACACAACACGTACATACAACACACACACACCCCACACGTACACACACACAACAAAACTACACACACACACACAAACATACACAACACACACCAAAGCCCTACACACATACACAACACACACAAGCACACACACACCCACACAAACAAAACATAACACACACAAACATACACACACAACATCACACACACACACACAAACACACACACAGTACACAACAACACAACACAACAACACACACACAAACACACACACACCACACACACACACCACACACACAACACACACACACACGAAAACACACATACACACACCCTTCACCCCTTACTACACTATACACACTTGTGTTCAAGAAAAGCCCCAACTAGTACCAAAAAAAAAAATCGGTCAGCTCTCCACGCTTTCCCATACTACAACCGAGCAACCACTGTGTATTGTAATGTACACCAGTCTTTGTCACGGCAGATTTCTCTGCCTGTGAAATTCGGGCTGCTCTCCTCGGGGAGAGCGCGTCGCCACAAGAGCAGCGCCACCTATTTTTTTCTTTTCCTGTCTGCAACTGTATTTGTTTCCTTATAAGTGACCTTTTTTTAAAAAAAAAACCAAAAAACTTTTGTCAGGAACAACTCCCTTGTTATCATGGGTTCTTTTACGTGCCCCAAATATGTGTAACAATCGAGATCTCGGTTTATTACCTCATCCGAAAAAACCTAGCACCCAGACCACCACTCACACTCTAGTGAATGGGGTGGGGGGGGGGGGAGTTTTGGTCTCAAACGGGGATCGAACCGCCACCACACACTTCGAACCCGGACTTTTTGCTTTCTAGGTAAAGGTGGTGGTAAAAGTGTTCCCATAACCTTTGTGGTCGTATAGGGGAGTGAGGCATCAGAGACCTCAACTTCTCCAGGGGCCAGCATATTGAGGGCGGTGGCGCCCACCTCCTCTCCATCGCTGCTTTACCTTCCCTGACCCTAAAGAGGCCAGGTACCCATTTATACAGTTGGGTGAACTGAGGAACTGTACTAAAGCCAAGGCGCGCAAACGGTCACCCATCCACTTGGTAACCACGCTCGATACTGCTTAACTTTGGCTTGGGGGAAAGCGAGTGCTAGCTCTGACCACTGAGCTATCCCGTCCCCTCCTTATGTTAAGGGTTCTTTTACGTGCGCTAAATATAACACACAGGACCTCAGTTTATCGGCTCATTCGAAAGACTTATCACCCAGACCGCAGTTCATGGTCTAGCGGATGAGAGAGAAAGATTTTTTTTTTTAATTAATTTTTTTAAATATCGAGGATATTGGAATAAGCATTCATGTGCTTTTTTACATCCAGTCCCCGTGTGTATGCGGTTTCGTAAATTTTGTCATCTGTTCCCACCGGCACACAATGGCCTACTCTTTCGAAAAGCAGAACAGGATTTAACGTGTGCGCAAGATGTTCTGCATGCGTTCGCACACGGGGCCTCGGTTTATAGTCTCATCCGAAGGACTTTTGAGAGACGCTTTGACGCTTTGACCAATTTATTGTCATTGCTCAATGTGGCCTATTGACAAGGGGGGTTATACACGACTTTCTTTTGTAAATACAAATAAATACAAGAAAAATCACATGATGCATTTAACGTAATGAAAACCAAAAAAACAAACCAACCCAAAAGAGCTCTCTATAAATGGATACGACTTTAAGCTTTGATATGAACTCAGTTTCAAACTGAACACAAAGTAATAGCAAGGATGAACAACAGGAACCAATAAGCAATAACTAAAATAATAAAAAGAACATTCTAGAATGCTATATTAGACCATCCAATGAAATTGTATGTGGAATTTTCAATAAATATTCTTGCTGGAGATTGCAGCGTAATTACAAATGTTTCTTTAGGTGTCATAAAATGCTGGAGTTTACATATTAACAGAACTTTACTTTACTTTAGTCACAAATGTTAAACTAATTGGAACTTAGCTGTAATTGTCGTAATTTCAGTGCTTCAGCAATAAACTTTGCAACCGATTTGATCACAATATCACCATCAGACGATAAGACAGAAAAAAATATCTCGTCTTCCAAAAGCTTCTAGATTGAGAACACCACAGTTTTCACGTATGGAAACATATGATTGACAATGAAACAGGAAATGCACTTCATCATCAAGAATATGACCACACATAGGGAAAGGGGAACTGTGTGGACGTCCTCAGGTTGAAACCATCTTTTATTTGCATTGACACCGAGTGTTCTTAGTCGAATCTTGCATAATTTAGTCGTGTGCCATTTGTCAGTGACTATTCGAAGATACTTTTCAGCTTGAAAGCACACTTAAACGAAAAAAACCACATATTTATTCTTTACTTCCATGTCCGAGTGCCATTGACATTTTCGAGAGAGAAGATATGATGAAATGAACAGGAAAGCACTATGCATCAAGAGAATGACACAATAGGGAGGGAAGGGGAGATAGGAGGAAGAAAAGATGGAGAGACGAGAGTAGTGAAATGCTAATGTCAGGCATGTAGGATATGAAGATGATATTGTCAGATTGAAGAAGAAAGAGAGAAACGAAAGAAGAGATAACGATGTACGAGAGCAGATGGACTTGAGAGAGAGAGAGAGAGAAAAGAGAGCAAGAGAGAGAAGAGAGGAGAGAAGAGAGAGAAAGAGAGAGAGAGAGAGAGAGAGAGAGGAGAAGAGGAGAGGAGAGAGAGAGAAGAGAGACGCGAGAGAAAGAAGAGAGAGAGAGAGAGGAGAAGAGAGGAGAGAGAAAGAGAGAGAGAGAGGAGAAGCGAGAGAAGAAGAGAGAGCGAGAGAAGAGAGAGAAAGAGCGAGAAAGGAGAGAAGGAGAGAGAGAGAGAGAGAGAGAGAGAGAGAGAAGAGAGAGAAAAGAGAGAGAGAGAGCAAGAGAGAGAGAGAGAGAGAGAGAGAGAGAGAGAGAAGAGAGAGGAAAGAGAGAGAGAGAGAGAGAGAGATGAGAAGAGAGAGAGAGGAGAAAGAGAGAGAGAGGAGAGAGAGAGAGAGAGAGGGAGAGGAGAGGAGAGAGAAAGAGAGAAGAGCGAAGAGAGAAGAGAGAGAGAGAGAGAGAGAGAGGAGAAAGAGAGAAGAGAGAGAGAGAAGAGAGCGAGCGAGAGAGAAAGAGAGAGAGAGAAAGAGAGAGAGATGAGGAGAAGAGAGAGAGAGAGAGAGAGGAGTAGAGAGAGAGGAGAGAGGAGAGAGAGAGAGGAAGAGAGAGAGAGAAGAGAGAGAGGAGAGAGAGAAAGAGAAAATCTGGCTTAAACGGGGATCGAACCACCACCATCACACACACTCAATCCCCGACTTTTCGCTTTCTAGGCTAAGTCAGGCAAGGTGCGTTACTGGTGGTATCGTATCTCTCACAACGCCCCCCCCTCCCCCCCCCCCCCCCCCCCCCCCCCCCCCCCCCCCTCCCCCGCTGATAGATAACAGACCCCGTCTTCACCCTTGTCACAAATCAGTGCCAGAGAACTGTCAGATAAAAGACTGGGACCAAGCCACTCTGTGAAGAGCACAAGCGTCAGCAATCCTGCGCCCTACACCTACCTACCCTGGGTCACCCGATAAGCTGCAATTTCCCTCCACCCTTATATATATCATTAGCTGACCAATGTTCCCACCCACTTCGAACAGTTCGAGCTTTCTGTGAGAATAGACTTTTGGTCCAGTTCGGGCGAAGCGAAAGGTCAGGTTGTGTGAGAGATTACTTAGTTGCCAATGTGGCTTGTAGTAGCTTTTTGGGGGCTAAAATCTGGCCGGGCGTGATAACCCTTTCAATGAAGATCGAAAACTGGTGCTGATCCTAATGGTTTGTTGAATTAGGGGTTGTTACGGGGTTTTGAAAATCTTAACTGGCAGTGCTTGTTGGATTTACTGGTAATGATTTTTTGGGGGGGTTTACGATACGTCTACCTTATTATGGTCATATTTTGTCAGCATCTTACTCCCTTACCTATCTATCTATCTATCTATCTATCTATCTATCTATCTATCTATCTATCTATCTACTATCTATCTATCTATCTATCTATCTATCTATCTAGTGTGTGGTGTGTGTGTGTGTGTGTGTGTGTGTGTGTGTGTGTGTGCGTGCGTGCGTGTGTGTGCGTGCGTGCGTGCATACGTGCGCGCGCATGGATTTGAAATCTGTTGTTCATTATGTTTAAGGAGAGTTGCATGCCTGTAAATGATTGAGCGCGAGCGCTTCGATTTTTTTTTTTTACAAGATTCAGCGCTATATAAATTCCATATATTATTATTATTACTATTATCTATCTATCTATCTATCTATCTATCTATCTATCTATCTATCTATCTATCTATCTATCTATCTATCTATCATCATCCATCCATCCATCCATCCATCCATCCATCCATTCATCCACCTATCTATCTATCTATCTATCTATCTATCTATCTATCTATCTATCTGATGCATAGACAATTAAATTTGCTGTTGTTGTGAGGTCCCCAGATAAACACTGCAGATCATTACAAAATTAAAAAAAAATTCACACCACTTTAAGTCACGGCAGATCTCTCTGCGTGAAATTCGGTCTGCTCTCCCTCGCCGGGGAGAGCGCGTCGCCACAAGAGCAGCGCCACCCAGTCGAAGTATGCACTCTTGTTTCACCCAATCCACCTGGGAATCACTGCGAGACCATGAGTACACACGACTGGGTGAGAATCTCGCGTGTACGGAAGTGTTCCCGTACCTCGCCTTATAGGCAGCCACACTCTGACTTCAGAGAATCTGCTGTTTGATGGAAAGTATAGGTCTTGGCACTGTAAAAAGGGTAAAGGAGTCCCATAACCTATAAGGAAGTAGGGGAGCGAGGCGTCAGAGACCTCACTTCTCTAGAGGCCAGCATATTGAGGGCGGCGCCCATCTCCTCTCCCTCGCTGCTTTACCTTCCCTGACCCTAAAGAGGGCAAGGTACCCATTTACAGCTGGGTGAACTGTGTACTGAAGCCAAGGCGCGCAAACGGTCACCCACCAACTGGTAACCACGCTCGACGCTGCTTAACTAGGCTGGGGGAAAGCGAGTGCTCCGACCACTGAGCTATCCCGTCCCCTTGGCACTATGCCTACTGACAAAGCTTTTGGCCGGAGCTAAAACTTAAAATTTTTTATTTTTATTTTTGCGCGTCGTAAGTCTTGTCAGTCTCCTTAGTTTTCGATGGGTGACTGAGACATGGTCATACCCAGCATGCATTCGAAGCTTACTAGTGTGCTGTGGGGGTATTGTACTGTATAATAATAATAATAATTAATAATAATAAAAATGGAACTTATAAGCGCTATATCTTGCAAAGACAAATCAAAAAGCGCATGCATTCAACCTAATCTTCCACAGTCATGCAATCAATGATAAATAATCAATAGTTTAAACAAACAGATATTACAAACATGGTGCGCTGCAGACAAAATCTACGACAAACAATTTTGTATTGTATTATGTTGTATTGTGTTGTATTGTATCCTATACCACTTTAAATCACGGCAGATTTCTCTACGTGAA
>CM054141.1:17559279-17561779 GCA_028751875.1 Rapana venosa | reverse complement strand
GTATATTGAGGGCGGCGCCTATCTCTCCTCATCTCTCCCTCGCTGCTTTACTTTCCCTGACCCTTTAAAGAGGGCAGGTACCCATTTACAGCTGGGTGAACTGGGGGACTTAACTGAAGCCAAGGCGCGCGTGCAAACGGTCACCCATTCACTTGGTAACAACGCTCAATGCTGCTAAACCTTACCTTGGGGAAAGCGAGTGCTCTGACCACTGAGCTATCCCGTCCCGATTGAAAGCATGATATCAAAAAGTTATAAAAACGTAACACACACACATGCATGGTGTGTGCATGTGTTCATGCGTGCGTACGTGTTCTTCTTTAAAGACGTTGATTTAAAGAAGAACACGCACGCACGCATGCACGCATACACACATGCAAAAACATACATACACACACACACACCGTGACGAAAAGTCTTTTAAAGCGTAAGCTTGTTTATATACTCTTATCGTACGCTTGCTGCTGCTATCCGGGCTTGATGAAGTAAAATATTTAGTTTAATAAATAATAATAATAATATGTGGAATGGATATAGCGCTGAATCTTGTAAAACAAATCGTAGAGCTTAAAGCGTTTCAACCAATGATCAAACAATAATAAATTCATATAACTCTACCTCAAACCACACACGCTCTTGGTCAGACTAAATATAAGCTATGGCTTGATGTTTTTCATCTGCTGTGCCATAGTGCGCTTGTGTGTGTGTGTGGGGGGGGGGGGGGGGGGGGGTGGGGGGTGGGGGGGTGTGTGTGTGTTTATTTTATTTTTTTTACATCGAGGATAATGGAATAAGCACTTATGTGCTTTTTTTTTTTACATCCAGTCTCCGTGTGTATGCGGTTTTGTAAATTCTGTCATCTGTTCCCACTGGTACACAATGGCCTACTCTTATGAAAAGCGGAATAGGGTTTAACGTGTGCGCAAGATGTTCTGTGTGTGTGTGTGTTTGCGTGTGTGTGTGAGCGTGCGTGTGTGTGTATGTATGTATGTACGTACGTACGTAGTACGTATGTATGTATGTATGTATAGTAATGTATGTACGTAGTACGTATGTATGTATGTATATATGTATGATGTATGTATGTATGTATGTATGTATGTTATGTATGTATGTATGTATGTATGTATGTATGTATGTTGTATGTATGTATGTGCATGCATGCATGCATTGCTATGCATGTATGCATGATGCATGCATGATGATCATCTACTCATGTATGTATGTATGTATGTATGTATGTATGTATGTATGTATGTATGTATGTATGTATGTATGTACGTACGTATGTACGTACGTACGTATGTATGTATGTGTGTGTGCCTGTTTGTGTCTGCTTGTGTCTGTTTGAGTCTCTACGTGTGCTTTAAATCATTCATTAACTAAAAGATGTTTAAACGAAACACACAGCTCTTGGCCAGGATAGGACTACATTCAGCTATGACTTCATGCTTTTTCCCCTGCTGTACTATCACTGACCTGCTCTTTGGTAAAATGATTTTACTGAAAACAAGGTGTTGTTTATTTTAAAAATCAAAGCAAAAGAGACAGTCCTCGTGCCAGTTGTCCACTCACCAGAGAAGGAGGGTGATTCTGGTCCGGGGAGGAGGGTTGATGGGAGGGCGACAGATCGGCGACACCGGACGAGGTATCGGAGTTTTTTCTCCCTGAACTGTCCTCCTCCTGCGATTCACACACACACAAGACACAGACACAGACAGACACACACACAACAACACACACACCACACACACACACACACACACACACACACCACGCGCACACACAAGCACAACACGCACACATGCACCAGGCAGAAACACACACACACACACACACACACACACACACACACACCACACACACCACACGCACGCGCGCGCGCACGCACGCACGCGCGCGCGCGCCACACACACACACACACACACTTGTATCAAGTTGTGAACACATTAAAATAGTATTGCAACTACTTCTGTTGCTACTATTACTACCATCACACACATACACACACACAGACACACAGATACAATCACACACACACCCAGACACACACCCAGACACACACACACACACACACACAAAACAAACACACACCTTAGATATGAAGACACTACAATGGTACCGCTATTACTACTTTGGCTACAATTACTAACTACGCAGCACACACACATATGCACGCACACTTACATTATAGTTGTGAAGACATTACAATGGTACTGCTATAACTACTGCAGTTACTATTACTGCCATGCAACACACACATGCCCACACACACAAACAGCCATACACAGACACAGACACACACGCACGCACGCACACACACACACAAAGTGCACGCGCGCACACACAACGAACTACACGCTAGTGGTAGGTAGATCTACCCCCATGCACACTCACTAACATACACATACAGACATTTTACACAACCAAAACATAAACGCACACGCACTCATCTCATCAATTCATGTTTGGGGTGTATAGATCTACGCGTACACATGCA
>CM054141.1:17544279-17551779 GCA_028751875.1 Rapana venosa | reverse complement strand
GCACTTTTCCCAAACGAGCATGTAAACATTAACCCCCCCAAAAAAAAAACAAACAAAAAAAAGCCATTCAACACAAAACGCTTTCGACCGAGCAAATGAACACATCTGGCTGGTTAGCCTACTATAAGGATTTCAAGCTAACTTAAGGGGAACCTCTCCACCCCCCTTCTTCTCATAACACTTGACGACTAAAAAACTGCACGAGTCTGATCATGAAAAAGCAGAAGAAAAAGACCCTACATCCCCTACCCCACCCCATCTTCAAAAAAAAATCAAAGGAAAAACAATCCGATCAAAAGAAACCTTCATCTGGTTATGTAAGGATTTGAGGCTAACATAATAAAAAAAAGGCCCCCCCCAAAAAAAACATCAACAAACCAAACAACAACAACCACACAAAAAACCCCAAACAAACTAACAAAAAACTAAACAAAGAAAAGCATCTCCCCAAAAAACCACCCAAAAATCCCAACCAAAAACCCAAACAAAAATCCCAAACAAAAACAAAAACCTCAACAAAAAAATCCCCCCAAAACTGCCACACACACACACACGCAAAAACACCGATTCACAAAAAAGTATGTACACGCAACATATCTGATCACCAAAAAGAATATATAAAAAATAAAGGATAGAAAAAAACCCAACTGAGAAACAAAAAAACACAAACACAAAAAACAAAACAACCCCAACACCAAACTCGATCAAAAAAAAAGAAGAAAAAAACCTACGAATGATAACAAGAAAACCAATCCTCCCCCCTTAAAAAAAGAAAACAAAGCAAAAAAAACAAAAACAAAACCCCAAAACCAAAAAACCTCCACACCACCAATCACAACAAAAACAACACCCCCAAAAAAAGGTTTGCACAAATCCTCTCAACCAGTTTCTGCAACCCTTACGCGCACACCTTCACAAAACACCAAACGCAATCCACAGGCAAAGAGAATCACAGCAAAGGGGATTCGATTCAGGAAGCCACCAGCTTGAGGAGGCCGAGACAAAAGACACAACTATCTATCTATCTGCCCACCCGGCTTGGATCCCAACAGTGCACAGGTCTTCAAAAACCACTTGGGCCGCCTATTCTGGCTGGGCAGTTAGCAGACAGTTTTGTCGCCTTGTCAATGCCTATGTCAACTCCAGGGATTAGGGCTATGGCCTCCGCTATTGCTGTACATACCTACCTACATACATATGGGTAGGGTGGGGTGGTGGTGGGGTTGGGTGTGGAGTGTGTGTGGTGTGTGTTTTTTGTTCTGTCTGGGTTATTTTACTGGGTCGTGAGAGAGAAAGAGAGAGAGAGTGGGGGAGGGAGGGAGAGGGAGAGAGAGAGAGAGGGAGGAGAGGAGAGAGAGAGAGAGAGAGAGAGAGAGAGAGAGGTGTGTGTTTGTTGATGTTGTGGTAGTGGTTGTGTGTGTTGTTGTTGTTGTTGTTGTTGATGGTGATGGTGTGTGTGTGTGTGTGTTGGTGGTGGTGATATTGGTGGTGATGATGATGTTGTTGTTGTGGTGGTGGTGTGTGTGTTTTATTCATTTACCTCAAAGATAATGGACACTCACGCTTTTTGTGTTTTTTTAACATCCTGTTTCCATGTGTATGAGGCTTTCTTGTTACATGTACAATATGTGACCTACCCTTTAGGCAATCACCACAAAAAAGAGGAGTTCCTTCTTGTTACATTACAATTGTGAACTACTATTTAGTCCATCACTTTGTCCTTGTTACATTCAAAATTGTGACCTACCCTTTAGTCTATTAGCAGACAAAAAATGAAAGTTCCTTGTTACACATTACAAATGTGACCTGTACAATTTGTGACCTATCCTTGTGACCTACCCTTTAGTATTTCACCAGACAAAAAAGAAGTTCCTTGTTACATTTAAGCAACCTACCCTTTAGTATTTCACCAGACAAAGATAAGCAGTTCCTTTAAAATTTTTTTTTATATCGAGGATAATGGAATAAGCACTCATGTGCTTTTTTACATCCAGTCCGCGTGTGTATGCGGTTTTTGTAAATTTTGTCAACTGTTCCCACCAGCACACAATGGCCTACTCTTTCGAAAAGCAGAACAGGATTTAACGTGTGCGCAAGATGTTCTGCATGCGTTCGCACACGGGGCCTCAGTTTATAGTCTCTCATCCTTCATGTTACATGTACAATTGTCACCTACCCTTTAGTCTATTACCAGGCGAAAAAGCTAAAGAAGTTTTTTGATACATTACAAAATAATGTGACTTAACCTTAAGTCTATCATTACAAAATAATGTGACTTAACCTTAAGTCTATCACCAGACACAAAAAGAAGTTCCTCGTTACGTGTACTTTGTGACCTACCCTTTAGTAATCACCAGACGAAAAAAAAGAAGTTCCTTTTGACATTTAAGTGATCTACCCTTTAATCTATTATCAGACCAAAAAACGGAGTTTCCTGTTACATTTACAATATGTAACTTGCCCTTTAGTCGATCACCACACATACAAGTGAGTTTCTTTGTTGTTACATTAAAAAATTGTGACATACCCTTTACTCTCCCACCAGACAAAAAAAAAGGAGTTACCTGTTACATTTACAATGTGTGACCTACCCTTTAGTCTATGACCAGACCAAAGAAAACTCAAGGAGTGTCTTGTTATGATTAGCAGGGGCACACAAACGAACAAAGCAGGACCTGTCAATCAGCTTAACAAAAGCAATCTGTGTCCGTCCAAATCGGTGGGACCCCCCCTGACCCCCTTCCCCCCTCCATGACCCCCTATTGTTACCCCCCCCCCCTCACACACATTAACCTTGTCCATCTATCTTTCGGACAAAGCACAGGCTTGATCGATTGAGTCCTGAATTGAGTTTGTGACAGTCCTGTATGAAAAGGTACTCCTCCTCTCTTAGGCTCTATTGTTGTTGAGGAAAAAGGGGCGGGGATAGAGCGTAAAGAGCTAACACCGAATGCCCACAACAGACAAAAGACAAGAATGATAATGATTATGTTAATGAAGAAAGATAGAAAAAAACCCAGCTCCCCAAAATAATAATAATAATATTAATAATAAATGGAATTTATATAGCGCTGTATCTTGCACAGACAAATCAAAGTGCTTGCACTCAACTCATTCTTACACAGTCATGCAACCAATAGCAAGTAATAGTTCTAACAAGTCCAAATGCACACAACACACACACACACACACACACACATACACACACGCACACACACACACACGTCATACACTTTGGCAGGGTGATAGAGTTTTTGGCTGTTGAAAAGCAGGGATAGCTATGAAATGAAACAGAAGGAAATTCTTAGGTTTGAAACAAATATGTCTTGAGGCCAGATTTAAAAGTGTCACAAGAAGGTCTTTGGCGAAGAGAGATAGGGAGGCCATTCCAAATGGATGGACCAGAAACAGAGAAAGAGCGTCGGCCAACAGTTGACTGGTTGAATCTAGGTGTTTGTAAGCACAAGGAATCTGCAGCTGAACGAAGGGAACGAGGAGGGGTATACAGGTGGAGACATTCACAGAGGTAGGAGGGTGCTGTTTTGTGGAGACATTTGTAACAGAGAGTACTGATCTTACAGTTTATTCTTTGTGGCACAGGCAGCCAGTGGAGAGATCGCAAGAGAGGGGTAATGTGCTCAGATTTTTTCTTTCTGAGGACTAGTCGAGCTGCAGAGTTTTGAATACGTTCAAGGGAGTGGATAGATGATGCTGGCAGACCAGCCAAAAGAGAATTGCAATAGTCCAGACGTGAAAGAATGAGAGATGCCACGAGTTTTGATGTTGCGTCTGTGGACAGGTACTTTCGAATTGCACTAATACGCCGTAATTGATAGAAGCACGACTGGCAGGTCTGGGTGATGAATTTTTGCATAGAGAGTGTGTTGTCAATAATGACCCCTAGATACTTCACAGCAGTGGATAGTGGGATTGATGCACTGCCGAATTCTATTGAAGCTGTTGTAATGGAAGAGAGTTTGTTTTTGGTCCCTACAAGCATGGCTTCAGTTTTATCAGCGTTTAGTTGTAACTTGTTCTCTATCATCCAGTTTTGGATATCTTGAAAGCAGTAGGCTATATTTGTCAAGAGAGAAGGCAGATTTTCAGGAGTGTCACTGCTTAGAATCTGAGAGTCATCTGCATAAAAGTGATGGTTGATCTGATGACGGTTAATTATATGTGACAGTGGAGCGGTGTGGAGAGTGAAAAGAACAGGGCCCAGAACTGATCCCTGCGGGACTCCACATTCCAGTCTGGCAGGTACTGACTGAATCTTGTTTACTGTGACTGTCTGGAATCGGTCAGTCAGGTATGAGCTAAACCAGGTGAGGGCTGTACCAGTAACACCAAACATTTCTTGAAGAGTAACAGAGTAAGAGGAGGAGGAGGAGAAGGAGGAGGAAAAGAAGAAGAAATTAAGAAGCAGAAGAAGAAGAAGAAGAAGAAGCAGAAGCAGAAGAAGAAGAAGAAGAAGAAGAATTGTGAACAAAAAGAAGAAGGTGATGAAGATGAAGATGAAGATGAAGAAGAAGAAGAAGAAGAAGAAGAAGAATTGTGAAGAAGAAGAAGGTGATGAAGATGATGAAGAAGAACAGCAACAACAACAATTCGAAGAAGAATACGAAGAAGAAGAAGAATGCAAAGAATGCTAAGAAGAAGAATGTGAAGAAGAAGATTGCAACAAATTATTCGATGAAGAAGAATGCGAAGAAGGAGAACGCAAAGAAGAAGAAGAAGAACAACAAGACTGCGAAGAAGAAGACCGTGAAGAATGAGAATGTGAAGAAGAAGAAGAAGAAGAAGGAGGAGGAGGAGGAGGAGGAGGAGGAGGAGGAGGAGGAGGAGGAGAAGAATACGAAGAAGAAGGAGGAGAAGAAGAAGAATACGAAGAATACGAAGAAGAAAGAAGAAGAAAGAAGAAGAAATTCTTCAGAATGGGCGCCTCACTCAAAAATTTCCACATCAATTCGGACGACAGTAAAATGACTTTCTAAGCATGGCTTTTCACAGCTTCTCGTTAATCAAGATACGTTTTCACAAAATCCACAGAAATAATCAATAAATATATCCCTCAACTACCAATTTCCACTTTTATTCCACATTCTTCCCAGTGTATGAACAACAACTACCTTTTTGTGTGAATTTTTCGAGCGCAGGAGCACTTGGGTAGATGGTAAAACACTGAAAACAACGAACAAAACCCCACCTAACAAAGCAAACAAGAAAGACCAGCCCATTATCCCTTTTTGCTCTCTATCATAACCCAGACCCCCAGGGACCGTCTCTACAATAGACGCACTTCACAGTAGAGTGGCTACAAGTGGGTTGTCTTCTTATATCAAATACGGATGTAAGAGTTTTACACATAAACATACCTGCAGTCCTTGATCGCCCAGCAAACGAAACACAAAAAGCACGAAAAAACCCTCCCAGTCCCTCCTTGTTATCCATCTGTTGACTGAATACTTGTGTGCTAAAACACGTGCAGGTAGGTCCTAGGCAAAAGCTTTTGTCAATGATCGATGTAAGCTTAGGGACAGGATCTACATTCATGTGTTGTTACGGTTTTGTTGTTGAAATGTTGTGCTGAGATTCGTCTTCAGCCGTACCAAGCTCTTAGCGTAACAAAAGTGTACTCTCTTTTAAAGGAGAGGGGAAAAGACATTCTCTGGAGTCGGAGTATGGCTGCCCCTATCTATCTGTCTGTCTATCTATCTATCTATCTATCTGTCTGTCTGTCTGTCTGTCTGTCTGTCTGTCTGTCTGTCTGTCTGTCTGTCTATCTATCTATCTATCTATCTATCTATCTATCTATCTATCTATCTATACCTCTCTCTCTCTCTCTATATATATATATATATCTCTCTCTCTATATATATATATGTGAGTGTGTGTGTGTGTGTGTGTGTGTGTGTGTGTGTGTGTGTGTGTAATTGTGTGTAAGTGTGTGTGTGGCGAGGCATTACGAACAGTCAAACACGCAAAAGTATTTTTTTCATCCAGTGTCTACTTGTATTGTATTGTGTTGTATTGTATTGTATTGTGTTGTATTGTATTGCACACCGCTTTAAGTCACGGCAGATTTCTCTGTATGAAATTCGGGCTGCTGTCCCCAGGTAGAGCCCACATATCACCACAAGAGCAGCACCGCCTATATATTATTTTTCTTTTTCTCTCTGCATATGCATTTGGTTTCCTATCATCCTGGCTTTTTTCTACAGATATTTTGCCAGGAAAAACTCCCTTGTTGCCGTGGTTTCTTTTACGTACACTAAGTATTGCTTACAGTCTTATCCGAGAGACTAGCGCCCAGACCACCACTCACGGTCTAATAGATGGGGGGTAGGGGAGGTTCGGCCACAAACGGGGATCGACCTACTACACACTTGAAACCCGGAACTTTTCGCTTTCTAGGCAGGTGCGTTACCTCTAGACCACCGATCCACTTAGGATATCACAGAGATTCCAAAGTAGGATGAGTGAGACAGAGTGCATGATTCTTCTGGGTGGCCCACATAGTGTCAAACTATGTGAAAGCCATGAAACGCTCAACGATATCACCACCAACAAAAACAACACACACACACAACACACACACACACACACACACACACACACACACACACACACACACACACACGCACGCGCACACACACAGACACACCATTGTTCTTCCTCTATCATCAACAACAAAACCAACAACAACACACACGCACCATTGTTCTTCCTCTGCGTTTCACTCACACGCACACACACACAGACACACACCTACATACATACACACATCTATCTATCTATCTATCTATCTATCTATCTATCTATCTATCTATCTATCTATCTATCTATCTATCTATCTATCTGTCTGTCTGTCTGTCTGTCTGTCTGTCTGTCTATCTATCTATCTATCTATCTATCTATCTATCTATATAGAGACAGATATACAGATATGTGTGTGTGTGTGTGTTTGTATCTCTGTGTGTGTGTGTGTTTTTTTGTATCTGTGTGTGCGTGCGATATATATATATATATATATATATATATATGCACACTTTTCCAGAGAATAGATACAACTCCCATACAAAAAAAAATTAATACAGTCGACTAAACTCATTATTTTAAACCAAGATATCGACAGATGGTATTTTCATAATAAACCGCTGCTTTTATACTCTCCAAAAGACAGCAGAGAAGAAAAAAAGACAGAAGAAGAGAGAAGGAAAAAAAAGAAAGAAAAAACCCCAAGAAAAGCTTTAGAGGAGAAGAAGAAGACGAGAGAAGAAAAGAAGAAAGGAAAACCAAGAAAGGCTTATCAATCAGGGAGAAATATGGGTGGCCAGTGTGATCAACACGCCAGAGGCACAAAGAGGTCAAGCCTATAATCTTCATAGCCCCCCCCCCCCCCCTCTCCATTGTCTGGAATCCAAAGACTCCGTGGCGAATGAGCGAACGAGTGTCAGGTCTCCTTACACAGACAGAGACAGACAGACAGAGACACAGACA
>CM054141.1:17504279-17541779 GCA_028751875.1 Rapana venosa | reverse complement strand
AATCATGACTTGTTTGTGCATTTCCTTTGCCAATGACGCGAATGAACCCATTGTTCCATCCCAAGCCCAACAAGTGTATTGTGGCCCAGGGCCAATGTACATTAAATCATTTCAGAGTTCAGAGCGTTCTCCTCTCTCTCTCTCTCTCTCCTCTCTCTCTCTCTCTCTCTCTCCCCCTCTCTCTTTCTCTCTCTCTCCCCAACCCCGCCCCCTCCAGCCCCCTAAAAAACCAAAAAGCAACCAACGAAAGAAAAAAGAACCTTTTTTTTTTTATTTTTTTTTTTTTACAGCCAATGCACATGGTAGCGGTATAACAACATTGTCTATAATGAAATCTAACTTTTCAGGAAGCAGAAGAAAAGTTTGTGATGTATTTTGTTTGATGCCTATAACAGCACCTTGTTTTTACTTCCTTCCCCTATTATGCGTGGACGCAAGCGCGCGTGCTCATACAGACAGACGGACACACACACACATTCACACACGAATAAACATGCGCGCGCCACACACACATACAAATACACATGCGCATACACATACGTACACGGACTCAGACACAATACAACACAACACGCACACACTCGCACACACTCACACACACGCCACATAGCAAAGACAACACACACACACACACACACACACACACACACACACACACACACACACAAGCAAGACACATTCCCTCACCACCCACTTTTTCTCTCTCACACACAATCTTGAACATCTTGCGCACACGTTAAAACCTGTTCTGCTTTTCGAAAGAGTAGGCCACTGTGAGCCAGTTGGGACGGATGACAAAAATTACAAAAACTGCATACACACGGGGACAGGATGTAAAAAAAGCACATGAGTGCTTATTCCATCATCCTTACAATAAAAGAATAAGTAAATAAATTAATAAACACACACACACTCTCCACATAACAAAAACAAAACACACGCACACACACATGCACACCTATCCCCCCCCCCCCCCACCAAATCACACACACACACTACCAGAGAGACAAACAAAATAGAGGAGACAGACAGACAGACAGACAGATAGACAGACAAACTCTTTTTTTTAAAAAACTTATTACTCTTTTATATCGAGGATAATGGAAAAAGCACTTATGTGCTTTTTTTATTTTACATCGAGTCCCCGTGTGTATGCGGTTTTGTAAATTGCCATCTGTTTCCACCGGCACACAATGGCCTACTCTTACGAAAAGCGGAACAGGATTTTAACGTGCGCGCAAGATGTACTGCGTGTGTTCGCACACGGGGGCCTCGGTTTATAGTCTCATCCCAAAGACTTTTGGGGGGAGAGAGAGAGAGGAGTCTGCACTGATGTTAACCCCAGAGGAAAATATCCCCTTGAAGGGGAGTCGAACCCGGGTTGTCAGATTGCGAGCGCAATGTTCTTACCACTAGGCTATCCCGTCCCACCCACCAACAAGCAGCTATAGATAAAGAAAAGCAGTAATCACCTTCAGATCGCTGTCAAAACTGCTGGTTGGGGAAGATGGGGAATCGCCAATGGTCACATGCCTGTCCTTGGTTTTTGGTGCCACCTGCCACATACAGTACAAGTGTAATAATATATGGAATTTATAGAGCGCTATATCTTGCAATTACAAATCAGAGCGCTTCCATTCAATCCGCTCCTACACAAGCAACAACAATGATTCACAATATTCTAACAAATTCAAATGTACACACGCACACACGCACACACACACACACACACACACACACACACACACACACACACACACTGTACATTTCAGCAGGGTGATGGAATTTTGGCTTTTAAAGATAGGGACAGATATGAGATGAAACAAGAGGGAAACATTTTAGGTTTGATATAGGTATGTCTTGAGGCTGGATTTAAAGCTGTCGTAAGTAGGCTTTTCACGAAGAGAGAGAGGGAGGTCATTCCAGATTGACGGACCAGAAATAGAGAAAGAGCGATGGCCAACAGTGGACTGGTTGAATCTAGGTATTCGTAAGCCCAGGGTATCTTCAGCAGAGCGGAGGGAACGAGAAGGAGTGTACAGGTGAAGACATTCACAGAGATATGAGGGTGCTGTTTTGTGGAGACATTTGTAACAGAGGGTACTGATCTTGTACTTTACTCTCTGTGGCACAGGCAACCAGTAGAGAGATTGCAGGAGTGGAGTAATATGCTCAGATTAAGTGTACTGTGTTGTATTGTAGTGTTGTGTTGTATTGTACTGTGATGTGTCGTATTGTACTGTGTTGTGTTGTATTGTACTGTGTTGTGTTGTATTGTACTGCGTTGTGTTGTATTCTACTGTGTTATGTTGTATTGTACTGTGTTGTGTTTGTACTGTGTTGTGTTGCATTGTACTGTGTTGTGTTGTATTGTTACTGTACTGTGTTGTTATGTACTGTGTTGTATTGTATTGTGTTGTGTTGTATTGTACTGTGTTGTGTTGTACTGTGTTGTGTTGTACTGTGTTGTGTTGCATTGTACTGTGTTGTGTTGTACTGTACTGTGTTGTACTGTGTTGTGTTGTATTGTACTGTGTTGTATTGTACTGTGTTGTGTTGTACTGTGTTGTGTTTTACTGTGTTGTACTGTACTGTGTTGTACTGTGTTGTGTTGTACTGTGTTGTGTTGTATTGTACTGTGTTGTGTTGTATTGTACTGTGTTGTACTGTGTTGTGTTGTATTGTACTGTGTTCTATTGTACTGTGATGTGTTGTATTGTACTGTGTTGTATTGTACTGTGTTGTGTTGTATTATACTGTGTTGTATTGTACTGTGTTGTGTTGTATCGTGTTGTGTCGTAAGTATAGTGTTGTGTTATATGATGCTCAAATTCAAAACACTTCATTACCTCCGAGACAAGAGACATTCACGCGGGTGACAAGCCCCTTATAATATATAAAAACAGTATAAACATAATATCACGGGAAACAAAAATTCCACCACACACTATCCGAACATCAGCACGCACGCACGCACCCATCGCAGTATAAAAATGCAGCCACAAATCAGCAATACCTATTTTTTACCATAAAAAACAACAACACACAATAGAGGAGAGCTTGTAACCGTGAGGCTGCTCCCTGCGAAGCGCCAATTAGAAATTGTTTCATTTCACGTTTCAATGTGTTGTGTTGCGTTTCATTGTGTTGTGTTGTATGTATTGTGTTGTGTTGTAGGTACTGTGTTGTGTTGTAAGTATTGTGTTGCGTTTCAATGTGTTGTGTTGTAAGTATTGTGTTGTGTCTTTCATTGTGTTGCGTTTCAATGTGTTGTGTTGTAGGTATTGTGTTGTGTTGTAAGTATTGTATTGTTGTGTGTGTGTTGCGTTTCAATGTGTTGTGTTGCGTTTCACTGTGTTGTAAGTATTGTGTTGTGTTTCATTGTGTTGTGTTGTAACTATTGTATTGTTGTGCTGTGTTGCGTTTCACTGTGTTGTGTTGTATGTATTGTGTTGTGTTTCATTGTGTTGTGTTGCAAGTATTGTGTTGTGTTGCGTTGCGTTTCATTGTGTTGTGTTGTAACTATTGTATTGTTGTTTGTGTTGCGTTTCACTGTGTTGTGTTGTATGTATTGTGTTGTGTTGTAACTATTGTATTGTTGTGTTGTGTTTCAATGTGTTGTGTTGTATTTCACTGTGTTGTGTTGTATGTATTGTGTTTCATTGTGTTGTGTGTAAGTATTGTGTTGCGTTTCATTGTGTTGTGTTGTAACTATTGTATTGTTGTGTTGTGTTTCAATGTGTTGTGTTGTATGTATTGTGTTGCGTTTCAATGTGTTGTGTTGTAAGTATTGTGTTGTGTTGTGTTTCATTGTGTTGTGTTGTAAGTATTGTGTTGTGTTGCGTTTTATTGTGTTGTGTTGTATGTGTTGCGTTTCATTGTGTTGTAAGTATTGTGTGTGTTGCGTTTCATTGTGTTGTGTTGTATGTGTTGTGTTTCATTGTGTTGTGTTGTAAGTATTGTGTTGTGTTTCAATGTGTTGTGTTGTAAGTATTGTGTTGTGTTTCATTGTGTTGTGTTGTATGCATTGTGTTGTAAGTATGTGTTGTGTTGTAAGTATTGTGTTGTGTTTCAATGTGTTGTGTTGTATGTATTCTGTTGTGTTGCGTTTCATAGTGCTGTGTTGTAATGTGTTGTGTTACCTTGTGTTGTATAGTAGTGGGCTGTGTTGTATTGCATTGTGATGTACTGTAGTGTGCTGTGTTGTGTTGTACTAACACAGGCTGCAGCTAAGTCTTCTAACATAAACGGCAGCTGGGTGTACAAACATAGGTTGCAGCTAAGTGTACTAACATAGGCCGCAGTTGAGTGTACGAACACAGGCCGCAACGGAGTGTACTAACATAGGCGGCAGCTGAGTGTACTAAAACAGACTGCAACTGGGTGTACTAACATAGACTGCAGCTGGGTGTACTAAAGATAAAATGCAGCTTGGTGTACTAACATAGACTGCAGCTGGGTGTACTAAAGATAAAATGCAGCTTGGTGTACTAACATACACTGCAGCTGGGTGTACTAAAGATAAAATGCAGCTTGGTGTACTAACATACACTGCAGCTGGGTGTACTAAGACAGGCTGCAGCTGGATGTACTAAATCGAACTGCAGCTGGGTGTATTAACATAGACTGCAGCTGGGTATACTAAAGATAAAATGCAGCTTGGTGTACTAACATAGAATGCAGCTGGGTGTACTAACACAAACTGCAGCTGGGTGTACTAACATAGGCTGCAGCTGGGTGTACTAAAACAAACTGCAGCTGGGTGTACTAAAACAGACTGCAGCCGGGTGTACTAACACAAACTGCAGCTGGGTGTACTAACACAAACCGCAGCTGGGTGTACTAACACAGACTGCAGCTGGGTGTACTAACACAGACTGTAGCTGGGTGTACTAACATAGACTGCAACTGGGTGTACTAAAACTAACTGCAGCTAGGTGTACTAAAGTGACGTGCAGCTGGATGCACCCAAGTAAGCTGCAGCTGGGTGTACTCAAGTAGGCTGCATTCGTTAACGTATGCACAAAAGGGACTGTGCCGGAGCCAAGGCGCACGAAGGATCGCCCATCCAAGAGGTAACCACGCTCAAGCTCTGCTCAATAACCTTAGCTTGGTGGAAAGCGAGTGCTCTGAGATGGGAATATGCTGTATGTTAGCCATCAGAATATCTTATTATGCAGCATTAAAAAACCGCTTGCAAACGGGGACTGGATGTAAAAGAAAAAAGCGCATGAGCGCTTAGTCCAATTATCCTCGAAATAAATAATGATGATTATGATAATATAATAATGATAATAATAATAATAATAATAATAATAAAAATAACAATAATAACACTGCTGCTGCTGCTGCTACTACTAATGACACTCCTCCTCCTACTACTAATGTATGGAATTTATATAGCGCTGAATCTTGTAAAGCAACAAATCAAAGCGCTCTTTTTTTAAATCGAGGATAATGGAATAAGCACTCATGTGCTTTTTTACATCCAGTCCCCGTGTGTATGCGGTTTTGTAAATTTTGTCATCTGTTCCCACCGGCACTCAATGGCCTACTCTTTCGAAAAGCGGAACAGGATTTAACGTGTGCGCAAGATGTTCTGCGTGCGTTCGCACACGGGGCCTCGGTTTATAGTCTCATCCGAAGGAAATACTCCTTATACTACTACTACTACTACTACTACAACTACTACTACTACTACTCCGCCTCCTCCTCCTCCTACTACTACTACAGCAATAGTTACCCACCATCAAAATTCTGTTGTCATCCTCGGAAAAGTCGCGGACTGTGTCACGTGATCTGGAAACGTCCTCTGATTGGCTGGTCTCGGTGGCGGAGGCCATTCTCTCGCTGTCCACTCCGTTGCCCCGTGTGCCGAAGTCAGTGGCTTTGGGGGACAGCTGTCTGTCCATCGCCTGCAGACCCTGTGAGCAGAGCCACGCATGACCCCTTCACCACACTGACTGGTGACTCCCGTGGAAAAGACTCTTCCTTCCTTCCTTCCTTCCTACCTACCTTCCTACTTTCCTCCCTCCCTCCCTTCCTTCCTTCCTTCCTTCCTTCCTTCCTCCCTCCCTACCTTCCTTCCTACCTTCCTTCCTTCCTTCCTTCATTCATTCATCTTAAATCACACTAAGTCATGGCTTGGGGACGGGATAGCTCCCTGCTTCCTTCCTTTCTTCCTTCATTCATTGATTTATTTATCTATCTTATATCACACTATTTCACGGCTTGGGGATGGGCTAGCTCAGTGGTCAGAGCACTCGCTTTCCCCCAGCCAAGTTAAGCAGCGTCGAGCATGGTTACCACTTGGATGGGTGACGGTTTGCGCGCCTTGGCTTCGGTACAGTTCCCCAAGTTCACCCAGCTGTAAATGGGTACCTGCCCTCTTTAGGGTCAGGGAAGGTAAAGCGGCGATGGAGAGGAGATGGGCGCCGCCCTCAATATGCTGGCCCCTAGAGAAGTGAGGTCTCTGACGCCTCGCTCCCCTACGACCTTATAGGTTATGGGACTCCTTTACCTTACGCCTTAAGTCACGGCGGATTTCACTGCGTGAAATTCGGGATGCTCTCACCTTGGGGAGAGCGCGTCGCCTCAAGAGCAGCGCCACCCTTTATTACTAATTTTTCTTTTTCCTGTCTGCAACTGTATTTGTTTCCCTATCAGAGTTACCTTTCTTTTCGTACAGAATTTTTGCCAGGGACAACTCTCTCGTTGCCGTGGGTTCTTTTTACGTGCGCTTAATAATTCTGCATAAACACGGGACCCCGGTTTATCGTCTCATAAGAAAGACTAGCACCCAGACCACTACACATGGTCGTGTGGATGGGGGGAAAAGTTTCGGGCCAAAACGGAGTTTGAACCACCGCACACTTCCGACCCGGACTTTTCTGATTTCTAGGCAGGCGCGTTACCTCTAGACCACCTATCCACTCAGTACACTGACTGGAGATTTACGTGGAAAAGACTAAGCAGAAAAGAGTACCTACATGGCTGACAATACAGTAACTCTACCTTTCAATACTGCGTAACCTTCTCTTTCTTTATTTCAAAATATTTATTTATTTATTTATTTATTCTTTTGTTTCGAGGATAATGGAATAAGCACTCGTGTGCTTTTTTCCTACATCCAGTTCCCGTGTGTATGCAGTTTTGTCAATTTCGTCATCCGATCCCACCGGCACACAACGGCCTACTCTTCCTACGAGAGAGAGAGAGAGAGAGAGAGAGAGAGAGAGAGAGAAGAGAGAGAGAGAGAGAGAGAGAGAGAGATGCCCATGGGCAGATAAAGAAACCACCACCACCACCAAAACATATCTCACCACACACACACACACACACACACACACACACACACACACACACACACACACTCAAACATATCCCCCATCCCCACACTCATCTCCCCCGCCCATCCACCCACCCACCCACACACTTACAACCCCTCCCCCCACACACCCACTCAACAACACCCCCACCCCCTCACACCCACTCAACAACACCCCCACACCCACTCAACAACCCCTCCCCCCACACACCCACTCAACAACACCCCCACCCCCTCACACCCACTCAACAACACCCCCACCCCCTCACACCCACTCAACAACCCCTCCCCCCTCACACCCACTTAACAACACCCCCACCCCCTCACACCCACTTAACAACACCCCCACCCCCTCACACCCCACTCAACAACACCCCCACACCCACTTAACAACACCCCCCACCCCCTCACACCCACTTAACAACACCCCCACCCCCTCACACCCACTTAACAACAACCCCCACCCCCTCACAACCCACTTAACAACACCCCCACCCCCTCACAACCCACTCAACAACACCCCCACCCCCTCACTCAACAACACCCCCACCCCCTCACACCCACTCAACAACACCCCCACCCCCTCACACCCACTCAACAACACCCCTCCCCCCTCACACCCACTCAACAACACCCCCACCCCTCACACCCACTCAACAACACCCCTCCCCCCCCCCCCCCCACACCCACTCAACAACACCCCTCCCCCTCAACACCCCCCCCCCCCCACTCAACAACAACACCGAACCCCCTCACACCCACTCAACAACACCCCTCCCCCCACACACCCACTCAACAACACCCCTCCCTCCTCAACACCCCCCCCACACTCAACAACACCACCGAACCCCTCTACACCCACTCAAACAACACCCCACCCCCTCACACACCCACTCAACAACACCCCCACCCCCTCACACCCACTCAACAACACCCCCACCCCCTCACACCCACTCAACAACACCCCCCCCCCCCCCTCCCTCACACCCACTCACCAACACACACCCCCCCCCCCCCACTCAACAACACCCCTCCCCCTCAACAACACCCCCACCCCCTCACACACACACACTCAACAACACCACCGAACCCCCTCACACCTACTCAACAACACCCCCACCCCCTCACACCCACTCAACAACACCCCCACCCCCTCAACAGCACACACACCCCCCCCCACTCAACAACACCCCTCCCCATCAACACCCCCCCCCCCCCCCACTCAACAGCACCACCGAACCCCCTCACACCCATCCAACAACACCCCTCCCCCCCACACCCACTCAACAACACCCCACACCCCCCTCACACCCACTCAACAACACCCCTTCCCCCACTCAACAAACACCCCTCCCCCCACTCAACAACACCCCACACCCCAACACACCCACTCAACAACACCCCAACACACCCACTCAACAACACCCCCACCCCCTCACACCCACTTAACAACACCCCCCACCCCACCCACTCAACAACCCCCCACCCCACCCCCTCAACAACCCCCCACCCCCTCAACAACACCCCCCCCCCACTCAACAACACCCCACCCCTACTCAACAACACCCTACCCCCTCACACCCACTCAACAACACCCCCCAACCCCACTCAACAACAACAACTCCCCCCCCCCCCCCCCCCCCCTCACAACACACTCAACAACACCGCCACCCTTCACGCCCACCTCCCCCCACAACTACACACACACACAACTACACACACAGACACACACCCACCTCCTCACATCCCCCCCCCCCCCCTCTTCCACAACTACACACACACACACACCCACACACACACTTACACATACACCCACACACACCCCACCACACTCACTCACCCCCCCACCCCCCACCCACCCACCCACCCACCCCCAACACACACACGCACACAAACGTACAAACACATTCTCTGCCGTTCTCTTCTCAGCAGGGTCGTCGAAGAACCCTTCGTCATTCAAGGTCCTCTCGATGTCTTTCTTCCTCTGATACTGCAGCAGGTAAGGGATTTCCCGCCCTTCTCCCGTCAGCCCCGGAACTTCCGCTAGGCCAGCCTCGTTCGGGAACAAGCCGCCGCCGCCATCGCCTCGTTGTGGCTGCTGCTGCTGCTGCTGCTGCTGCTGCTGCGCGTTCGACTTCCGCTTCCGGTCGAGCGCCTGACGTAGGAGGCGGTTGAGGAAGGAGCGAGGCTTCTGTTCGGGCTGGCGGGATTTCTCGTCCATTTCCCGGGTGATGATGACTGTGGCTGGGCCTACTGGCCCGTCCTGGAAAAAAAGACACAGGTATAATTATTACATCATGAAGGATCAGTCAGCATTGGTGGCAGAACGATCACAAACCTCCGCTTCGCAGATGACATTGATGGAATAGCAGGATCAGAAAAAGAGCTTGCCAGCCTAACAGAAAGGCCTCCAAAACATACGGCATGGAAATCAGTGCAGAGAGGAACCAAACTGATGACTAATAACACCAACGGCATTAGCACTGATATCAGGGTTAATGACCAGAAGCTGGAAACAGTTCAAAGCTTCAAGTACCTGGGAGCCATTGTATCAGACCAGGGATCCAAGCCAGAAGTAGTATGCAGGACTGCACAGACAATAACAGCACTGTCAAAACTAAACACCATCTGGAGAGATAAAAATATCTCACTTATCTCCAAGATCAGACTAATGCGCTCCCTTGTCATATCCATATTTCTGTATGCCTGTGAATCATGGACCCTGAATGCAAATTTGGAGAGAAGAGTACAGGCGGTGGAGATGAGATGCTTTCGGAGACTCCTTGGCATCTCCTACAAAGACCACATAAGCAACGAAAGCGTGCATAACAGAATCCAGCAAACCATTGGACCCTATGAGAACCTTCTAACGATCGTAAAAAAGCGTAAACTTAAATGGTATGGGCATGTCACAAGATCCAAAGGACTTGCAAAGACAATATTACAAGGCACTGTCCAAGGAGTAAGAAGAAGAGGCAGACCAAGGAAGAGCTGGGAGGATAACATCAGCGAATGGACAGGCCTAGAACTCAACAAAACCCTGAGAAAGGCAGAACAGAGAGAGGAATGGAGGGAACTGGTTGTTGAGTCTTTGAGGGTGCCCCCACGGTCGTCAGACTACGGGACAGATAGATAGATAGAGATATTACGGGAACACCATTACCTTTTACCATGAATCGCTGATAGGTAGGTTTGTTTGTTTGTGAGGGGTCACAGTTGAACCGTGGCTAGGCAGGATGGTTAAGACGTTCGCCTGCCAACAAGTTAACCGTGAGGTTCTGGGTTCGCTTCCCAGCCTCGCCCTTTCTTCCCAGTTTGACCCCCCCAAAAAAAAAATCAAACTGAATGTCAAAAGTCCTTCGGATGAGACTAGAAACCGAGGCCCCGTGTTCGAACACATGCAGAACATCTTGCGCACACGTTAAATCCTGTTCCACTTTTCGGAAGAGTAGGCCATTGTGTGCCGGTGGAAACATGACAAAATGGACAAAACCGCATACACCCGGGGACTGGATGTAAAAAAAAGCACATGAGTGCTTATTCCATTATCATCGATATAAAAGAAAAAAAAAATAAATACTGGGTTGTCCTGAAACTACACATGATGAGAGGTAAGTCAACTAAATGACTTGCTGGTTGGTTTTTTTAAATTATTTTTTTTAGTTTGCTGCCTCATATGTGACATTCCCGTCCCACTGTTCCCTCGTCACTTATTTCAACCCCCCCTGCCACACCCATACTCAGATTTGTGTTATTTCGCATCCCCAGGGTCGAAGGTCCACAGGGAAACCCATCAAGCCGCCGTGATGCCCCCAGAAAGAGGGGGCCTGCAATGCTGCTGGGTCACTGACGTGTGTTTCAGTGGTGTCTGTTCGAGATACAACCAGGACACACCACAAATCCCTAAACGACGAAATTAGTCAGTCGCGGATTCCAACGAGTGAATCGCCCAGGGGTGGTAACCACACAACGCCCTTATCGACTGTACCCCCTGAACCCCCAACCCCCCCAAAAGGCTTGTATGGACTCACCAGAAAGAGAGAGAGAGGGGAGAGGAGAGGGGAAGAGAGAGAGAGAGGAGAGACTAATATTTTAAAGAGCACAAAGACAGCCCGCAACTACAGACGTACCTAAAAGCTGAAAGAAGGATGGTAGGAGAGGGGTGGGAAAGGCAGTTAAAAAACGACTACATTTACAAATCAAACAAACAGACATAACTAAAAAAAAAATTCAACAACTGTTTACATAAATTTCCCATAACTAGAAAAAATTTGTTTTTAAAAAATTGAGCGCGCGGGAGGGGGGGGGGGGGGTGGGGGGGGGGGGGGGGGGGGGGGGGGGAGGGAAAGTTAAATCCAACCCCAATAACAAATAATAAAACAAATGAAAAATCATGCAGAAGAAAAAACAAAAAAATTCAAAGAAAAAGCAGACGAACCAGAATTTTCTGCAAGCGAGTTCGGCGTTTCTCTTTTTGCTCGCGAATTTGGTCCGACAGACTTTCCCGGTCTTCGTCTTCGTCTGAAGTGGTCATGTCAGAGGATGCCGTCACACTGTACTCGCTCTCCACCTCCTCCTCCACCTGAAGAAAAAAAAATAATTAAAAAAAGAAGAAGATAATTACACAGAGTTATTCAAAATTATCCTTCCCCGTGGGGATTCCAGGGTCTGTCAGTATAAATAGCATCCCCACCTTCTGGAAATGCTGTGGTAGGAATTTCCTCTTTTCTATCCCTCTCTTTGTTTCTGCCTTGTTCCTTTTCTTTCTTGTCATCACCTCCTTCTCGTCTATTTTTCTGCCTTCTTGGTCCATTCTCCTGCCTTTTTTTCCCCCCATGAGAGACTTAAAAGATAACAATTCTCTCCCATGCCGAAGTAGGATATGCTGGGCACAGACTTGTCAGGCGCTTAACGGCAGCGCAACGCATTTTTCGCTCATATGACAGATAACAATAGTTGCTGTTTGAGCGTTCGAGGACGACGATTCAAAATTATTATAACACCATCCCCCCACACACCCTCACCTCACCTATAGACCGTGGGGGGAACAACTGAAGATTTTTGCAACCAGCTTCCTCCACTCACCCCCCGCGCGGTCCTCTGCTTTCCGTAGTAAATCATTCCACTCAAGGCCACCAGTCCACTCTCTGATGTTGTAGATCTTCCCATCGTTTTTTCTGTCTGCCTCTTCTTCGTCTCCCTCCTTGTACTGTTCCCTGTAGGACAGTCTTGGCCAGTCCACTCTCTGATGTTGTCTTCCCATCATTTTCTCTGTCTGCCTCTTCTTCGTCTCCCTCCTTGTACTGTTCCCTGTAGGGCAGTCTTGGCCCCGTCCCATGTTTCCCCTGATGTGCTATACCACTTAAGTTTGCGAGTTTTCCCCCCACTGAATCAGGCTTGCACACCCCCCCCTCTTCCCAAGAAGAAAAAGGATATGAATTCTTCTTCGTCGTCGTTGAACGCTCAGACAGCAACTATTGTTGCCTGCTATATGAGCGAAAAATGCGTTGCGCTGCCGTTAAGCGCCTGACAAGTCAGGCCCAGCACATCCGACTTAGAGGATGTGAATAATACGAATGGTAACACGCTCTCCCTCGGGAGAAACAGCCCTAGTTTCACGCCGATAAATCTGCTGTGGCTGAAAGAGATATAGAACACAATACAATATAATACAGTCACCATACTGTAACACAATGTAATAATACCTCTGCTGTGACTGAAGGAGATATACACCACAATACAATATGATACAGTCACCATACTGTAACACAATGTAAAACCTCTGCTGTGATTGAAAGAGATATACAACACAATACAATATAATACAATCACCATACTGTAACACAATGTGATACGATGCAAGATTCAATACAACACAACACAACACAATACCATAACAACGACACACATCAGTAGAAAAAGTAACAACACCATCTGCAGCCGCAAATAACAACTGTAACACCACCACCACCATCACCCCACCACCAACGCCAACAACAGCACAACAACAACGACAACAACAACGACAAAAACAACAACGACAACAACAACGACAACAACAACAACGACAACAACAACAACAAAATGACGACAACAACAAGAAGAATGACGACGACAACAACAACAACAACGACAACAACAACAACGACGACAACAACAACGACGACAACAACAACAACAACAACGACGACAACAACGACGACGACAACAACAACAACGACAACAACAAACCGTGGTTCCATCTGCTAGCACATGTGTCCTGGTGTAGGTCTGCTTGACTTTCTTTCGCCGTCGTTGTCGTCGTCGTCGTTGTCGTCGTCGTTTTGGCCCAACTGTCTTGTTGCCCTCTTCATCCACATACTGCAAGCAAATGAGCGAGAGAGAGTGAATGAGTGAGTGAGAGAGAGAGAATGAGTGAGAGAGAGAGTGAATGAGTAAGTGAGAGAGAGGGGAGAAGTGAATGATGAGAGAGAGAGAGAGAGAGAGAGAGAGAGAGAGAGAGAGAGAGAGTGAATGAGTGAGGAGAGAGAGAGTGAGTGAGAGAGAGTGAATGAGTGAGTGAGTGAGAGAGAGAGAGTGAATGATGAGTGAGAGGAGAGAGAGAGAGAGAGAGAAGAGAGAGAAAAGAGAGAGAGAGAGAAGAATGATAGAATGAAAGAATAAACTTTGTTTTTCAAGGGTAAAAGATAAGCATTCACATACTTTCTAATTCATCCGCCCTGCCCTGATTAGGGGCTATCAAACGAAACAAACAGAGCGAGAGAGAGAGAGAGGGGAGAGAATGAGTAAGAGAGAGAGAGAGAAAAGAGAGAGAGAAAAGAGAGAGAGAGAGAGAGAGAGAGAGAGGAGAGAGAGGGGGAGAGAGAATAATCTTTGTTTTTCAAGGGTAAAAGATAAGTATTCACATGGTTTTTTTTTCAACCGGTTCTTGCCCTGATTAGGGACTATCAAACGAAACAAAGAGATAGATAGATAGAGAGACAGTGACAATGACAATAACAATGACAATGTTTAATGAATTTAGGCCTCTGCCCATTTTCATGGGGTACATAAACGTCTACAGAAACATGAATGCATATATCAAGAAAATTTAAGCCAATGAAAAGTGAAAAAAGCATATAAACATAAATAAACGACATCAAGATTTGCAAAATTCTATGTATGCAGGAGACTGAGTTTACTGTCTATGAGTTTGAAGGTTTATATACAAAAACCATGCTAGTTGTCTGATTATTGACACGTTCTGGGTGGCCATAAGGCTCACATACTTTGCTTTCTGAAAATGAATGGGAATCTCCTTCAGCATGTTTGGTCTAAAAGCAGAGTATGTGTCACACTGAAAACACATAATATGAAGTTCATTTTCTTCTGACGCTGGACAAAATGGACAGTCATTGTTTATATTATCTGCACACATATAACGATTCTTGTAGAGAAAGAGAGAGAGAGAGAGAGAGAGAGAGAGAGAGAGAGAGAGAGCTCGAAATGGTTTATTCAGTATAGGCTATGACACCTTACATCAGTTTCAAAGCCAAACTGTCCAAGTGTTCCAACTCGTATTTTATATCATTTTTTTAATTTCGAGGATAATGGAATAAGCACTCTTGTGCTTTTTAAAAAAAATATCCAGTCCCCCATGTGTATATAGTTTTTTAAATTTTATCATCCGTTCCGCACAGGCACATAATGGCCTACTCTTCCAAAAAAGCGGAACAGGTTTTTAACGTGTGCGCAAGATGTTTTGCGTGCGTTCGCACACGGTTAATAATCTCATTCAATGGAGAGAGAGAAAAGAGAGAGAGAGAGAGAGAGAGAGAGAGAGAGAGAGAGAGAGAGAGAGAGAGAGAGAGAGAGAGAGAGAGAGAGAGAGAGAGAGAGCGAGCACGCACGCACCCGCGCACACCCATACACACACAAACACTAGTGTTAGAACATTGCGCTCGCAATCTGACGACCCGGGTTCGATTCCCGTTCAAGGGGATATTTTCCTCTGGAGTTAACATCAGTGCAGACTCCGCTCTCCCCTAAAGTCTTTCGGATGAGACTATAAACCGAGGCCCCGTATGCGAATGCACGCAGAACATCTTGCGCACACGTTAAAATCCTGTTCCGCTCTTCGTAAGAGTAGGCCATTGTGTGCCGGTGGGAAAGGATGACAAAGTTTACAAAACCGCATACACCCGGGGACTGGATGTCAAAAAGCACATAAGTGCTTATTCCATTATCCTCGATATAAAAGAATAAATGAATAAAAATTAAAAAACTCACTACACTTACTTCTTCCCAGGTTTCGTCTGAATAGTCCGCCTCTCCATCCGTTTCATACTGTTCAAATCAAGACACGGTCTTAGAGATCTTTCGTGACATGGAAAACTGATATAATTAAAAAAAAATAGTATCATCACTAAAAGGTTGGCCCCGTAAAGGCAAATTACGTAGGCATGCGTGCGTGTGCGCTCATCATGTCACATACACACAGACACAGACACACACACTGACACACACACACGCACACACAGACACACGCACACACACTCCCTCATTCACACACACACACACACTAACACGCTCACTCACAAGCTTTAAGAATAATTCTTAAGTTGTACTATGTTTTGATAATGTGTTTGCCACGTTATTTATTTATTTTGTTGTTGCAACATATGGTTTGTGTTGTCTGGAATCAGTATTTCAATGCCCACAAGAACAAACCCGCATCTCTTAATTATAACCCCCTCATCTCCTCATGCCCCCCCCCCACCCCCCCCCCCCCCCCGCCCTGCTTCTCTCGTGTAATATCACTTTAAAAGAAGAACAGAAAGAAAATCTAAGACCCACACATGCCATCCTCTTCCACCTCCCATCACCCCCCCCCCCCCGCCACACACACACGCCACCCCAAACCCCATCCCACCCTCCACACACACTCACAGACACACACACACACACATACCCAACCCCCGGTGGAAACAGATGAGAAAATTTACAAAACCGCATACACACGGGGACTTGATGTAAAAAGCACATGAGTGCTTATTCTATTATCCTCGATATAAAAGAATAAATAAATTAAAAAAAACACCCACCCACTCACTCACTGACCCTCCCACTCACCCACCCACTCACACAAACACACACTCACTCCCCCCCCCCCACACCCCTCCCCACCACTCCACCCTTACCCATCCCCCACTCCACTCCCCCCCTCCCCCACACACACTCACCCCAGTATCAGAATAATAAATATGATCGTTGGATTAGCACAAGTTAGAAATGTTCTGTATAAAACTGGCTTCAACCATGTATGGGAAAACCAAAGTACACTTGATGTACAACGATTGTGCCATGCAGTGCAAACGAAGCTTGAGGGTTTGTATAAAACGTTTTGGATTAACCAGAAACAAAATTCTACAAAACTTAACTTTTATAATTCCGTGAGCAAGGAATATAGATAAGAGCAATATCTGATTAACTGTGAAAACAAGAACCTTAAGAAAATATTTTGTAAGTTTCGTACAAGTAGCCACAATTTAATGATAGAGAAAGGAAGATATAAGAATATACCAAGAGAGAAAAGAACTTGTCAATACTGTAACAAAATAGAAGTCGAGATTCATTTTCCTTGACGAGTGCATTTCATATACCGAGCAAAGAGAAAACTTATTAATAACTCTTAACGCTAATGTCAAAGCAAACATGAACGCTATAGACAAATTAAATAAGATTATTGTATGTATGTATGTATGTATGTATGTATGTATGTATGTATGTATGTATGTATGTATGTATTTGTATGTATGTATGTATGTTTGTCCGTCGTGTCCGACGATGACCTCCAAAACAGCAGAGGAGGCAGCTGCTGTTTTGGAAACTGGGCAGAAATTTGATTATAGTGGAGATGCCTTGCCCACAGTACATCCCCACTCTCTCGGCCAAGAGGGCATAAGGACAGTCAGCGTTGGAGATGTTCTCCAAAGGCCAACCAGCCCCTAGGGCTGCAGCACATAAGGACTGTGCGAGTCAAGCCTCCTAGTCAGAGAGTCATAGTCGATCACTAAAGACTAAGCTGTAAAGTGGAATTCGATGATTATTGTAACTGATAATCATCAAGCCGAAATAATTAATTATGTTTGTACCTGTTTTGAAAATAAAGAGAAAAAAAGATAGAATGCAACAGGACATTATCTCGCACATCCTTTCAGACACGCCGCCAATGAATAATACGTTAGATCGAATGATGACCAGTTTATTTCCTTGTGTCAAATAAGTCCATGTGACTTTGATGGCAATAACAAAAAATTCTGATTTCTGATTTCACCCCCCCCTCCTCCCCACACTCAGCCCCCCCCTCACTCACCCTCATCCCTTCACCCACAAATTATAATAATAATAATCATAATAATAAATGAAATTTATATAGCGCTGAATCTTGTAAAGCAACAAAGCAAAGCGCTCAGATGACATGATTTAAATTTTTTAAAATATTATTTTATATCAAGGATAATGGAATAAGCACTCACGTGCTTTTTTTACATCCAGTCCCCGTGTGTATGCGGTTTTGTCAATTTTTTCACCTGTTCCCACCCGGCACAAAATTGCCTACTCTTTCGAAAAGCGGAACAGGATTTAACGCGTGCGCAAGATGTTCTGCATGCGTTCGCACACGGGGGGCCTCGGTTTATAGTCTCATCCGAAAGGACTTTGACATTCAGTTCGACTTTTTTGTGTGTGTGTGTAGGTCAAACTGGGAAGAAAGGGCGAGGCTGGGAATCGAACCCACAACCCTCACGGTTTACTTGTTGTTGGCAGGCGAACGTCTTAACCATCCTGCCACCTTCCTTCACTCACTTACCGCCTCTACGCCGTCTTTCTCAGGGGGCTCGAGCTCTCCTTCTCCTTCTCCTCTCCTCCTTCTTCTCCTCCTACTCCTGCGGTGACTGACCAGGTTGGCTTCCTTGGGGCCTTTCTCCTCCGCGACCTCGTACACGTCCGCGAAATGGGAGCGCGGGGTTCCGAGGCCCGTGGAGATTCGACCCCCCGGTCCCTCAGTCCTCGACCCTCCACGAGCGCTACTGCGCGGGTAGCCCGAATCTAAGGAAAGGTTGGACCCTCCTGTGTGTTGGTTGGTTGGTTGGTGGATTGGTTGGTGGGTTGGGTTGGTTGGTTGGTTGGTTGGTTGGTTGGTGGGTTGGTTGGTTTGGTTTGGGTGTAGGGGGAGAGGTGTGGAGTATTAGGGTGGTGGAGTGGGGTGGTGGTGGGTGGATGTGGGTTGCAGGGAGGTGGGGGTTATGGGTTGGGGGTTATATGTGGGTTGGGGGGTTGGTAAGGGTAGGGGTGGGGGGTTGAGATGGGAGGAAGGATTGGTTGTATGGAGGAGGAAGGAAGAAGGGAGGGAGGGGGTGGGGGTAGGGGTGGGGTTGAGATGGGAGGGAGGATTGGTTGTATGGAGGAGGAAGGGAAGGGGAGGGGGGAGAGGAAGAGGGGGAAGAAGACAAAGAAGAGGTATGGATACATGCCACCAAAGAAAAAAAAGTTTCCATCACCATTAAAGCGAGTAGATTAAAAAACACACAACAACTAGAGTATACAGCCACAAAGCACACATATGCAATGTTAGTATGATACGTACAAAACACCCCACAACCAACATGAAAATCAAGAAAAGAAAGGAAGAAAGAAAAAGAAGACAGAGACGGTTAATCGAAAGTGACGTATGTCGTATAATGGATTACAAAGTTATAACCACTACGATCACATCGCATGCAACAGCAGCATCCGGTAATCTATGATTTGATGTGAGAGTTGTAGTTTTTTTCTTCAATAATAGTCAAAGTTCTTTGGAGACGATCGTAATTATACGTACACAAAGATATGAGGCTGTACACACACGATCCAGCATCACGCGCTTACGCATGCATGCATGTACGCACGCACACAAACACATGTTTCCACACAGGCACAAACACACAAAGACACACATATGTACGCATACGTACACACACACACACACCACACACACCACCACACACACACACACACACACACACACACACACACTCTCTCTCTCTCTCTCAGACACACATACATGTACCCATACGTACACAACACACAACACACACACACACACACACACACACACACACACACACACACACACACACACACACACACACACACTCTCTCTCTCTCTCTCCCTCACACACACACATACACTCACTCTCTCTCACAAACACACTCACACACACATACACTGCCCCCCCCCCCTCCTAACACACACACTACCCCCCTCCCCCCAAACACATTTTCACCCCCTCCCCTTCCCTTTCAATGATTCACTCCAAAGCAATCCATCAGCTACATCAACGTATCGCCTCAAGAGCAAAACAAACAAAATAAGAGTTAAAAATGACTACAGCCCAACTAGCTCAACCTACAAGTTAAAAGCAGCAAGCTAGATCTGTCAATTCATTTTGTTATGGCTACGTTATATATATATATATATATATATATATATATATATATATATATATGAAAAACAACAGTTTTCCAAAGTACCACCACTACCATTACATCGCACGCAGCATTGGTTAATCTTTTTAAAAATATTTTATTATTGTAGTTACGTTATAAGAATTTTTAACGTGCATGGGGGACGGGATAGCTCAGTGGTCGGAGCACTCGCTTTCCCCCAGCCAAGTTAAGCAGCGTCGAGCGTGGTTACCAGTTGGATGGGTGACCGTTTGCGCGCCTTGGCTTCAGTACAGTTCCCCCAGTTCCCCAGCTGTAAATGGGTACCTGCTCTCTTTAGAGTCAGGGAAGGTAAAGCAGCGAGGGAGAGGAGATGGGCGCCGCCCTCAATACGCTGGCCCCTAGAGAAGTGAGGTCTCTGACGCCTCGCTCCACTACGACCACATAGGTTATGGGACACCATCACCTTTAAGTTATAAGACTATCATTCTAAAGCACCATCAACAACATGTGCATCGCAACAGAAGCCTATATCATATTTTAGTACAGTTTGCGTTAGATAGAAAAAGATATTCAACAGTACTATCACTATCAGAGACAGAGATAACGATGGGAAGACAACATCAGAGAGTGGACTGTGGCCTTGAGTGCAACGATTTGCTACGGAAAGCAGAGGACCGCGGGGAGTGGAGGAAGCTGGTTGCAAAATTTTCATAGGTGCCCTCACGATCCATGGGACAACGGGATAGATGAAGGTGAATATCACTATCATTATTTATTTTATTTTTATTCTTTTATTCCGAGAATAATGGAATAAGCACTCATGTGCTTTAAAAAAAATCCAGTCCTCATGTGTATGTAGTTTTTGTAAATTTTGTCATCTTTTCCAACAGGCACACAATGGTCTACTCTTCCGAAAAGCGGAGCGGGTTTTAACGTGTGCGCAAGATGTTCTACATGCGTTAACTGCATACGTGGACCTCGGACGTGCACACACTGGGACTGGATGTAAAAAAAAATGTATTGTATTTTTTCTATTACCTTCAGCAAACAAAATTTCGTTATCGTTATCAGTTTATAGTCTCATCCGAAAGACTGCATTACATCATAGCAGCATCCACTGATGCATTTTGTTATAGCTTCGTTAAAATACATAAATAAAAGTAGCGTTCAAAAGTACTATGACTATCAGGACATCGCAGCACAAATCTCTGAATCTTGTTTTACAGCGGCGATGTTAAAAGTGAAATGATTCAAAAGTTAGTACCCTCACTACCATCACAGCGCAACCTCATTAGCATACCACCGCCATTATCACCACCACCACCACCACCGCCACCTCCACCACCATCTCGAACTATCACAACCCTTTCATCCACCGCTTCCGTCATCATCATCTTCATTAACATTCATGGCGACACTGGCAAGAACATGATTGCCTTAGACTAATAGATAAGGACTTTTTTTGATAACGATAAAAAGAATCTCTCTCTGTCTCTCTCTCTGTCTGGGCAAGGGCCGGATGGAAAAAAAGTATGTGAATGTTTATCTGTAACCCTTGAAAAATAAAGATCATTCATTCATTTATTCATTGGTTAATTAATTAATTCATTCATTCATTCTCTCTCTTTAAAAAATAAAGACACACTTATAACAACAAAAGAATATATATATATATAAATATATATCTCTCTCCCTCCCCCCCCTCTCTCTGTCTCTCTCTGTCTGTCTGTCTGGGCAAGGGCCGGATGAAAAAAAAGCATGTGAATGTGTATCTGTAACTCTTGGAAAATACAGATAATTCATTCATTCATTCATTCATTCTCTGTCTCTCTCTGTCTCTCTCTCTTAAGAAATAAGGACACACTTATAACAACAAAAGAATCTCCTCTCTCTCTCTCTCTCTCTCTCTCTCTCTCTTCTCTCTCTCTCTCTCTCTCTCTCTCTCTCTCTCTCTCTCTCTCTCTCTCTCTCTCTCTCTCTCTCTGGGGAGACGGGAGGGGGTAGATAAAGACGGTGGTGGGTACGTTTCTTATTGATGTCATAGATAGTGTTTAGAAATTTGGAAGAAAGTAAAGGTAAGATGAAACATCAGTATTAATCTACCACTGGCAACAACCAAAAACAAAAAAGACACCCCGTTTTTCGTATTAAATCTACCACTGGCAACATTAACAAAAAAACCTTTTTCGCATTAATCTACCACTGGCAACAAACAACAACAACAACCACAACAACAAAGTATCAGCAATTTGCAAGTAAAAGTCTTTTCTGTTTATTCTGTTAACTGCAAAGCAACAGAAAATGCTAACTGGACACAGACTGCATGTAGATGGTAGTTTGTTCTTAAGAAGAACAGTCTGTTTAGTAAATGGTAGTCTGTCCTTAAGAAGAACAGTCTGTTTAGTAAATGGTAGTCTGTCCTTAAGAACAATCTGTTTAGTAGATGGTAGTCTGTCCTTAAGAGGAACAGTCTGTTTAGTAAATGGTAGTCTGTCCTTAAGAACAATCTGTTTAGTAGATGGTAGTCTGTCCTTAAGAGGAACAAATATGTTTAGTAGATGGTAGTCTGTCCTTAAGAAGAACAGTCTGTTTAGTAAATGGTAGTCTGTCCTTAAGAACAATCTGTTTAGTAGATGGTAGTCTGTCCTTAAGAGGAACAAATATGTTTAGTAGATGGTAGTCTGTCCTTAAGAACAATCTGTTTAGTAGATGGTAGTCTGCCCTTAAGAGGAACAAATATGTTTAGTAGATGGTAGTCTGTCCTTAAGAACAATCTGTTTAGTAGATGGTAGTCTGTCCTTAAGAACAATCTGTTTAGTAGATGGTAGTCTGTCCTTAAGAAGAACAATCTGTTTAGTAGACGGTAGTCTGTCCTTAAGAACAATCTGTTTAGTAGATGGTAGTCTGTCCTTAAGAACAATCTGTTTAGTAGATGGTAGTCTGTCCTTAAGAACAATCTGTTTAGTAGATGGTAGTCTGTCCTTAAGAACAACAATCCGTTTAGTAGATGGTAGTCTGTCCTTAAGAACAACAATCTGTTTAGTAGATGGTAGTCTGTCCTTAAGAAGAACAATCTGTTTAGTAGATGGTAGTCTGTCCTTAAGAAGAACAATCTGTTTAGTAGATGGTAGTCTGTCCTTAAGAAGAACAATCTGTTTAGTAGATGGTAGTCTGTCCTTAAGAACAATCTGTTTAGTAGATGGTAGTCTGTCCTTAAGAACAATCTGTTTAGTAGATGGTAGTCTGTCCTTAAGAAGAACACATCTGTTTAGTAGATGGTAGTCTGTCCTTAAGAAGAACACATCTGTTTAGTAGATGGTAGTCTGTTCTTAAGAAGAACAAATATGTTTAGTAGATGGTAGTTTGTCCTTAAGAAAAACAATCTGTTTAGTAGATGGTAGTCTGTCCTTAAGGTAGTTTGTCCTTAAGAAGAACGATCTGTTTAGTAGATGGTAGTCTGTCCTTAAGAAGAACGATCTGTTTAGTAGATGGTAGTCTGTCCTTAAGAAGAACAATCTGTTTAGTAGATGGTAGTCTGTCCTTAAGGTAGTTTGTCCTTAAGAAGAACGATCTGTTTAGTATTTGGTAGTCTGTCCTTAAGAAGAACAATCTGTTTAGTAGATGGTAGTCTGTCCTTAAGAAGAACACTTTGTTTAGTAGATAATAATAATAATAATAATAATAATGTATGGAATTTATATAGCGCTGAATCTTGTAAAGCAACAAATCAAAGCGCTCAGATTTTATTTCATACCGCTTTAAGTCACGGCAGATTTCTCTCCGTGAAATTTGGGCTGCTCTCCCCGGGGAGAGCGGGAGAACGCGTCGCCACTTTAGCGCTGCGCCACCCTTTCACCCTTTTTTAAAATTTTTTTTTATTCTGCAGCTGTATTTGTTTCCCTATCAGAGTGGCTTTTTTCTAAGAATTTTGCCAGGGACAACTCTCTTGTTGCCGTGGGTTTTTTTACGTGCGTTAAATAATTACGTGTAACACACGGGACCTCGGTTTATCGTCTCATCCGAAAGACTAGCGCCCAGACCACCACTCATGGTCTAATGGATGGGGGAAAAATTTCCGGTCCAAACGGGGTACGAACCGCCGCACACTTCAGACCCGGACTTTTCGCTTTCTAGACAGGCGCGTTACCTCTAGACCACCGATCCACTGGTAGTTTGTCCTTAAGAAGAACCAATCTGTTTAGTAGATGGTAGTATGTCCTTAAGAAGAACGATCTGTTTAGTAGATGGTAGTCTGTCCTTAAGAAAAACAATCTGTTTAGTAGATGGTAGTCTGTCCTTAAGAAAAACAATCTGTTTAGTAGATGGTAGTCTGTCCTTAAGAAGAACAATCTGTTTAGTAGATGGTAGTTTGTCCTTAAGAAGAACTAATCTGTTTAGCAGATGGTAGTCTGTCCTTAAGAAGAACGATCTGTTTAGTAGATGGTAGTCTGTCCTTAAGAAGAACGATCTGTTTAGTAGATGGTAGTCTGTCCTTAAGGTAGGTTGTCCTTAAGAAAAACAATCTGTTTAGTAGATGGTAGTCTGTCCTTAAGGTAGGTTGTCCTTAACAAAAACAATCTGTTTAGTAGATGGTAGTCTGTCCTTAAGAAGAACAACTCTGTTTAGTAGATGGTAGTCTGTCCTTAAGAAGAACGATCTGTTTAGTAGATGGTAGTCTGTCCTTAAGGTAGGTTGTCCTTAAGAAAAACAATCTGTTTAGTAGATGGTAGTCTGTCCTTAAGGTAGGTTGTCCTTAAGAAAAACAATCTGTTTAGTAGATGGTAGTCTGTCCTTAAGAAGAACAACTCTGTTTAGTCAATCTACGCACGTTTGAGTTTTAGTATACACGTGGGCTACTTTTTTAAGTTAAAAGACAAAATTAATCAGTTAGCATAAAAGCTTTATGCTTGAAAGAAACAGGGCATCAAGGGAAAATGCTGTTATGATGTACCTTGAAATATGTTTTGTGTGGTGCTGTTTATTCTGAAATGTTAATTATCTCCCCTCCCTCTTCCAAATTTGTAAAGGGCAAGTGCTATTATCATATACTTTTGAGAGAAAAAATGTGTGTCTTGTGGGTTGTTTTTGTGTGTACTAAAGTGGTTCAGGCACGTCACACGAACATCTGGACTGGCCAAGACTTGTCCTACAGGGAACAGCACAAGGAGGGAGACGAAGAAGAGGCAGACAGAGAAAACGATGGGAGAAAAAAGCCAACAACAACAAAGAAACCAATAACAGAAAAAAGAAAACAAATCAGAACAAAACAAGTAAAACAAAATCGAAGTATTCCCACAATACAACTGCAAATTATCTCTCTCTCTCTGTGTCTCTGTCTGCCTGTCTGTCTGTCTGTCTGTCTTTTTCTCTCTCTCTCTTTCTCTCACACACACGCACTTTCATGCGTGCACATAAATGCATACACGCACAGGTACATGCAGAAGCATTAAAAAGATAAAGGAAGATAAGACCCAAAACTGGAGGAGGCGAAAAAAGAAGGAGAGGAGAGGAAAGGAAAATGAAAAAAATAAGGACTAAAGGAAAAGAAGAAGAAGAAGGAGAAGAAGAAGGAGAGAGAGAGAGACAGAGGGAGAGAGAGGGAGGGAGGGAGAGAGAGAGATGGAGAGAGAGAGGGAGAGAGAGAGGGAGAGAGAGAAAGAGAGAGAGAGAGCGGGAGGGAAAGAGACAGAGAGAAGAAGAGAGAGAAAGAGAGAGAGAGAGATAAGAGAAAGAAAGAGAGAGAGAGAGAGAGAGAGAGAGAGAGAGAGAGAGAGAGAGACAGAGAGAGGAGAGAAAGAAATGAAAGAAAGAGAGGAGAGAGAGAGAGAGAGAGAGAGAGAGAAAGAGAGAGAGAGAGGAGAGAGAGAGAGAGAGAGAGAGGAGAGAGAGAGAGAGAGACAGACAGAGAAACAGAGAGGGAGAGAGAGAGAAACAGAGAGACAGATATTTAAAAAAAATTCTTTTATATCAAGGATAATGGAATAAGCACATGTGTTTTTACATCTAGTCCCCGTGTGCATGCAGTTTTGTACATTCTGTCATCTGCTCCTACCGGCACACAATGGCCTAGCCTACTCTTACAAAAAGCGGAACAAGATTTAACGTGTGTGCTGCTGCAAGATGTTCTGCGTGCGATCGCATACGAGGCCTCGGTTTAAAGTCTCATCCGAAGGACTTTTGGGGAGAGTGGAGTCTGCACTGATGTTAATTCCAGGGGAAAATTATGATAATCCCCTTGAACGGGAATCGAACCCGGCTCGTCAAATTGCGAGCGCAATGTTCTAACCACTAGGCTATCCCGTCCCCTGAGATAGACGCAGAGAGATTACGTCAGGTAAACAGACAGACAATGTAACCATAGTTGGCACATAGCATCAATTACTAAAGGAAAGATCCACAGCTAAACCTAGTCACATGCAACTGATGCAAGTTTTTCTTTTATTATATCAAAAAAGGTAGAAAATGGCAAACTATTCTCTACAAGCCCGTGCGACTATTTTTTGTCTATCAAATTATGCACACAGATTCACACACACACACAAGCACGCATGCCCGCACGCACACACACACACACACAGACAGACATACACACACACATACACGCACACATTCTCTCTTCCCCTCCCTACCTACCTGTCTGTCTCTCTCACACACACATACATACGTACACGCACAACACACACACACACACCACACATATTCACATATACAACACTTGCACACACAAGCACAACACACACACACACATTCACACACAGCACGACACACACACACACACTTTTCAAAAGCATGAAGATTGATCTAGATAACATGAAACATCATCATAAACATGAAACAAAAATATCTTGCAAACTCAAACCACCAAACATGCCCTTAAAAACCCGTCAGTACAGTTTTTGATATTTCATCAGAACATTATTTTACACTCTACCCGTAAAGTAACAGTAAAAAACCCAGAAATAACAGATAACAAACAAAAAAATACAGAGAGAAAAGGAAGAAAATACCAAACCCCAAATTACAAGAAAAACAAAACAAAAGAAGAGAGAAAGAATCAAAAAAGGAGGAAAAAAACAAACCCAAAACCTCAAAAAACAGCCAATCAACCAAAAACCCTCAACACCAAAAAACCCAAACAAAAAACAACAAAAAACACGAGAAACAAAAAAAAAAGCTAACGGAGAGACGCAAATAACGAAAGAAAGATTGACATTCATGTGGTTATGTGTAGTTGGGACTTGATATTCACGTAGTTGTGACTTGATATTCCTGTGGTTGTGTGTAGTTGTGATCATATATTCCTGTGGTTGTGTGTAGTTGTCAAATTTATTTATTTATTTATTCTTTTATTTATTCATTCTTTTATATCGAGGATAATGGAATAAGCACCCATGTGCTTTTTTTTACATCTAGTCCCCGTGTGTATGCGGTTTTGTCAATTTTGTCATCTGTTTCCACTGGCACACAATGGCCTACTCTTTCGAAACGCGAAACAGGATTTAACGTGTGCGCAAGATGTTCTGCGTGCGTTCGAACACGGGGCCTTGGTTTATATTCTCATCCGAAGGATATCCATGTAGGTGTGTGCAGTTGTGACTGATAGAAGTTGCTCTGTGTGCCGTAATTTTGTCTGTATATTTGTTTTTATCTGGTTATGCTTACTGGTTTAAAAAAAAAATTCATTCATGCACATGTCACACTTGCAGGGGAATTTCTACATGTGTGTAAGTTTTCTTAAGGCTTAGTTATTGTTTTTTTTGTGTTTTTTTTTGTTTTGTTTTTTAGCTATTTCAGGTTTTAAGCCTATATGCTGAAGATATAACTTCTATTATTATTATTGGAGAAATTGGAGATAAGAAATAATTAGCTTAACACAAAGAGAGATAGAGAGAGAGAGAGAGAGAGAGAGAGAGAGAGAGAGAGAGAGAGAGAGAGAGAGAGAGAGAGAGAGAGAGAGAGAGAGAGAAGAGAGAAAGTGAGAGGAAAAAGTGTGTGTCTGTGCAGTGCGTGCGTTCGTGTGGTGTATAATGTATGTCGCGCGCAGTAGTGTGTGTGTGTGTGTGTGGTGTGTGTGTGTGTGTGTTGTGTGCGCGCTGCTTGCTTTTTCTGTGTGATGTGTGCTGTCTGAGTGCGTGCGCGTGTGTGTGTGTGTGTGTTCAAGTCAAGTCAAGTCAAATTTATTTTCAGATGGTACGATTGATAAGAAATGCATTTGCTTTTTTCATCAAGCCTCTATCTAAGACAAATTTCGTAATGTGTGCGTGCGTGTGTGTGTATGTGCACGCGCTTGTGTGTGTGTGTGCGCGCGCTTGTGTATGTGTGCGCGCGCGCTTGTGTGTGTGCGCGCGCGCTTGTCTTTGATGTGTGCCTGTCTGAGTGTGTGCATGGTGTGTGTGTGTGTGTGTGTGTGTGTGTGTGTGTTGTGTACGCGCTTGTCTTTTGTGTGTGTGTGTGCGTGCCTAAATTGCACATTACTACATTTGACTATTTTATTTTCCAACAAAACACACAAAGACCTGAGCATTGTGCGTGTTTGTGCGCGTTCTTCACTGCATATCACTACATTCATACAATTTCAAATTTTCTATACCACCCCCCACTTAACCCCCCCCACCCCTCTCCAAAAGACCTGGCACTCCACAGAATAACAGGGTATCACGATTGGCCCTCAAAGGGGCACGGGATAGCCTAGTGGTCAGAACGTTGCACTCGCAATCTGACCACCCGGGTTCGATTCCCGTTCAAGGGGGATATTTATTTTCCCCTGGAGTTAACATCAGTAGTGCAGACTCCACTCTCCCCAAAAAGTTCTTCGGATGAGACTATAAACCGAGGCCCCCCCGTGTGCGAACGCACGCAGAACATCTTGCGCGCACGTTAAATCCTGTTCCGCTGTTCGTAAGAGTAGGCCATTGTGTGCCGGTGGGAACTGATGACAGAATTTAAAAAAAAAATCGCATACATACGGGGGACAGGATGTAAAAAAAAAAGCACATAAGGGCTTATTGCATTATCTTCGATATAAAAGAATAAAATAAAAAAAATAAATAAAAATCAAAGCTCAAGACACAGACAGACGCAAGGACCACTGTACCACTCACTCTCCTCCTCATCCCCCTCCTCCTCCTCTTTGGTCAAGATAGCATCCACTTCTCCTGCTGCCGTTTTCGCTTGGCTGCGCGCTTCTTGCGACAGATGAGGCAGACGATGATGAGGATGAGGATGATGAGGACGATGAGGACGACCACCACGATGATGATGATGAGGAGGAAGTCGGACTCCGAAGCTGTATCTGAAGAGAAAATTAAAAAAAAAGATACTGGATGAATCGTGAAGGTGAAAAAGTGATGGGGAGTGACTTGTGAATTTCACTACTGCTGCTGCTGCTGCTGCTACTACTGCTGCTGCTGCTACTGCTGCTGCTGCTGCTGCTGCTACTGCTGCTGCTACTACTACTACTGCTGCTACTGCTACTGCTACTACTGCTACTACTACTAGTAGTAGTAGTAGTAGTACTACTACTACTACTACTACTACTACTACTACTACTGCTGCTGCTGCTGCTACTACTGCTACTGCTACTGCTGCTACTGCTACTACTACTGCTGCTGCTGCTGCTGCTACTACTACTTACTACTACTTACTACTACTACTACTACTACTACTACTACTACTACTACTACTACTACTACTACTGCTGCTGCTGCTGCTGCTGCTGCTGCTGCTGCTACAACTACTGCTGCTGCTACTGCTGCTGCTGCTACTACTACTGCTGCTGCTGCTGCTACTGCTACTACTACTACTACTACTTACTACTACTATTACTACTACTTACTACTGCTACTACAACTGCTACTACAACTGCGACTAACTACTACTACTACTACTACTACAACACACACACACACACACACACACACACACACACACACACACACACACACACACACACACACGCACTCACACATACAGAGACACACACGCGCGCAATCTCACACACATCCACACACACACCCAGCCACACATTCACACAACACCCTCCACACCCATTCACACACATACACCCAACACCTCCCACACCCACCCAAACACACACGCATACACACACACACACCACACACACACACACACACACACACACACACACACACACACACACACACACACACACACACACACACACACACACACACCCACACTGCATACCAAAACACATAGCTACAAACAGAAGTGATGAAAACATACTCACAGCAGTCCCCTGTTTTAATACGGAAACAAACAAAAAACAAAGCAGTTAGCACATCCAGATCATCAACGTTTAATTACTTGGAAAGAAACAAAATTGAAGAAAAAAAAACAGGTGCTTGCTCCTTATATAGTTGCTTATTAAAATGCACGCGCAAAAATAATATAAATCTGTTATATTCTCTCTCTCTCTCTCTCTCTCTCTTCAGCTCCCCTCTTCTCTGCCCCTCCTCTTCTCTCTCTCTCCCTATCTCCCTCTCTGTCTCTTTCCCTCTCCTCCCTCCTCCTCTCTCTCCCCTCTCCTCTTCCCCCCTCCTCTCCCTTCCTCTCCCCCTCTCTTCCCCTCTCTCTCTCACCCCCTCTCCCCTCCCTCTCTCTCCTCCCCCCCTCCTCTCTCCACCTCTCTCTCTCGGTCCTCTCCGTCTCTCTCTCTCTCTCTCTCCCCCTCTCCCTCTCTCTCCTCTCTCCCCCCTCTTTCCACCTCTCTCTCTCTCTCTCTCTCTCTCTCTCTCTCTCTCTCTCTCTCTCTCTCTCTCTCGGGATAGCCTGGTGGTTAGAGTGATGCATTTGTAATCTGCTGACCCGGGTTCAAATCTCGTTCAAGAGGATTTTTCCTCTGGATTTCACATCAGTGCCGACTCCATTCTCCCTCAAAAGTCCTTCGGATGAGACTAGAAACCGATGTCCGAGTGCGAACGCACGCAGAACATCTTGCGCACACGTTGAAACCCGTTCCGCTTTTCGTAAGAGTACACCATAGTGTACCGGTGGGAACGGATGACAACACTGATGAAAATGCATATACACGGCGACTGAATGTAAAATAAAACCACGAGTGCTTATTCCATTATTCGCGATTTAAAAGAATAAATAAAAACAAATATATATTTCTCTCCCTCTCCTTCCCTTCTTTCCATCCTCTCTCTCTCCCCCTCCCTCTCCCCCTCTCTCTTCCTCCCTCCCTCTCTCTTCTTCACTCTCTCCACCCCCCCCCCCCCCTCTACTACATAGTAGGGTTTTACCTTGTTTTGTTGATAGTCCCCTAATCAGGGCAAGGGCCGGATGAAAAAGAAGAAAAGTATTATGCGTATGCTTATTCTGTTACTCTTGAAAACTAAAGATTCATTCTTTCATTCATTCATTCTACCTCCCTCTCCACTCTCTCTCTCCCTTCCCACCTCTACCCCCTCCCTCTCTCTCTCTCTTCCTCTTCTCTCTCTCTCTCTATCTCTCTCTCCCCCTCCCTCCCTCCCTGTCTCAAAATTGTGGGGGACAGGGGGACGGGATAGCCTGGTGGTCAGAACATTGCGCTCGCAATCTGACGACCCGGGTTCGCTTCCCGTTCAAGAGGGATATTTTCCCCTGGAGTTAACATCAGCGCAGACTCCACTCTCCCCCAAAAGTCCTTCGGATGAGACTATAAGCCGAGGCCCCCCCCGTATGCGAACGCACGCAGAACATCTTGCGCACACGTTAAATCCTGTTCCGCTTTTCGTAAGAGTAGGCCATTGTGTGCCGGGGGGGGGGGGGGGGGGGGAGATGACATAATTGACAAATCCGCATACACACGGGGACTATATGTAAAAAAAAACGCACATACGTGCTTATTCCATTATCCTCGATGTAAAAGAATAAATAAATAAATAAATAAATACCTGTGCGTTGGTAATCAAAGAGCGCCCCGGTGTTGGGGACGGTAGGAGGGGGTCTGAGTGTCCTCACACTGTAGAGGGTGCTGTGACAAGGCCAGCCCACTGCTGTTCAGGGTCAGCGCCTGTCACACACACACGCGCGTGCACGCGCCCGCGCGCACACATACACACAGGCATACACACACAGGCATACACACACAGGCATACACACAGGCATACACGCAGGCATACACACACATACACATATACACACATACAGGCATACACACACAGCATATACACACAGAGGCATACACACACAGAGGCATACACACACAGGCATACATACACACACCACACACACATTGAATCCACACATACACACACATCATACACACATACAACACACACAGGCATACACACAAGGCATCACACACACACAGGCATACACACACAGGCATACACACAGGCATACACACACAGGCATATAGATACACACACACATACACACACAGCAGGCATACACACACACAGGCATTACACACACAGGCATACACACACAGGCATACACACAACAGGCATACACAACAACGCATAAACAGCATAACACACTACACACATACACGCGCGCGCAACACAACGGTATACACTAAAATGAAAGCATTATAAAATTGAAGACTTACTGAAGCACTGACTTACACGCCAGCATCACACACACACACACATATATATACAACATACATCACACACATACACAAACAGAAAGACATACGCGCGCACGCATATACACACAGAACACACAGATAGAACATACATATACACACACATATACGCACACGCATGAATAAAAAAGCTAAATGCAATGCTTATTCAATGACTTGGAAATAATTATATATAATCACACATACTGGACAACGCGGCAGCATAACACACGACACACAAGACTACATATACACACATATAGACACACATACGCGCGCGTGTACTACACACACACATACACACGCACATAGTAAAACACACACAAAGAGTCATGGTATGAAGTCAGGTAAATCAATCTACTTTGGTCATACCCACAAACACACACATGGAAAAAGATGAAAAAATTTACAAAAGCGCATACATACGGGGACTGGATGTAAAAAAGCACATGAGTGCTTATTCCATTATCCTCGATATAAAAGAATAAATAAATAAAAACAAATAAAAAATAAAACACACGCACACACTGACACGCGCATACGGAGGGAGCATACACATACGCACACACACACATCATCTCATCATCATCATCATCATCATCATCATCGTCGTCGTCGTCCGTTCATCACTCATCATCATCACCACTATCATCATCATCACCACTATCATCTCATCATCATCAATATTATCTTCCCCTCATCACCATCCTCATCATCACTATCACACCATCATCAATATCACTACCACCACCTTCCACCACCACACCACTACATCATCATATCATCCCTCACTCATCACTACCATCTCACCTTCAACCACCACCACCACTATCATTATCACCACCACATCAAGATTCATGACACCACCACCACTATCATTCATCACCACCACCACCACCACCACTATCCATCACCACACACACCACCACACTCACCACTATCATCATCATCACATATCATCATCATCCCACTCATCACTCATCAACCACTCCACCATCAATCACACACTCTTCACCATCACCAACTATCATCATCATCACCACTTATCATATCCATATTCATCATCAAGATTATGACCACCACCATACCGCCGCACCACACACCAACCACCACCACCGCACCCACACACACCCACCACCACCACCACCACCACCACCACCACCACCACGACGAACATGGCCGTTTTTGTACAGACCACGCAGACGAAGGCGTAGGTGGCACTGTTGTCAGGGTTGGCATCAGTGTTGTAGAGAGTGAGGTAGGTAGTGTCAGACACAGACACGTTGTAAAGACAGCCCAGGCTCCCGCCGTCTGTAGATATATCACACGTACTGAGGAGGATTATCCAAATATATTCATCCATTTCCCTTCCTCTTCCTCAATTCACGCCCCCCCCCTCCCCCCCCCCCCACACAAAAACAGAATCTGTGAAAAAAATCTGAAAAAAATCGAGACAAAATAAAAAGCAGAAATGACTGGAGGAGGATAGGATCTTGTCCTCACACTTAACATTATATATTCCCCTCCAAAACAAAAGTGAAAAAAACAACAACCCCCCGCTCCAAACAAAACAAAAGAAAAAACAACAAAACACACACAAACCCAACCCCAAATATCAGGAACTACCACCGCCACCACCACACACAAACACACGGGAGGGACGGGATAGCCTAGTGGTCAGAACATTGCACACGCAATCTGACGACCCGGGTTCGATTCCCGTTCAAGGGGGATATTTTCCTCTGGAGTTAACATCAGTGCCGACTCCACTCTCCCCAAAAGTCCTTCGGATGAGACTATAAACCGAGGTCCTGTGTGCGAACGCACGCAGAACATCTTGCGCGCACGTTAAATCCTGTTCCGCTTTTCGGAAGAGTAGGCCATTGTGTGCCGGTGGGAACAGATGACAGAATTCACAAATTCGCATACACACGAGGACTGGATGTAAACGGCACATAAGTTCTTATTCCATTATCCTCGATATAAAAGAATTAAATAAATAAAATAATAAAACACACACACGCACGCACGCACGCACGCACGCACGCACGCACGCACGCACGCACCACACACACACACACACACACACACACACACACCAAAAATAACAGCCCAAACCAACCAAACCACACAGAAAACACCCCGAACATCCTCGGATAACTGAATGCTAACAAACCGCACCTACGCTTGAACAACAAATGCAACAACAAGGAGCAATACATTCAAATCAGCTCAGTCAAATTTTTCCCCCAGATAGTACACCGAGAGACAGAGACAGAGAGAGATGGAGAAGGCTCATCAATGTCAAACCTCCCCTGGGAGAAACATGACAAAAAAGGAAGAAGAAGAAAGAAGAAGATAGTATGTCCGATGTGTTACCAAATAGGTAAAAAAAAGGGTAAAGGAGTCCCATAACCTATAAGGGCGTAGGGGAGCGAGGCGTCAGAGACCTCACTTCTCTAGGGCCGGCATATTGAGGGCGGCGCCCATCTCCTCTCCCTCACTGCTTTACCTTCCCTGACCCTAAAGAGGGCAGGTACCCATTTACAGCTGGGTGAACTGGGGGAACTGTACTAAGCCAAGGCGCGCAAACGGTCACCCATCCAAGTGGTAACCACTCTCGACGCTGCTTAACTAGGCTGGGGGAAAGCGAGTGCTCCGACCACTGAGCTATCCTGTCCCCTATACCACCGTAAAACCGCCCTGTTATAACATCAGTGCTAAATATTTCTGGATAAGGTGGAAAAAAGATTGAGAGAGAAAGAAACTAAAACTAAGTTTATTGAAAGACGACCAAAATAAAAGCAACAAAAAAAACAACAATCCAACAACAAACCCAACCCAACTCGTCATTTAGACTGCGACGTGTTTTTTACACGAAAGCTCTCTGCCACCTTACAAAGGGAGTTAACCACACACGTACGCCACACGTACGTTTCTGTCATCTCATCAAAATGATACGAGCTTTTCTGCGTGTCTTCTTCCCCTTTTCGAATTTTGACCTGGGCACCCAGAGTCTGCCGCAGTGTTTAAAAGCAATGAAGCTAGTCGCGCAGTGTCAGCGATGCCAATATTTAAAAGCCAGTGAAGAAAACACAAATCATGGATGATGATACAGTAGCAAGCGTAAAAGTCACAGTGACATGCAAGGAAGAGATTATACTGTCATCAGGCTGATCATACTTGCCTGATTTGTCATTGTTATGAGTGTAGTCAATACGTTTGTGTGTGTGTGTGTGTGTGTGTGTGTGTGTGTGTGTGTCTGCGTGCTGTGTGTGTGTGTTTTATGTGGTGTGCTTTGTGTTCGTGCGCGCTGTGATGTGTGTGTGTGTGCGTGTGTGTTGTGTTTTGTGTTCATTGTGTTGTTACTGAGTCCTTCTAAACATATTGTTTGTCATTGCGATGAATCTTTGCTTTATCAGTTTGTTATGTATTCAATAATTATTTTTGGTGTATTGTTGGTTAATTGTCTTTTAAATGTATTTGTTTGTTTCCTCCTACCCCAAAGGGGTAAAGAAATTAATCTGAATCTTGAATCGTTGTGTGTGTGTGTGTGTGTGATGTGCGTGTGTGTAGTGTTTTATGTTTAAATAAGTCTCTGTCTTCTTAGTCAATGGTCTTATCCAACATTGGTTCTCATCGGTGTGTGTGTGTGGGTGTGTGCGAGGTTGTGATTCTTAACGCAGCGTTGCTTGATGTTTGCAATATGTAATGGTAAGTAATAATTTTATATGTTTTTCAAAGGGTATTTTTTAAACATTGTACTTCCCCATTTGTGTTGGCGAGTGTGGGTGATTTAGTGTTGTGAATTTTTATTTGGAGTTATCTTGGAATGTTTAAACCAATATGAAATGGCGCTTTTTGTGTATATTTCGAGATTATGATACGTATCAATGTGCCTGTCAGTACTGTGACTGCCCTCCATGGGATGATTAAAGTGTTTTTGGCTTGACTTGACTTGAGATGGGGCATCCAAAAATTTCTCCACACTGCTTCTCACGGCGAGTATTACAAAAAAAGCGGGGTGTAGACCTCGTGGGAAAGACTTTAGTATATACCCTGACCATCATGTGGATTGAGGGAAGGCTAATGCCCAATCAGGAGTTCCAGAAAACGCGGGCCTCTCCCGCGCAGTTCTGGAACCGATTTTACTCTCAATTGAACCACCCCCAAGTGGAGGGTTTTCCATATAATTATGGCTCGGAAGAAGAAGAGCGTATTACGGATACCCCAAAGTGGAAGCTATTGCACTTAGAGTGCAGAATTCAAATCTGGCTAAATTTCAGTGACGGGATTTTTTATGTTTTAACAGAAATAACAATCCAAATTCAATTGGGTAATAATATAAAATCACTACCATTGGCCATCTGAACATTTTTTTGATAAAAGAAAAGAACCCCCGACTGGACAACCTTGCTATACAAAACTTAGAAAAAATGGTGTCAAGGTAAAGGTGTCCCATAACCTATGTGGTCGTAGGGGAGCGCGAGGCATCAGAGACCTTAGCTTCTCTAGGGGCCAGCATATTGAGGGCAGCACCCATCTCCTCTCCCTCGCTGCTTTTACCTTCCCTGACCCTAAAGAGGGCATGTACCCATTTTAAAACTGGGTGAACTGGGGACTGTACTGAAGCCAAGTCGCGCAAACGGTCACCCATCCACTGGGTAACCACGCTCGATACTGTTTAACATTGGCTTGGGGGGAATGCGAGTGCTCTGACCACTGAGCTATCCCGTCCAAAACTTTCACCTTCACCTTCACCTATCCCCTAGTCCCAGTGACCGTGGGGGCAACCCTATAGATTTTGCAACCAGCTTCCTCCGAATGCTACGCTACAGACAAAGATCAAATGGGAAGACGGGATCACGAATAAAGAACTATGGAGAATGTGCAAAGTTGATGATATGAAGTATGTAGCTAGTACCAATAGACTGTGCTGGTTTGGGCACGTTCAACCGAAAGCAGACCAACCACATCATAAAAAGAGCAATGAACTTCGTAGTGGATGGAAAGAGACCAAAAGGGAAGACCTAGCAAAACCTGGGCTGCCTGTATTGCTGATGATCTTAAGAGAAAGGGGCATAAATAAGGAGGAAGCTCAAAACAGAGAAAGAGATGGAGAAGGCTC
>CM054141.1:17481582-17496582 GCA_028751875.1 Rapana venosa | reverse complement strand
AGGAGCTTCATAAACCAAAAAAAAAAAATGAAAACGAAAAAAAACCATGAACGCTATAAAAAAAAAACCAAAACCATGCAGGACAGCTTAGAAATAAAACATTAGATATAATTAGTGTCTTTAACTTGTCTCGTGGAGATTTTTATTTTCTTCTATTTATCTTATTCTTTTTTTTTTATATCGAGGATATGGAACAAGCACTTTTGGGGGGAGGACTTTTTTTTGTTGGGTTTTTTTTTTTTAATTTATAAGCATTTATGTGCTTTTTTTTTTTTTACCCATGTGTATGCGGTTTTGTCAATTCTGTCATCCGTTCCCACCGGCACACAATGGCCTACTCTTACGAAAAGCGGAACAGGATTTAACGTGTGCGCAATTATGTTCTGCGTGCGTTCGCACACGGGGGCCTCGGTTTATAGTCTAGTCTCATCCGAAAGACTTTTTTTGGGGGGGGAGAGTGGAGTCCTGCACTGATGTTGTTAACTCCAGGGGGAAAATATCCCCTTGAACGGGAATCGAACCCGGGTCGTCAGATTGCGAGCGCATGTTCTAACCACTAGGCTATCCCGTCCCCCTCCCCCCCCCCCCCCCCCCCCCCCCCCCCCCCCCCCCCACCCCCCCCCCCCCCCCCCCCCCCCCCCCCCACCCCCCCCACCCCCCCCCCCCCCCCCCCCACCTCCCCCCCCCCCCCCCCCCCCCCCCCCCCCCCCCCCCCCCCACCCCCCCCCTCCCCCCCCCCCCCCATCCCCCACTCTGAGATGGAAGGAGGAATGCTAAAAGTGTGAAGGAGATCGAAAGGAAATAAAGATGAGGAGGGAAAAAAGAAAAAAAAAAAGAAAAAAAAAATTATTTTTTTTTACTTGAAATCATTATATCTGCCAGTGAGAACTTTGCATGTGTAAAATCTTTACTTTAAGTGCACGTGTCTGACATGTGAGATCGCCGTGACCTTAATGTACTTATATCGGACGTCGTTGCTTTTCAAGTGTCAATTTCGGGAAGACGAAGTCTCTGTCTGTCTGTCTGTCTGTCTGTCTGTCTGTCTGTCTGTCTGTATGTATGTCTGTCTCGTCTGTCTATCTCTCTCTGTCTCTGTCTGTCTCTCTGCTGTCTCTCTGTTTTCTCTGTCTTTTGTTGTTCTTCTCTGTCTCTGTCTGTCTTCTCTTCTCGTTCTCTGTTTGTCTCTCTCTCTCTCTTCTTTCTCTTCTCTCTCGCTTTTCTCTCTCGCTTCTCTTTTTTTTCTCTCTGTCTGTCTGCCTGTCTGTCTCTCTCTGTCTCTCTTCGCTGTCTCTCGTCTCTCTCTCTGTCTTCTGTCTTTCCTGTCTCCCCTTGTCTGTCTGTCTCTTTGTCTGGGTTTTGTCTGTCTCTTCTTCTGTCGTTTTGTTCTGCCCTCTGTCTCTCTGTTCTGTCTCTCTCTCTCTCTTCTCTCTCTCTCTCTTTTCTCTCTCTTTCTCTTCGCTCTTTTCTCTCTCTCTCTCTTCTCTCTCTTCTCTTCCTCGATCAAAAACCCCTATTAAAAGTATGGTCAACGGCTTTTATGAATGATTTCTTTCAGAGTTCGGAGTCCACTTTTCTTTTTTCTTTCTTTCTTTCTTTTCCCTCTATCATCATTATATAACATATATCTCTTCTTATTTCTTCTCTCTCTTCATATGCTTTTTAGTTTCGTTTTTTGAATAGGGATTGGTTGGTGGGGGTTATTTTCAAATAGAGAGTAACAATCTTGGCACATGACCACACACCCGCTAACACACGCGCACACAGAATTTGTTTGTTACGTTTTTAATTCACGTAAGCAAATGTTATTGGCTTTTCTGTTTAATTTGTCTGGTTTATCATTGATTAGGTTTTTCAATTTCTATGTTGCATAACTATAATCTTTAATTGGGTTTTTTTTCTTTAGATAGATGGCTTGATGACAAAAAAGCAAATGCACTGCTTATTCAATGTACCATCTGGAAATAACGTTTGACTTGACTTGACAAGAACTGACGCGCACACCACACAACACCACCCCCACACACACCCCAACAAGCAGGCAATGTACACACACCCACACCGAACGACACCACCATTACCAACACCACACACACGACACGCATGCACACCCAGCACACCACACACACGCACCCACCACACACACACACACGCGCACCACCCCACCACCACCACACACACCACCACCCCCAACCACACAACACAACCAAAACATCACAACACTCCCCACAAACCATTCATCCACCCACCACCCAATACAAAAAATTCCAAAAAACAAACAACCTACACTTTTTACACTGGAAGGAAATACAACGATACACACCAGCAAGTACAATCAAAACACCGAAAAAATGAGTTGAAGTCGTTAGGTAGCCATAGAATGTTCTTTGGAGGACATTTAAAAAAATATTAAAAAAAAGTGTGCTGTAAAAATACAATCCAAAGAAAATAGGCCATGGTGGACTCAAGAAGGATGAAGATGAGCTGTGTGAATTTTTTTTTAAAAAGAAGAAAAGAAAAAAAGTAAAATCAAGATGTACTTTACTCTTGTTACATATTCATAGAACGCTGTTAAACACGCGTGAAGGATGATCTTCTTGCGAGGATTGGATAAGCATTAAAACCAACGCCTCTCCCCCCCCCCTTCCACCCCACCCCTTGTGAGTTACACAAAAATTTAGTTCGCACACGTTAAAGAACACACGGCCGAGAACTTGTCCGGCAAATAATTAAGCTGTAGGAAGGGGGGGGGGGGAGCTATCTTGATAGGAGCAGACAACTACGGCAGGAGCAGGAAAACGAAAAAAATGATAATGGTGCGCTGCTTTGTGGCGCGTCTTCTTTCTCTCTCTCTATCTCTCTCTCTTCTCTTCTTCTCTCTCTCTCTCTTCTCTTTAGGGTGGAGGAGCAGCTGAAATTCACGCATAGACATCTTACCGTGATTAAGTGGTAAAACATGGATTTAGCTAGCTAGATCGATAGCTAGATAGATAGGAATCGATAGATAGCTAGATCGCTAGATAGATAGATAGATAGAATAGCTAGGAACGATCTAAAAGGTAAAGGTAAAGGAGTCCCTAACTTTAAGGTCGTATGGGGCGGGGAGCGGGGTTCAGAGCCTCCGCATCACTCGGGCCAGCATATTGAGGGCGGCGCCATTCCATCCTCGGCTATTACTTCCCTGGACCTAAAGGGGAAGGTAATAACAGTGGGTGAACTGGGGGAAAGTACTGAGCCACGGCGGCAACGGACACCATTCCACTGGACACAGTCGCCGCTGTTAATTGGCTTGGGGGAAGCCGAGTGCTCGACATGAGCTATCCGTCCCCGATACGTAACAGTTTGTATTCACATTTTTTGGTTTCTTTTTAGCCCAACTCTTTTGGAATAAAATATGGTAAGTGTTGTTTAAAGAACTGAGAATGTTTTTTTGTGTGTTTATTCGTGTACTTTAAGATAGCATAGATCGGACTGTTTCGGTACTAAGTATGAAGTATCGGAGTACTCTGTGTTTGTGTGGTGTGCTGTGTTTATATATGTGTGTGTGTGTGTGTGGTGTGTGTGTTTGTGTGTGTTGTGTGTGTGCAATTTTTGTGTGAGAGTGTGTGTGTGAGTGTGAGTGTGTGTTTGTGTGTGTATACGTTGTGTGTGGTGAGTGAGTTGTGTGTGTGTGTTGGTAGTGTGTGTGTATGTGAGTATGTATACGTGCGTGCGTTATGTGTGTAGCTTTATGAGTGTGTATGTAATGTGCGCGCGAGTGGGTATGTGTTGTGTGTGTGAGAGGGAGTGAGTGTGAGTATATGAGTGAAATTATGTGCGTTTGTGAGGTCGTTGAGGGTGTGAGTGTAATGTGCGTGTATGTGTGAGCGCGGCGCGCGCGGTGGGAGTGTAATATCTCACAGAAATTGTTCGTTTGTAATGTGCTGTATGTGTGTGTGGTGTGAGTGTTATGTGTGTGAGAGCATGCGATGCATTTGTGTTATGTATTAATGTTGTGTGTTTGTGTGTGTAATTGCATGTTTGTTTGTGTGTTCGCGGCTTGTTTGTGTGGCCTGGAGTATTGTGTGGGGGTCTTGCGTGGTGTGTGTGTTTTGTGTGTGTGTGCGCGCGCGCGGGGTCTTGTGTGTTTGTTTGTCGTGTCTGTGTCTGTGTGTGAGTTCAGGCAATATTTTTTCCCGATGGCAATTGATTACGCAATACATATTCTGTGAGTGTTTTGTGAGCTGTGTTGTGTGTTGTGTGTGTGTGTGTGTGTGTGTGTGTGTGGTGTGTGTGTGTGTGTGTGTGTGTGTGGTGGGCTGCATGCATAGCGTGCCTGTTTGCTGCCCGTTCTGTGTGTGTAGGGGGGGGGTAGGGAATGAGGGGTAGGGGAATGCGAGTAGAGGTGATATGCCAGGGAGGGGGGGGGGCGGTAAATTGTGGTATGTTTGGCGGAGGAAGGGGGGATGAATCGTGGGACTGAAGGTTTTTGGGGAAGAATGAGAGAAGTAGTGGGGGGATTATGATGATGGGGAAAATAGGGCTGGGTGGGGGAAAGGAGGGGGGGGTTCTGGGAGGGAGATATGGGGAGGGGGGCGGGAGGGTGTGGTACCACTGCAAACTTGGGAGGGGGGGGGGGGTGATCATGTGGGGGAAGGGTGGTGGGGGGTGAGGAGAGCAGGGGGGGGAGAAGAGAATTGAGATGATAGGAGTAGACTGGGGGGGGGGGGGGAGAGGGGTATAATAGATTGGGAAGCATGTTAGTTTTGTTTATTGGATGTTGTTTTTTGGTTGTTGTTGGGTTTTGTTAGATTGTTAGATTTTTTTAATTTTTTGGGGGGGGGGGGGTTTTGGGAGAGGGGGTTGTGGGAGATTTGTAGTGATGATGGGTGGGGGGGGGGGTGCGGGGAGTAGGAAAAGGTTTTGGGGAGAAGAGTGGGGGGGGAGAGGGAAGTTGGTAGGAAGGATGATGGGGAGGTGGGGGAGGGGTGTGGAAATGGGGGGGAAAGGGGGGGTGGTGGGAGAGATAAGTGGATGATGATGGTTGTCGGCTTGGGGGTGGGGTGAGGGGGGAGGAGGAGGGGGAGGTTAGGTATGGGGGAATGCTGGGGGTGGAAGGATGGGTATGGAGGGGGAGGAGAGATTTAGGGTATGATGAAGGGGAGGGGGGTGTTAGGTCTGGGAGGTGGGGGGGGAGAGAGAGAGAGCATAGTGAGGGCGGGTGATGGTAGGAAGAACAATATATTCTATATAATTTATAGGTTTGGAGGAGTTGAAGAGTAGGAGAATTTGAGGACAATGATGGGAGGCGGGGGGTGGGCGGGGGGTGGTGTAGGAGTGTAATCGCTTTGGGGCAGGTAGGGAGGGGTGGGGTGGAGAGGGGGTTAGAGAGAGAGAGAGAGAGAAAAAGGAGAAAAAGTAGAGGGGGAGAGAGAGGACGAGAGAGAGAGAGAGAATAAAGGGAGAAAGCGAGGGGGAGAGAGATGAGAGAGGTGCGAGAGAGAGATTCAGAGAGATGAGAGAGAGAGCTTCGAAGAGCTGAGAGAGAGAATAAAGGCGAGGAAAAGAGCGAGGGGGGGAGAGAGAGAGAGAAAGAATAAGGAGAGACAGAGAGAGGGGGGTGGAGAGGAGAGAGAAAGAATAAAGGAGAGAAAGAGAGAGAGAGAGAGGAGAGAGCGAGAGAAGCGAGAGAGAGGGAGCGAATCACGGAGAGAAAGAGAGAGAGAGAGGCGCTGCGCGAGAGAGAGAGGATAAAGGAGAGAAAGTGAGAGAGAGAGGAGAGGAGAGAGGAGAGAGAGAGCGAGAATAAAGGATGAGAAAGAGAACGAGAGAGAGAGGAAGAGAGAGAGGACAGACAGACAGACAGAACAAACAGAAGACGACAGACAGACAGAGACAGCAAGCAACACACAGCGTATAGCGTGACAATGATGACACAACAAAGAACATGATCGGGGAAGAAGGGAGGTGAGGGAGTTGGTGAGGAAACACGATAGATTGGTATTATGTCAATTACCTGGTGGTTTTTTTTAAAGAACGCGAATCACCCTTTTTAAAAACTTCGATAAAGAAAGAGAGGTAAACAAGGTTCATGGGAGGGGAGGGAAAAATCTTCAGAAAGAAAAAAAAAACATAGAAAAGAGGCTTCATTGAACCAAAAAAAAAAATGAAAACGAAAAAAAAAAACATAAACGTATAAAAAATTTAAAAAAACATGCAGGGGACAGCTTCGAAATAAACATTAGATATAATTTAGTGTCTTCTAACTTGTATGTGGGAGATTTTTATTTTTTCTATTTCTATATCTTTTTTTTAATATCGAGGGATAATGGAACAAGCACTTTTGGGGGGAGGGACTTTTTTTGTTTGGTTTTTTTTTATAATTTATAAGTAAATGTTGCTTTTTTTTTTTTTACATGAGTATGGGTTTTGTCAATTCTGTCATACCGTTCCCGCACACCAATGGTCCTACTCTTACGAAAGCGGAACAGTGATTTAAGTGAGGCATGATGTTAGCGTGACGTTCGAACGGGGGCTCGGTTTATGTTCTAGTTCAACGAAAGGACTTTTTTTTGGGGAGTGAGAGCGGAGTCCTGCACTGGATGTTGTTTAACTCAGGGGGAATCTCCTTGACGGGAATCGAACCCGGTGTCGTCAGATTGCTGAGCGCAATGTTCTGCCATAGTATGTCCCTTTTCCCCCCCCCCACCATCCCATTGAGATGGAAGGAGGAATGCTTATAAAAGTGTGAGGAGATCACGAAAGAAATAAAGAATGAGGGAGGGAAACAAAAAAGCAAAAAAACAAAAAAAAAATATTTTTATTTTTACTTGAAATCATAAACTGCCAGTGAGACTTTGACAGTAGTAAAATTTTCTTTTAAAGTGAGTGTCTGACAAGTGAGATCGCGTGACCTTTAATGAACTTATATCGGAGTCGTTACTTTTCAAGTTAATTTCGGGAAGAGAAGTTCTGTCTGTATGTCTGTTGTTGTCTGTATGTCTGGTCTCTCTTGTCTATCTACTGTTGTCTGTTGTTGTCTCTGCCTCTGTCTTCTCTGTTGTCTGTCTGTTCTTCTGTTCTCTTCTGTCTGTTGTCTTCTCTCTCTCTCCTTCGTTCTCTCTCTCGCTCTCTTGTTTTTTCTCTGTCTGCTGCTGTTTGTCTTCTCGTCTTCATTCGCTGTCTCACTGTCACTCTCTCTGACTGTTCTGGGAAGATTATTAAATACTGCTGATTTTTTGATTAGAAAAAATCGAGTCAAGTCGAGAAGCAAAAAATTCGAGATTATCTCCAACCTCTGTTGTGGGCTCATGAGTATCCGACATGAGCAGAAGTGCACTTATCAGGTAAGAAATTATTCAAAAATCTATTATTTGATCAACAGAAATTGATGTAAATGTGAAACGGGTTTGCACTTTCGGACATAAACGGGCTAAGTGTTGGGTACATATAAGCCTAATTAATGTTGAGCTTGAAGCTGACATACAATTCCAAATAAATTAAAAATGGGTGTAGTTTTCCAGATATTTGTAAATATAATGTTGTGCCTGTCTTGTAACACAAGCATACTGAGTAGCCATTTTTTCATAATGTAAACGGACAGGCTGTTTTCAAGCCGGGGAATCAGTGTTATGTTGACATTTCTTGGGTGTCGCGCAGATGGTTTCTGTTTATGCATCTTATTCTGTTGACAGCAGTGATATTGAATGAACTGGGCTGAAGAAACAGCGTGTTTCTACTGTGGGTGGAGGATTTTTCAAAACTGATGAATGTTTCCAGCTTCACTCTTCAAATATCTCAGAAAACTGGAAGAAAAATTTTCAAGAGCGGATGTGCATTTTGACGTCTAGACGGCCGAAAATAAGAAGTAAAAGCACTTTGAGAGAAAAACTGAAGGAAAACACAGATCTCGAGAGGAAAGAGAGTTGATGCAGAGCGCTTTGAACAGGGAGGAAGACAAAGATAGAAGCCACTGAATTTGAATCAAAGGAGACAATTTAAAGTTTTGCTTGATGAAAATGGTACGGAGATGGAATGTCAAACGCAGAAAAACTGATAGTTAGGACCTCATGAATTTACCATTCCTCGATGCTGTCTGGCAGAGGTTCGGACATTGAACGCGCCTACAGCATAGGCAGCGACACAGGACGACATGCCACGCCACTACTTGTTAATTCTGCAGTGGGGAGATAAAATCAGCATCTCAGGGAACCAAGCAACACGTGCGGGCTCTGCGAAAAGAAACTAACTCGAGTGATTTGATTCACCACCGTAGAGAGCAATGGTGCATTTCCATAGGGTCAGGGCCAAAGTGGCAATCTTGTAAACGGGCGTATTCTTCAGTAAGGAGAAAGGCAGCACGCCACGCTACAACTCCTACGCCACTAATCCGCAGCAGGCGCCAGGGGATGCAGCCATGTCAGGTTGGCTGAAATGGCCTCGACTTCAGCAACAGGGTGCGGCAGGGGGCTCGTCAGCAACTTTTCAGGCAAGTCGTCTGGGAGTCGTCAGACACGGCTCGGTAGGGGGGTGTAGTGGGAACTTCGGGGATCATCAGCAATGGTCTTCATGGGCTTCGTCAGGGGAACGTTTGGGTGGGGCAGCAGTGGGAACTCGGCGGGATAAAGGGGGTCGTCAGGGGGGTCGGGATCTGCAAAGAAGCGGCGCTAGACGCCGGGAGCGGGACGGAGCCTAGTCAGGGGGCGGAATTACAACAGCCAGCTTCGCTCATCCGGTCCTACAGCGGAGCCCCACGGTCACCGTCTATTTAAGGTCTACAGAAAGGTAAGAAAATTTCTTGGACAGAAATGAGAATGATGAGGATGTGACAGCGAGACCAAGTGCTTGATGGTTTCTCAGTGAGAGACAAAAGACCGAACTCAAACAGACGCATTACCTGAAACATGTCGACCAACTGGAGACAGGACGTTCTACACGGAAAACACACGGTATCAAAACAAAACCTGTAGTCCAGGGACAACTCCCGTACCGGCCAGGTGTAGTGAACTGCCATCAGGAGAGACTCTGACAGCGGATCTAGAATCAAAACGCAACAGCATGAGGAGACGTCACAAAGACGGTCAATGCCATGCAAGACATAAAGCACTCGATTGTCAAGCGGCCAGGTAAAGCATGAAGTTATCGACAGAGTAGAAGTGACAACCCCAGACTGAAGGCTACAATGGATGATGCCAGTGATTGGACATAGTGACGGTACTGCCAAAGAAAAAAAGCTTGGACGACAAACAAAACAACCTCTGTTCTAAACACTGAGGCAGGAAGAGCCTACAGGCTACCGACACGAATGCTCATGCAAAAGCAAACGGGTAAAAAAACTGTGGTAGGCCGAGAAACAGTCAGTGTCGAAGCCACGGACGGACAGAGGCGCCAAGCGTAATGCTTTGACAGCCGCTGGACGTCAGCAAAGACGGTAAGGGTAGTGAAGGGGGGGACCAAGCTTAAACAGAAGGGTTATAGAGAGAGGCGACAAAGGGCAACTAGGAAAGGAAAGGGGGCCACTGGAGGCACAGGGAGAAAACGAGGGTGAGCACACTGCTGTGGCAAAGGCAGGGATAAACACCAGTCCAGCAGGATTCTGGTGCCCCTGAGCAAAGCAGTCATAACATTGAACAGCAATCAGACGAGACAGTCTCCATGGGGAAGAGATAGTCACTTAGGAGGTTACTTGGAGAGAGCAGGCAACGGGGTGGCCTCCCAAAAAGAGCCAACGAGAAAGATGGGTAGGGTGCACGTCGAAACAGTTCTAGACAGCTATAGAATATCGTGTGCAGTTAATGAGCAAAAACAAGGGGTCCGGATGAGGCGCACTAGAACAGCACTGAAGGGTACTCCCCACAAAAGGAAATGGGGGCACTGTAATCGTAGTAAAATAAAGGAGAGAAAAAAAGAAGCAGACGAAAGGCAAGTAAGATTTCTCTGTAAATTACTGTTCTCGCAAATAGTGTTATAATGCTGATGTCAAGTTCTTAACTTTATTGTAATGGATTGCTTCTAAGCTAGAAATTACAGATTTTAGTCAATACATAAAAATCCATGACTTTATCTGTTTAACTGAAACTAATGTGGCATAATTTTGAATCTACCCTTTTCCGTGATTATGCTAAATTCAACACCTTGTGCACGAACCTATTTCTCGGTAGATTTTAGGGGGAGTCATTGTCATGATAAGAAGGCATTTGGCACAGTTTGTAACTCGGGATGATTTTGATGTAGACCAATATGATCATTCTGCAATAATGATAAGCAACTTTTTCAGAACCGATAAGAATATCTTTTGGATTTGTACATAACATACCACCACTGGACTTCTGTTGCTTGGAAAAACAACGATAATGGATATGGTTTGGAAACTTAGAACAAAAACACTGTTGCATTTGTATGACTTATATGGACATCTTTGCTTTTATGTGGTGCTCTTAATGCCAGGGGAACTGCAACCAGAATACTGCTGTAGTAACTTAAAGAGGGTTTTAGTTGATGAATTGAATCTCACACCCTTTAGTCAGAGATATCACATGATGTACACAAAAATGTTTGGAGATAGTTATTGGCAAATGTAATTCTTTTGCTGTATTATTCTAAAAGGCTTGTGCGAATGTGATTTAGGGGGGAACTCGGTCGTAACCTACATATGTAAACGGGCTGGCAAGCACGGATTGACTTTTTATATGTCACATGATTTATATATTGATGTCTGGTGTGGGTCTGTCCTTAGATGTGGACGAAGATTCATCTGAATCAGATCATTACGTTTATGACTGGTTACGCACTCACATGACCAAAATTCAAAATACAAGGGATAACTTCTACTTAACAACTTATATGGGAATAAAGAGAAAGAACAGTTTTATGTAGCCATCTAACAATAGTGCTAATTTCCAGAGTAAGATTCAGTAGCAGTTAGTATTTTAGATGATATGTAGGACAGTGCACTCGATATGGTTTATACAATGTTTTTATCCGCCAGTAGTTGTATGGAAGAAAGGGTATACCTAATTTGCAAAAACATATTTCTGCATGGTTTGACAATGCATGTCAGCCAGCCAAACAGAAAAGTAGAAAATCTTAGAGGAAGTTTTAGAAATCTAGAACGTGTCGAAGATAGATTAGAATATATTACTGAAGGAAATGAATACAAGGTTTACTTAAGATTAAAAACCGAAAGCTTTAGCGGGAAAGGTGAAATGCTTAGTGCAAATATTAAAGATCACCAAGTTCTGACGAGTTCCTGAATTGGATGCGGGGAAGAAAGAATAAAGCTAAAACAACAATATATCTCTAATGAATGGTACCAATTTCAAAAAATTTCAAAATGTGTTTTTACAGATAAGTGAATTTCATATGAGGAAGATCAACGATCACTATGCATTTCTGCGGCCGGCAACCTGCCTGAATGATGAAATACTTTGCTAGGAAGTAACACTTGCAGTAAATAAATAAAGGTGGCAAAGCGGCGGAAGGATGGAGTGCTTGCAGAAATGCTTAAGGCAGTAGCTAAACTATTTATCCCTTATTACCTAAATTATTTAATGAATGTATTTAGAAAGGCATTAATCTCCAAAGGATGGGAAAAGGATTGTCATTCCCATACAATAAAAAATGGTAACATAGAGAATGTAGATAAATATAGAGGTGTATCTTTATAGTATTATTTTCAAAATGTTACAGCACAATATTAAATAATGGTTTAACTTGGTTGGAAGAACCAGCGAGATATCGAAATTCAAGCAGATTTCGTAAGCAATAATTCTATACTGACCATATCTTTTGTTTATTACTCTGTTGTGCAGAAGTGCTTGTCAGGAGGTCGAAGTGTATGTTGTTTTGTCGATTTTAATGAAACGCATTTTGATCAGTAATGCATGATAATTATTCACAGTGATTGAAATCAAGGGTGTAAATGGAAGATTCTTTGTTCGCTGCAAGCAATGTACAGGTTTAGTTTCATGTGTAGATCCGGCTTTGATATACACGCTTTTAGACTGTAATAGGGGTGCGCAAAGTTGTGTACCTGAGTCCACTCATGTTTCACATGGTAAATTAACAGCTAGCAAATGATATGTCTGCGCAAGGTAAACTTGGCATTCAGCTAATGCAGGTCTCATGGAATTGTTTGTGCTTCTTTTTGCAGATGATGTTGTAGTTATCATCTACTCCAGTGGGTCTTCTAACCCAGTTGAATGGTGCTCAAAGCATGGATCTAAAATGACATTAAAAGTAAACAACGATAAACTAAATTATGGTTTTAGGAAAGGTTGGTTTTTGGGCAGAGATGAAGAATGGTATTTTTTGAAAATGTTAAATTAGAAGTAGTAAATACGTATTTGTATTTGGGATTCAATTTTTTTCAAGAAGCTAAGATCAAGTTGGAATGGCAATATCAATTTATGAAAAAGAAAAAAGAAAGTTAATTAGTTAATACATGGCGTTTTCGAAAAACAAAGATATTACTGTCGATATACTTTAAAGTATTTGATATCAAAAATTCAGCCTATATTAATGTATTCTTCGAAGTTTGGGAATTAAGTGATTAGACTGTTTAGAAAAAGCTTCATTTAATGGATGCAAGGTTTTTTTTCTGGGGCTTCCCATCAAAATCTAAACAAATGGTGTACGGAGCACTGGGAAGATACCCTTATATGTCAATACAGCATTTTGCTTTCGATTCTGGTTTAACATACTTCAGATGGGACCATCACGAATTACCTCGTCCGGGCATACGCAATGAATACAGCTTGATACTAATGCCAAACAGCAGCTGGGATTGCTAAATATGAGTGTTATTATGTAATTGTAGGTTTTTTAATTCTAGTATGGTTACATGAGGGTGTTGGGGATGTATATAAATTTATGCAGGTTTTCAGGCAACGATGATAGATGTGTTTATTCAGGAAGGCAAGTGTTATAACGAATGACAGATACTTCCATTTACGATCATTTAAAATGTGTTTGACAAGGGAATCTTTATTTGTAGTATTGATTTGTATTGTTTAAAGTTGCTTTGTCACACCGCTTAAGTGTTTAAAAAAAAATATAACCATAAATAGTTAATCGACAGATACAGTCTAATTGCAAGACAAAATGTGTCTTTTTGTAAGAATGTAAGTGAGGATGAATCATCCATTTGATATATATGTGATTCATGTATGCAGATCTTAGAGTAAAATTATTCATAACATTCTTCATTTCCGTTGTCTGATGTTCTTAGTGCTATAATACACGTTTTTCTTTGCAGATATCCAAGTACATTTTTATGCCATGCGAAGAGAGACAATGCAAAACATCAGTTCAGCTAGAAAATAATGCTTAGTTTAAATTGTTTTGTGCAATTATTACTTCTCGGTTTCATCTTGGGTCAAGTAACCGAATAAGATTGGTTTACGCTTTCTCTCTTTCTCTCTCTCTTTCTCTCTTTTCTTCTCTCTCTCCCTCTCTCTCTCTCTCTCTCTTCTCTTCCTTTAAGATGAAACACTTGGCAGAGATAAATAACTGATGTTATTTCTATGTACACTTTCCTCTTCATTCCTTAAAATTTAATGACCAAGTTGTTTGGTTTAGTTCATTTGACAACGACAAAAAGATGCTTAGTAATTGTAAACGTGACTTTCAACGTTCAAGTCTGTAACGTATGTGAACAGCAAACGAAGATAGTCGTATTTAAATTACCTTTAATGTACATATTGGATAATCTGTTTCACTTTGATATGTTTCTACACAGGATTGTTATTGAAATATGTCAGTCTTGTTGTTTTCTTACCCGTTTTTTACATTGTCACAACTGGGCTAGGGGTGAATATGAACGAGTTAAGTTTAGCTTGTCGATTTTGAAGACTAGCTTTTGGGACAAAAACTCTAAACGAGTATGGTGTGAAAGTATATGCTCTTTTTTGTTTGTATAGTGGCCTAATGGCCGATGTAATTAAACAAGTTCGTGTTCGAGTTCGAGGTTCTCGTTGTCTATCTTTCTCTGTCTCTCTCTTGTTGTCTTTCTCTCTCTCTGTCTGTCTCTGTAGTTCTCTCTGTTGTTGTCTGTCTTGCCCTCTGTCTTCTGTTCTCTCTCTCTCTCTTCCTCTCTCTATTCGATCAAAAAACCCTATTTGTATGGGTCAACGGGCCTCTTATGAATGATTTTCTTTGAGATCGGAGTCCTCTTTTCTTTCTTTCTTTCTTTCTCTATCCTCTATCTCTAATATCATATATCTCATCTTTTTCTTTTCTTCTCACTATACTTTTTAGTTCGTTTTTATTTTGTGTTTACTGATAGGGATTGGGGTTTGGTTGGGTGTATTTTTTCAAATAGAGTAGAAACATCTTGACTGACCACAACCCGCACACACGCGACACAGGGAATTTTTTTGTTTCGTTTTTAAAGTTCCACGTATGCATATGTTATTGGCTTTCTTGTTTATTGTATGGTTTTATCATTGATTAGGTTTTTCATTCTATGTTTGCATCTTAAATTTTATCTGGTGACCGTTGCGCGCTTGGCTTCAGTAAGTTTCCCCAGTTCACCCAGCTGAAATGGGTACCTGCCTCTTTAGGTAGGGCAGGTAAGCAGCGAGGGAGCGGAGATGGGCGCCCGCTCAATATGCTGGCCCTAGAGAAGTGAGGTCTCTGAGCTCGCTCCCCTCCGACCTTACTGGGTTAAGGGACACCTTTACATTACCTTTTATCTTAGAATTCTTTTTTAGCTATAGATAGATGGGCTTGATGAAAAAAAAAAGCAACTGCATGCTATTCAATGTACCATTGAAAATAAAAGTTTGACTTGACTTTCCTTGATTGACTGACGCGCCCCCACACACACCACACACACACACCACACTCCACACCACCACCACCCCCACACCACACACACACGCAAGCAATGCACACCCACACACACGACAGCACACCACATAACACACACCCACGCCACGCACAAGCACACAAACACCACACACAAGTACACACACACCACACCACCACCACCCACCACACACAAACCCTGCCACATCACCACAC
>CM054141.1:17454082-17476582 GCA_028751875.1 Rapana venosa | reverse complement strand
GAGTGGAGGTCAGGAATGAAGCGAGGACACAGCACTCTCCAGTGCACTCAGTTCAGGTGTACTTAGGAGTCTGTCTCTTGCCTCAGGAATAAACCTTGCCCACGAACATACTCTCTCAGTACTTTTCAACAGTGTGTGTGGGGGGGGGGGGGGGGGGGGGTGGTTGCGTGCGTTCTTTTTTTAATTTAACGTTGTTCTCAAGGTTTTTAGACCAAAGAAAAAGTGTAAAATGAATTAGGAAGTGTGTGGCGTGCGGGTGGTGCGGCTTTCGTGTGTGGTGTTGTGTGTGGTGGTGTGTCGTGTGCGGGTGGTGTGTTGGGGTTTGTGGGGGGGGTTGTGTGTGGTGTGTGTGTGGTGTGTGTGTGTGTGTGTTTTAAAAATTTTCATTCATTTTGTTTATTTTTTTTTTATAAAGGGGAAAAGGGGGAATAACACTTATGTGCTTCTTTTTTTCACCCAGTCTGTGTGATGCGGTTTTGTACATTTTGTCATCGTTCCCACCCGGGACACAATGGCCCACTTGACGAAAGGGAACAGGATTTAACGTTTTTGGGAAGTGTTCTGCGTGCGTTTGCACACGGGGCCTCGGTTTGTAGTCTCATCCGAAGGACTTTTGGGGAGAGTGGAGTCTGCACTGATGTTTACTCCAGGGGAAAATATTCCCCTTGAACGGGAATCGAACCCAGGTCGTAAGATTGCGAGCGCAAGTTTCGTGTTGTATTGTATTTGTTCCATTGTATTGCATTGTATTGTATCGTACTGAATCGTATCGTATTCCACTGTGTACCACTTTTAGTCATAATAAATTTCTCAGCTTGAAACACAGGCTGCTCTCCCCGAGGAAGGTGCATCGCCACACGACCAGCGCCACCCATTCGAGTTCTTTTTTCTTTTCCTGTCTGCAAGTGTATTTGTTTCCCCTATCAGAACACCTTTCACACGAACATGTGGACTGGCCAAGACTTGTCCTACAGGGAACAGTACAAGGAGGGAGACGAAGAGGCAGACAGAGAAAACGATGGGAAGACAACATCAGAGAGTGGACTACTGGCCTTGAGTGGAACGATTTGCTACGGAAAGCAGAGGACCGCGGGGAGTGGAGGAAGCTGGCTGCAGGATCTTCAGTGAAACCCCCACGATCCATGGGACTACGGGATAGGTGAGGTGAGGTTAGTTGAAAGGAAGAAAGAAAAATCTGACTGGAATTTAATGTTGCTTTTGATATACTTTGACAACTGATTTTAGAGTTATGGTGTTTCCTTGGTGTTTAGTACTGCTTTTGAAATGCTTAAAACGGTGGTGTGTGTGTGTGTGTGTTGTGTGTGTGTGTGTGTGTGTGTGGTGTGTGTGTGTGTGGTGATGTGTGTGTGTGTGTTATTGCAATGACAAAAACAATAATGTTGAAAAATATCAAGTACCTCTGCTGATGTACACTTGAGAGGTCACCAAGATTTCACTTTTTATAAATGTCAACTTATCACATACACACACGCATGCACGTGCGCACATGCACATGCACACACACTCACACACACACACAACACAACACAACACAACACACACACACAACACACACACACCACTAACAATTCTAAAAATGTCTAAAGTTACCATCAGCAATGGAGAAATCTCACCTTTTCCTTGTCATACATTATCAATCAATCAATCACTCCCTTACCTAACTACCTACCTACCTAACCGACTAACTGTAGATATCAGATAAACCAGTAATGGGCCCTACATAGTTAAGTACCACAGTACTTAACAGGTTACACACCGGCATTAATTTGGAGGTCATGTAGTATCTTGTATAGAGTGGAGTCTGGGGGGAAAAAATGTTGGTAATTTTTACTGATTTTTTTTTTTAGTATAAAAAAATGCACTGTGTACTTGTTTTGGGGGTTGAGGACATAGAGCAATTATCAGGTAGTCACGAGAAAGTTGGAAATGATAATCAAATGAGGATTGCTTGTATTGGACCCTCGCGCATGAATTTTGCGGTAAGGAACGGTAGCAGATGACAAAGGACTGAGGGGGTACAGTTTTGATGAAAGAATTTAAAAATTCAAACCTACCAAATTTGTTCAAAATCACACGAGTTTTGAGTCAGAGGCTAGCCTTTCACAAAAAGGGGTTTTTATTTCTGTGGAGGCCTTAGTACGCGCGTGCGGTGGGAATACAAGAGTCACATAGTAAAAACAGAAGGAAAAGAGCGAATTTTTTTAATTGCGGAGTGCAGCCTAAGTAGGCCTAGTACTCTTTGGCTATCTTCAGTTCGTTAGAGCCCAACGCCATGTCCCTTTGGGGTCAGAACGAACTTGCGTTGTCGGGAACTAGGTAGGTAGAGAAAGAAAACTAGGACAAGTGCAGAATTACTCTCCATGAATTTACGCTATGTTTTTGTGGGTTGAGAGTATTGTTTTTGCAGTTTTATATAAAAATGAAAATAAAATAATGATAATAAAATCATGGGGGGGTGGGTGGGGGGTGGGTGAGGGGGGAGGTTGTTGTTGTTGTGTTTTTATGATAGGAAAGTTGTATTTTTTTGAGAATGGATTTTTTGTTTTATTGTTGGGTTTGGGTTTGGTTTTGTTTTTTGAGGGGTGTGGGTGGTGGCTGTTGTTTGTTTGTTTGTTTTTTTAAATTAACTGATATGAATGTTTTATCGCTTGTAAACACATGATCTTTTGTTTAGGTTTTGTTTTTTTTGGGGGGGGTTCCCAAATTAATTGATACGAATGTGTTTTTGTTTGTTATTAGGAGACGGGCTAGCTCAGTGGTCAAAGCACTCGCTTTCCCTCAGCCAAGTTAAGCAGCGTCGAGCGTGGTTACCAGTTGGATGGGTGACCGTTTGTGCGCCTTGGCTTCAGTACAGTCCTCTAGTTCACCCAGCTGTAAATGGGTACCCGTCCTCTTTAGGGTCAGGGAAGGTAAAGAAGCGAGGGAGAGGAGATGGGCGCCGCCCTCAATATGCGCGCACGTGTGTATATGTGCGTGTGGGCGTGCGTGCGTATTGTGTTGTGTGTGTGGGGTTTTGTGGTCGTGTGTGTATGTGTGCGTGAGGGAAAGTATGTGTGTGAGTGAATGTAGGCCTATGTGTGTGCGAGTGTGTGTGCATTCAGTGTGTTCGTGTATGCAAACATACGCGCGTGCATATTTTGTAAACAAGCGTTCGCGCACATAATAATGTGAAGTGTGCGTTTCCTGCTTAACATACCAATGTTAGTTTACAATGTTATTTGTCTGTCAACAAGAATTGGCTGGCTAAAACTTATGTCATTGTTATTCGAGTAAAGATTCCTTACCTTGACAATACTCCAGTATTCATGGAATTCACTGCCCTTTAAAATGTGCATATATATACACGTAGACATACATGTCTTCCTCTGTGTGCAGTATTCTGAAAGTTCATGCGCAAGAGGTGGTGCCTGAGTGCTTACGTTTTTCTATCTGTCTGATGGATTTGGGTGGAAAGGATGGATGGATGGAGGATTTGGGTGGATGGATGGATGGATGGGATGGATGGATATGAGGTGGTGGGTGGATGGATGGGATAGATGGATGATGGATAGATGGATGGATGGATGGATGGATGGATGGATGGGGTGGATGGATGGATGATGGATGGATGGATGGATGGATGGATGGTTAGATGGAAGATGGATGGATGGATGGATGATTGATGGATAGATGTATGGATGGATGGAGGGGATGGATGGTTAGAGGGGATGGATGGATGGTGGATGGTAGATGGATGGATGGATGGATAGATAGATAGATGGATGGATGGATGGATGGATGGGTGGATGGATGGATGGATGGATGGATGGATGGATGGATGGATGGATGGATGGATGGATGGATGGATGGATGGATGGATGGATGGGGATGGATGGATGTGCGTCGACGTGTAACTCTCTCTCCACATATTTGTATATGTCCTTCGGATGAGACTATAAACCGAGGCCCAGTGTTCGAACGCATGCAGAACATCTTGCGCATACTTTAAATCCTGTTCCGCTTTTCAGAAGAGTAGGCCATTGTGTGCCGGTGGAAACAGATGACAAAATTTACAAAACCGCATACACACGGGGACTGGGTGTAAAAAAGCACATGAGTGTTTATTCCATTATCCTCGATATCAAAGAATAAATAATAAATAAATATGTGTGTGTGCACGCGCGTTCATCTTCATAACAGAGAGAGAGAGCGAGGGAGAGATAGAAAGAGAGAGAGACAGAGAGGGAGAGAGGATGATGATGGTTGTGGGAAAATGTAGATGTGAGGATGAGGGTTTGTGGTGATGTAGATGTTAAAGGTCATGATGATGATTGTTAATAATAATAATAATAATCAAAATCATCATCATCTCATCATCATCATATAGAGGGTGAAACTGATGAAGTAGGTGATGTGGGAGAGAGAGAGAGAGAGGAGAGAGAGAGAGAGAGAGAAGAGAGAGAAAAAGAGAGAGGAGAGAGAGAGAGAGAGAGAGAGAGGAGAGAGAGAGAGAGAGAGAGAGAGATTTTTTACATTCAGAATAATGAATAAGCTCTTTTTGGGTTTTGATCTTAAGTTTTACGTCTGGTCACATAAAAGACACTCGTGTGCTTTTTTACATTCAGTCCTGGGGGAAAATCCCCTTGAACAGGATTCGAACCCGGGTCGTCAAATTTCGAGCGCAATGTTCTAACCCCTAGGCTATCCCGTCCCCAAGAGCGAGAGAGAGAGGGAGAGAGAGAGGGGAGGAGAGAGAGAGAGAGAGAGAGAGAGAGAGAGAGAGAGGAGAGACAGACGACAGACAGACAGACAGACAGACAGACAGACAGAGAGACAGACAGACAGACAGAGCGAGAGAGACTTCAGACTTCAGACTTCAGACTTTTACTGTACATCAGCCTTAGGCCACAATACAAAGGAATGATGGGCGTATGGAGTGGACATATGACATCAGTATTATAAACACATTACTATTAATGTTTACAAATATGAAATGATATATCAGCAATAATAAAGAAATTACTTCATCCATTTCTTGAATATTCATCACAAATCAATTCACGTTTCATCATAATCAAGGGGGGAGAGAGAGAGAGAGAGAGGAAGAGAGAGATGAGAAGAGAGAGAGAGAGAGAGAGGAGAGGAGAGAGAGGAGAGGAGAACTCGAACTCAAAAGATTTATTCACAAAAAGGCCATTGGCCCATACATGAAGGGGTTGCCAAAACTGCTTAGTATTTTGGTTTAAAAAATAGAATAAAATAAACAAAAAAACCACACACAACAACATGTTACTTATAACAAAAAAAAAAGTTAATTTGTTTTTATCTGTTTTGCCACAATTAATTGATCCCCCCCATCTAGACTGACATTTCACAATAATTGCCCTAAAAACAGGATTTTGCTTTCACAGTGGTTAAAAAAGGTCTTTTTAAAAGCTCCCTACAACCAGGTCAGCTTGTGTGTGTGGCCAAAAGTCGCCCTGTTTTGTTAGCCCTGTGGTGTGAGTGTCACGCCCACTGATCAACCCTACTTGGAAACCCTAACTGAGTTTTAACTGAGGGGGTGCCCGGTGTTGTTTATTTCCCCTACCCCCTGAAAATTGAACTAGGGCAGGTGATTTTTGGGGCCGGCCGCAAAGTATTCCTTCTTTGAAGATCTTTAAAGGGGCACCCTTTCCCTTTAAATGACAAATGATCAAAGCCCTTCTCCCTTTTTTTCCCCTCCCCTAGCCTCTTCAAGTGGGGGGTGATTGTCCCAAAATATCTTAACATTTTTTGAAAAACCCCGTGTTAAAAAAAACCCTAAATTTTTCAAACGAGTTTTAGCCTTCAATATTCTAAGTTTCTTGATAAAAAAAACCTGGCAAAAGGGGATTGGTTTTAGAATTTTACCCGTGACACTTCAAACTTAACATCTGCTACATCCTTTTTTCCAAAAAGAAATTTTTTCACGAAATTTCACAATCAGCCCCGTTCTTTACTTTTTTTTTCCCATGCCGAAAATTTATGTTTTTCGTCTTGCCGGGGCTTTTTAAATCGTAGCTTTTTTTATTTTTTCCCCCTTGTCCATTAGTTTGTATTTGATTGTTTTAACACGATTTTCAGCTAAGATTGTTCATCTTTTCTGTCCCACACTTTCTCTTTTAAAGCATAAACCCCTTTTTGCAAAAATTGATCTGTTCTTCAAACCCTTTTTTGACTTTAATGGGTTTCCCCTTTCTCAACTTGGTCGTCTGGGAAAGTCTCATCAGGACCCACTGTGGGAGAAGCTCCTGTCTCAGGTATGGTTGAGGTGTGCTGGGGGTACATTGACTGGCTTTAGTTTTCCGTGCCTTTTTTCCCTGCTTGTGCTAGACCCCGCACACCGTCGCTTTTTGCCTCAATTTTTCGTCCTGGCCTGCAGTTTTAGGGGGGGGGGGGGTTTTTTCCCAGGGTTGGTTCACTCACCCCCCCAAAGAAAAAGGCCCCCCCCAAAAGAGTGGGGGGGTCAGTCAAACAGTAACCGTCCCCCTGCTTTTGCGTCAGAATGGGGCAATGGGCCATTTAAATTCTGCCGTTTGGAATAAGCAGGCGAAACTGCCCAAATGCCCAGAACCCCTATACAACGCAGGGATTTCCCCCCTCCTTACAAACTGTATGAAAAATGAAAAACTAGGCACTTAAAAACAGTACAATTTACAAAATTAGGCAATTTTTGTACTCTTCCCCCTTTACATACTGACCCCCCCAAAGAAGGAAGAAATTTCCCCCACCCCCCCAACGCACCCAATACCCCCCAAATTAAAAGGTTCCCCCCCACACAACTGGTACCCCCAAAAACCCGGAGAAAAGGTCTCCCTCTCCCCCCTTTTTTTGGGATTCCCCCCAAGTTTCAGGAAAAAGGGCTCATTTTTTGGTCGAGCGTTTGGGTTTCCCCAGTCAAAGGTTAAGCGCCCCGAGCAAAAATTTCCCCCTTGGAGGGGGGGACCTTTGAGCCTGGCTTCATACGTTTCCCCCGTTTCCCGCGTGTAAATGGGAAACCCCCTCTTTTGGGGCAGGGAAAGGGAAAGAGCGAGGGAGAGGAGATGGGGTCGCCCCCACAGTGGCCCCTGGAGAAGTTGAGGTTTTCTGAGCCTCGCTCCCCTAAACCCTTTTAGGTTTTGGAAACATTTCCATCCCTCTCCCCAAACATGAAAAAAAATAATAGGCTTGGTTTTTTAAAAGGTTTCCCGTTGCATGCAACATGGGAAACAAAACAAGGGTGGGGCGGCCCCGAGTGGAAAAGATTTCTACGGAAAGAAGGCTCAGGGTTGGGGAAGCGGTTGCAAAATTCCAGTGGGGTCCCCGGTCCAGGGGCAGGGGAAAATAAGGGGAAAACTGCTGCGGTGTTCTGGTCAATTCTTAAACCACTGAAACCAAAAACGAACCCTGTAAACACCCCCTTTGGAAAAAAAAGCTTGGTTTAATAAAAAAAATTAAAAAAAATGGGGTGGTTTGAGGTGGAAGGGTTTGGGGTCAAAACACTTTCTTTACCCTATCCCCATAGTCCCCTGGGACCTGGGGGCCCCTAAAGTTTTGATTTCCCTCTATGCCACTCCCCAAAAAGTCCTTTGGAGACTATAAAAAACCCGGCCCTGGTAAAGAGCAGAAAATCTTGCCAGTTAAAAAAGTTCCCCTTTTGGAAAGGGCCCTTTCATGGATAGGAAAAGATGACAATGTTTTTTTTAAATGACAAAAAACACATGTGTGTTTTGACACCATCCCCAAAGTGGGGAAAAAATTAACCCTTTAAATAAAGGTAAAGGGGGCCCTAACCTAAAATCTGGGGAGCAGGATCAGAGACCTCGTTCTTAGGGGCCGCTTGAGGGCGCGGCCCCTTCCTTTCCTGCTTTACCTTCCCGACCTAAAAAGGGGAGGAAAACCCTTTACAACGGGGAAAAAGGGGGGGCGTACTGAAGCCAAGGCGCCAACGGTCCCCATCATGGGTAACCAGCTGGACCTGCTTCTTGGCTGGGGGGAAACTCCGCCACTGGCTACCCCTCCCCCCCAAAAAATTCCTTAATGGTGGGGGTACAAACAGTCCCACACAAAAATCTCACCATCGGTAACCCTTGGAGCTCGAACCAAGAAACCAAAAAACAAAACAAAAACCTGCACCTCCCATTCCCTTCTTTTCAACACACACAAAAAAGCTCGCCTGATTTCACAATGACCTCTGTTGGTGTATGTGGCGTGACATGTGTTTGAGAATTCCGCTAACTGGGACAGCAGGATATACGAATCAAGGACACGACCCTGCCCCCCCCCCCCCCAACACGCACCTCCCCTGTCCCTGTCTGTCTGTCTTCACCAATATCATTGTGCAGAAAAGACACAGGGTCTACCACTTTCTCTCTATTGTGGGTCTGTGGGTGTAGGGTAGGAAAGAAGGATGAAGGAAGAGAGAGGGTGAAATGGAGCTCTGAGGGTTTGGGGTTTTTTGGTGTGTGTGGTTTTTTGTTGGGTTTTTTCTTGGAGGGGGTGGGGGGTTCGTTCTGAAGCCAGAGTTCCCACCTTCACCCAAATGGAGAGATTTCTGCATAATTATGAAACCGTTTTTGCCACTATGAGCTTCTTCCCTACGGTAACCCGCTATAGGGTAACCAACCATCCACTAACCCTTCCCTCTGTATCGCCCACTACTGGGTTATGGGAGCAAACAAATATGCACAGTGCACAAGTACTGGGAAAGAGGGGTCTCTCCCTTAATGCTAAGTGTTAAGGTAGTCATATTCCAACTTCAGGATGATGTCTAAGCATAACAGGTACCGGTGTGTATGCGCTTGTATTTTTTTCTCATCTGTTCTTACCAGCATGCAATGGTCTACTCTTCACAAAAGGCAGAACGGGCATCAACCGAACCCGAGAGAAACAGACACCTGCAGTGTTGGTCAGGTAATTTGAGCAACACTCTCAAAATCACACCCATAAAGTAACTGAAGCTCGACTGTGTGGTCCCAGATTTCCCAATGAGCCCACAGCAAACTCACTCTGGTTAGGACTCGAACTCAAACTCGAAATCGAAATGGTTTATTCAGTATAGGCTATGGCCCCATACTGAAGCGGTTAAAATACACCATGCACTCTGGTCAGGAGCCAGCTGAAGTCCCATAAAATGCCTATGACTCTTATTATATTGAAACCCACGCAACCTTCCATGCTGTAACCCAAGATTCTAACCACTACGCCATGGCGGCTGGTTGCCTCTTGATTATCTAACCAACTGTACAATGATCGTACACATTCCAGCTTGAATTTCAAACACTCCTAGTGCTCCAGCACTGGAGTTGCACAGAGCACAACCTGAAAGCAGTTGGCAGGCTTCAAAAGATTGTTGGCGTTCTTTTTTTTCCCCATTATGCAAGCAGAAACAAGTTTGCCTCCTGTGTGTGTGGGGTGTGTGTGTGTGTATTAGCAAGCAGAAAGGAGAGCAATGCAGAACAGAGAGGGGGTGAAGGGGGTAAAAGGGAAAAGAAGTAAGACAGGTAGATCCTATTTCTTTGTGAACTTTACCAGTGTCAACCCTTAAGGGGACTGACATAATGTGTGGGTGTTGGCCTGTGAAGGAAAGATGAATGGGGAGTAGATAGAGTGAGTGTGTGGGGGGAGGGGTGGGGGGAGGGGCGGGGGCGGGGTGCCGGAAGGAAGGGTGGGTGGGGGAAAAGGTGGTAACACTGGTGTTTTGTGGGTGTCCATGTGAATAGGCAGGTGTAAAGCTTAGTGTAGTGCTGTTGTTTGTTCGTGATTATTGATTGTCAAAGACCTTGACATTTTCAAATGTAGCAGAGGTGGAATCCCTGTGTGTGTGTGTATGTGTGTGTGTGTGTGTGTGTGTCTGTGTGTCTGTATGTGCGCGTGGGCAGGGGCAGGCCACCCAAGTGTGTGTGTGTGTGTGAATGTGTGTGTGTGTGTGAAGTCAAGTCAAGTCAAGTCAAAATGATCTTTATTGAAGGTAAAAGATTAAGTTTACACAACTTTTCTTCATTGTGCCCTTAGGAGAAAAATTCGACCAAATTGATATATATAAAAAAGCAAACAAAAGACAATGTTAATCTATGTTGTGCATGCACACACACACACACACACAAACACACAAACACACACACACACACAAAAACATTGATAACCAAATTCAGCAAAAATGGTAAATGCCTGTGTGGTGAGAATATCACTAATACTCATATACTTTTTGACTGCCAGAGTGTAAAACCTTTCATGCCCCATTTTTCTGAAAACTCCCTCACCAGCATATTCAGTAATTTAAAATTGGCATTTGAAATTGTGAAAGGTCTTTTTTACAGTCCCATAGGACATTTGTTATAGTTACATTAACGTTAATGACTTGTTGGGGGTTTTTTTGTTGTTTTTTTAATTCCTGTTGCATTGCCAAGTTTTTCGAGATTATTTTTTTTTTTTTTTAACACCACATCCACATCTCCCGGGTTTTTTGTTTTTGTTTTGTTTTTGTTTTGGGGGTTTTTTGGGGGGGTTTTGGGGGTTTTTTTAGGGGGGGGGGGCGTCTAATATCACTAAAAGTGAACAGACGTAAAATTGAAGTCAACAACAACACACAAACACACATTAACACACACACACACACACAAACACACATTAACACACACACACACACGTGCATGCTTGTATGTGTCTGCTTGTGTGTCTGTCATTATGTATTTCTAAGTGTGAATGCGTGTCTGTGAGTGTGATTCATAGTGTCTCTGTGTAAATGTTACATCTATTTTGTGTATGCATGCACACAAACACACACACACACACACACATACGTGCATGCTTGTATGTGACTGCCTGTGTGTCTGTCATTGTGTATTTCTAGGTGTGAATGTGTGTCTGTATGTGTGTGAGTCATAGCATCTATGTGTAAAACAAGAAATCGGCTCAGGGTTTATGAAGAAATTCAAAGGGGGGAAAACATACAACAGTTTTATAAACATTTTCTCTCAGAACAGAACTCTATATTAAAATAAAAATTACTCAACCAAAGAGTCCAAACAGGCTAAGACAACAGGAGAGTGTCTTGTTCATGCCTTGCTTTGTGCGCAATTTGCTGTAAGCTTTGGTGAGCCTCTGTGTGTGAGTCATTGGTGGCTTTTTTCATACCACTTTAAGTCACGGAAAATTTTTCTCCCTGTGAAATTCAGGCTGCTCTCCTTGGGCAGAACGCATGGCTGCAAAACCAGCGCCACCCATTTTTTAAATCTTCAACTGTATTAATTTGTTTCCCTATCAGAGTGGCTTTTTTCTACATAATTTTTTTCCAAGGACAACTTTTTTGTTGCCCTGGGTTCTTTTACGTGCGCTAAATACTTTTGTGTAACACACGTGACCTCGGGTTTATCGTATCATCCGAAAGACTAGCACCCAGACCACCACTTATGATGTAATGGATAGGGGGGGAAGAGAGTTTCGGGCCCAAACGGGGATCGAACCACCGCAACACACACACACACACACACACACTACCGATGGGGTCTTTTCCCTTTCTAGAAGGGCACCTTACCTCTAGACCACCCATCCACTGTTTGCCCACTGAAATATTTTCATTACTCATTCTTATCTTGCATACTGGGATTGGCTGTCCTTGCTTTCGTAACCATTGCTTGCCTTTGTGGTGTGTGTGTGTGTGTGTGTGTGTGTGTGTCTTTGTGTGTGTGTGTGTGCATGCGTGCGTGCGTGTGTACCTGTGTGCGTGTGTGTGTGTGTCATCCCATTGTTGTTTTATTTTATCAGCCTCATCTACATCAGCTCTATGCAATTTGGGGCAGGTCAAGGTTGACAAAAAACCACCAAAAAAACCGCTGTACAGATTGACACTCACCTTACATACATTACAGGGGGGGAAAGAAGCGGGTCTATGGTGATCTCTTTGTACTTAACTCTTAGTACTTAAGGCTAAAGATCCTTGAACTAAATATCCCCAGAGGGAGAAGTGCACATGCACGAAGGCTTCTTGTCTTAGGGCTTCATTGTGTGAAAGGCGAATAAGCTTTGGCCGCTCAGGTCTCCTTGTTTGGGAGAGGGAGAGGGAAGAGGAGGGGTATGGTATGTATATTTAATAGTGGTGGTAGAGGGTTGGGGAGGGTTGGAAGGACACAGAGTGGTGTTTCGGTTGTTGGTAGGTTAGGACAGTCTGTGGAAGATGCAGTGATATTCGTGTGTGGGTGGGGGGTGGGGGTGGGGGTGAGAGGGGGGTGGGGGGGGTGTTGTTGTTCTTCAATTTAACGTCTATTCACATTAAGTGATATTAGACGTAATATATATGGGGGTGGGGTGTTGTGTGTGGGGGGCGGGGTGGCGGAGAGGGGGTATTTGTTGTATGTGTGTGTTGTGTGTGTATGGGGGGGGGGGGGAGTTGTAGTTTGTGTGTGTTTGTGTGTGTGTGTGTGTGTTTGTTTGTTTGTGTGTGTGTGTGCATGTGTGTGTATGTGTGTGTTGTGTTGTGAGAGAGAGAGAGAGTATGCGTGTATGTGTGTGAGAAAGAGAGAGAGAGAGAGAGTGTGTGTGTGTGTGTGTGTTTGTGTGTGTTATTGTGTGTGTGCGTGTGTGCGTGCTGCATGCGTGTGTGTGTGTGTGTGTGTGTGTGTGTTTGTTTGTGTGTGTATTGTGATTGTGCGTGTGTGTGTGTGTGTGTGTGTGTGTGTGTGTGTGTGTGTGTGTGTGTGTGTGTGTGTGTGTGTGTGTGTATGTGTGTGTGTGCGTGTGTGTGTGTGTGTGTGTGTGTGTGTGTATGTGTGTGTGCGTGTGTGTATGGTGAGCGTGTGTATGTGTGTGTGTGTTTGTATTTACTGTCCAGATGCATATCTACTGGCTTTTTACTACCTAATCATGTGCTAGTGCTTCTGTTTATCCTTTTAATTACTTACTGACAAAACATCTGTCTCCATTTTTTTTTTTAAATTAATTATTGTATTCATTCTTTTATATCGAGAATAATCGATATCGACAATCATTCTGTTTGTTGCTTTTTTTACCAATTATCAACCTCTATCTATTCTATGCTCAGCTGGGCATATCCTGGAGAGAACGAAAGACCAATGAATTTGTCAAGAGTCAAATAACACGGCTGGCAGGTCCACAGGAACCCCTTCTCACCATCGTCAAGAAGAAAAAGCTGACATGGTTCGGCCACGTCACCCGCCACAACACTCTACCAAAAACAGTACTGCAGGGAACACTCGAAGGTGGCAGAAAGAGGGGAAGACAGAACAAGTCATGGATGGACAACATCAGAGAATGGACCAGGATGAATGACTCGGCACTACTGCGCAGAGCCGAGGACCGAGATGGATGGAGGAGGCTTACCACGGCATCGTCTTTCGTGTCTCCTCCATGACCGCCAAGGTCACGGGACTGATGATGATGATGATCTATTCTACCTGTTGCTTTTGATTTTTTTGTTAACTTACTTTCAGGAACAATTTATTCCAAGATACACAGAGAAACGTTCATTTTCTTCAGCATTCCATTCAACCATCATTCTCCTGGAAAGTTTGCAGAAAATGACCAAATCACTCACAGATGTGATAACTGTTTCGTATGACATATTACACATGTCTTATTTGTTTGCTCTTCGATTTCTTTGCTTTACACACTTCAAGGCAATATAAATACAATACAATAGAAAAGGTAGACTTCTGGTTGTGTTCTGTGTGTGTGTGGGGGGGGGGGGAGTGAGTGTGTCTGGGTATCAGATCATAAGTGCAACACTCTAACCACTAGGCTATCCTGCCCCTATAACAATATTTCGATGTAGGACATGGTACTGAGCCTACTACCTGACAAAGTCTTGAGTCTGGGCCAAGGAATCAGTTTAAACAGAACTGATTCAAGAAAATTCTTTTTTTTTTAAAATGACACCAAAAAGCCCAGTTTAAGCAGAAGATCGAAAGAATGCAGACCCCCAGCTGCTCAGAGTTAAAATTCATAGAAAAGGTACTGGAAGTCTTTGACTTATTGACTGGAATTGCAACTACCTGTATACTGCCCCTTCTCTTTAGTAGTAGTAGTAGTAGTAGTAGTAGCAGCAGCAGCAGCAGCAGCAGCAGCAGCAGGTGCTGCTAGTAGTAGTAGTAGTAGTAGTAGTAGTAGTAGTAGTAGTAGTAGTAGTAGTAGTAGTAGTAGTAGTAGTAGTAGTAGTATACTTCGAGGACAATGAAATAAGTACTCATATGCTTTTTTCATCCAGTCCCCGTGTGTATGCAAGTTTGTAAATTTGGTCATCCGTTCCCACCAGCACACAATGGCCTAGTCTTCCGAAAAGCGGAACAGGTTTTAACATGTGCGCAAGATGTTCTGCGTGCGTTCGCACACGGGAACTCGGTATATAGTCTCATTCGAAAGACTTGGGGGGGGGGGGAGAGTGGAGTTGGCACTGATGTTAACTCCAGAGGAAAAATCCCCTCGAACAGGATTCGAAACCAAGACAGAAGATCATGCATACATCCCTCTAACCACCATACTATCCCGTCCCCCTTCAAATTCATACAAAATATAAGGAAGTCTTTGACATATTGAATGGAATTCCAGCTAACTGTATACTGTCCTTTCTCTTCATTTCCACGACAGAAAAAAAACCCACCTCGTGTGATTCATACATTGATTGAGTCAGTCATTCAACCTCTGTTGGTGTATGTAGTGACATATGCTTGAGAATTTTCTAATCTGGGACAGCAGGATCTAGAATTCCCCAAATAGGATTTTGGCACCAACAGGACACACTATGCTTGTCTTCTCCATAACCATTGAGAAAATAGTTACGGTCTACAGATCTTCTGTCATATGTGAGTTTGTGAGTGGGGGGGTGGGGGGGGGGGGAGGGAATAAGAGAGGGGTTGAGGAAAGGGGTGCGGGAGGGAGGGAGGGAGAGTGGATGAAAAGGACTTTTTTCAGGATATGAGGCTAGAAATGTTCAAATAATAAATAGATGGGAAGAGAGAAGATAGAGGTCGAGGAGAAAAGGCAGACTTCTGATTGGTGTTTGTTTGTGTTGTGTGTGGGGGGGGGGGGGTTGTTTCTCTGTGTGAGTGTGAGTGTGTGGGGGGGGGGGGGGGGGTCTGTGTGTGAGTGTGTGTTGTGTTGAGGGGATGTGTGTGTGTGTGTGGGGGGGGGGGGGTGGGGCGGTGAGGTGTGCATCTGTTATGTGTATGCATTTATTTTATTATATATTTATTAATTATTCATTCTTTCTTTTAATTTGATGATAATCAAATAAGCACCGATGATGCACTTTTGTAAATTTTGTCATTTTTATTTATTTTATTTATTCTTTTATTCTTTTTCATTTTTATTTATTACTTTTATTCATCTTGCTCGAATTTCAAACACTCTCGGCGCTCCTGCATTTGCCAAACCCAAGCCTCATATCCACCTCATATCAAAAAGTTAATAACCATGAATCTACAATGGGCATGTTGAGTAATATTTTAGCCTAAGGACTACAGGTTTTAGTTTTTTGGCTTTCAGCTTGGATGACAGAGTTACACACAACTTATGAAGGAAGGTGGCAGGATGGTTAAGACGTTTGCCTGCCAACAAGTAAACCGTGAGGTTCTGGCTTCGATTCCCAGCCTCGCCCTTTCTTCCCAGTTTGACCCCAAAAAATCGAACTGAATGTCAAAGTCCTTTGGATGAGACTATAAACCGAGACCCCGTGCGCGAACGCATGCAGAACATCTTGCGTACACGTTAAATCCTGTTCCGCTTTTCGAAAGAGTAGGCCATTGTGTGCCGGTGGGAACAGAAGACAAAATTTACAAAACCGCATACACATGCATAAAAAAAATACCCCAAAAAATCATCTGAGCGCTTTGATTTGTTGCTTTACAAGATTCAGCGCTATATAAATTCCATACATTATTTTTTCTTCTTCTTCTTCTTCTTCTTCTTTATTATTATTATTATTATTATTTATTATTATTATTATGAACACCCTGCATGCAATTGTCAGGACTTCAAAAGTGACACTCCACCACGAAATGAGTCGTTTTGCACCTGACCCATTTCCTCACTAAGGGGGCATGTTAGACAGGTTGGGGGGGTCAGGTTGCTGATTTTGAGATTTGGGTTGATTATAAAGCTATAGCCGTTATTCTTTCTTTATTTATTTATTTATTTCATTTATACCACTTTAAGTCACGCCAGATTTCTCTGCGTGAAATTCGGGCTGCTCTCCCCCGGAGAGAGCGCGTCGCCACAGAGCAGCGCCACCTTTTTTTCTTTTTTCTGTCTACACCTGCATTTGTTTCCCTATCAGAGTGGGGTTTTTTCCTACAAAATTTTGCCAGGGACAACTCTCTTGTTGCCGTGGGTTCTTTTACGTGCGCTAAATAATTGTGTGTAACATACGGGACCTCGCCGAAAGAGTAGTGCCCAGACCACCACTCATGGTCTAATGAATGGATGGGGGAAAAGTTTTCGGGTCCAAACCGGATACGAACCACCGCACACTTCCGACCGGGACTTTTTGCTTTCTAGACAGGCGCGTTACCTCTAGACCACCGATCCACCAAACTACCTTGTAATTCTACCTTGTAATGAAATATCACCCCGTACTTTTGTTTCCCTTTGCTTTTAAATGTGTTTTTTTTTTTTAATACCCAAACTCTCATTCTGACCACCTACTGCATTGCTAAACTTGTCACTATCTCAGTTTTTCACTTCCTGCACTCAATCATAGAAGAAGAAGAAGAAGAAGAAGAAGAAGAAGAAGAAGAAGAAGAAGAAGAGAAGAAGAAGAAGAAGAAGAAGAAGAAGAAGAATTGCGATAAGAAGAAGAAGAAGAAGAAGAAGAAGAAGAAGAAGAAGAATTGCGATGAAGAAGAAGAAGAATGTATGGAATTCATATAGCGCTGAATCTTGTAAAGCAACAAATCAAAGCGCTCAGATGACTTTTTTTTTTATATCAAGGATAACGGAACAAGCACTCATGTGCTTCTTTACATCCAGTCCCCGTGTGTATGCGGTTTGGTAAATTTTGTCATCTGTTCCCACCGGTTCACAATGGACTACTCTTTCGAAAAGCGGAACAGGATTTAACATGTGCGCAAGATGTTCTGCATGCGTTCGCACACGGGGCCTCGGTTTATAGTCTCATCCGAAGGAATTCATATCAATGTGTCATAACTTTTCATAGAATTGTCCTATTTTCAGTCTGGGTTTGTTTGGGGTTTTTTTTAATCAAATGGCCTCTTTATTGCAGATTGATCAGATGTTAATAACTATTAATAACCACACAAATGTACCTCTGGTACAATGTGACTCATGATATGGTAGAGCATCACATTGTTCAACTTAGGTTGGTCCTTTCTTTCTCTTTTCTCTTACACAAACATACAAAGCCTACCACTTCTCCTTTCCTAGCTAATTTTAAAATCGGTGGATCGGTGGTCTAGAGGTAAACTCGTCTGTCTAGAAAAGCGAAAAGTCTGGGTCGGAAGTGTGCGGTGGTTCGAATCCCGTTTTGGCCCGAAAATTTTCCCCCCATCCATTAGACCATGAGTGGTGGTCTGGGCGCTAGTCTTTCGGATGAGACGATAAACCCGAGGTCCCGTGTGTTACACATAATTATTCAGCGCACGTAAAAGAACCCACGGCAACAAGAGAGTTGTCCCTGGCAAAATTCTTAGAAAAAAGCCACTCTGATAGGGAAACAAATACAGTTGCAGACAAACAAACAAAAAAAAGGTGGCGCTGCTCTTGTGGTGACGCGCTGCGCTCTCCCAGGGGAGAGCAGCCCGAATTTCACGCAGAGAAATCTCGTGACTTAAAGTGGTATAAACAAATAAATAAATAAATAAAATGATATGGTAGAGCATCACATTATTCAATTCAGGTTGATCCTTTCGTTCTCTTTTCTCTCACACAAACGTACAAAGCCTACAAATTTGCTTCCTTCTTGTGGAGGTAGGAATGTAGGGTGGGAGTGGTCGGGTGGAGGGGTAAATGACGAAAAGGAGGAGGAAGAGAGGGAGATTCTTTTTCTTTGTGCCTTTACCAGTGTTTGACAGTTGGGGGAGAATTGCCTGTGTATTGATGTGTGAAGGCAAGATGAATGGGAACACAGGGTGTGCCTGTGGGTGTGGTGTGGGTTGGGGGCTGTGTGACGTAACAGAGGATCGAAAAAAATGTGGTGACACCCATGTTTGTGCAGGTAACATGTGAATAGGCACGTGTAAAGCTAGTGGTGGTTTGGTGGGGGGTTTTCTTGCTCTCGATTTTGGATAAAGACTTTGACACTATCTCATGCAGTTTAAAAGTACGAGGTTGACACCTTGTGTGTGTGTGTGTGTGTGTGTGTGTGTGTGTGTGTGCCTCATGGGCATGCCTGTGTCTGCCTGTGTGTGTGTGTTGTGTGTGTGTGTGGTGTGTGTGTGTGTGTGTTGTGTGTGTGTGTTTTGTGTGGTGTGTGTTGTGTGTGTGTGTGTGTGTGTTGTTGTGTGTGTGTGTGTGTGTGTGTGTGTGTGTGTGTGTGTGTATGGTTGTGTTGTGTGTGTGTGTGTGTGGTGTGTGTTGTGTTGTGTGTGTGTGTGTGGGCTGCTGGTGGTTGTGTGTGTGTGTGTGTGTGTGTGTGTGTTGTGTGTGTGTGTGTGTGTGTGTGTGTGTGGTGTGTGTGGTGTGTGTGTGTGTGTGTGTGTGTGTGTGTGTGTGTGTGTGTTTGTGTGTGTGTGTGTGTGTGTGTGTGTGTTGTGTGTGTGTGTGTGTTGTGTGTGTGTGTGTGTGTGTGGGTGCTGTGTCTTGTGTGTGTGTGTGTGTGTTGTACGATGTGTTGATGATGTGTGTGTGTGTGTGTGTGTTTGTGTGTGTGTGTGTAGTGGTGGTTATGTTTCTACGCTTCACAAAATATAATATTTAGTACACAATAATCATAACAAAATAACACAAAAGTTGTAAGGTTAAGGGGTGGGAGTGAATTGTTGGAGTTTGGGTAGGGGGTTTACTGTCTTCAAAATCATCAGTATTAACTGTAGAATTAATGTAAATCACATTATGTTTTTGATACACACAAATTAATATATTTAAAAAAAATCCAATTTTAACAGAAGTTACCAACAAAATCACACTTAAAAAACTATTGTAAGGATACAACAGTGTGTTGTTGTGTTAGATGTAAGTGTAAAAGTGTATGTGCTATGTTACATGCGTGTAGTTTTTAGGCGTTTAAACTACAGCCAATCTCGATTGTGTTTACCTCTTGAACTCTGTACTGACCGGTTATCTATCTCTATTCACTCTTTTGTTGCTTTTTGACCTATAACCATCCTTCATTCATTCAGACTGTTGCTTAACTATAGCTCTTTAACTCAGTGTCAGGAGCAATCCATTGTTTTTAACAGGTTTTATTCATTCACAAAATAAATCACAAACATAATAAAACAAAACAGAATTAAGAGAATAGCAACAAGCTGAAAGCTTATGTTGTGTCTAAGTAAAAGAAAAAGGTAAAGATGTCCCATAAGGTCATAGGGAAGCCAGGCATCAGAGATCTCAGCTTCCTTAGGGGCCAGCATATTGAGAGTGGCGCCCATCTCATCTCCCTCATTGCTTTACCTTCCCTAACCTTAAAGAGGCAGGTACCCATTTACACCTAGGTGAACTGGGGGAACTGTACTGAAGCCAAGGCGCGCAAACGGTCACCCATCCACCTGGTAACCACACTCGATGCTGCTTAACCCTGGCTGGGGGAAGTGAGTGCTCTGACCACTGAGCTGTCCTGTCCCCATGTCTAAGTGTCATTAAATAACAAGCCATTTCAAGATAATGGTAAGAGCAATCACACTTTTTAGCTCTAACTTAAAAATCAATCTCCACCCGCCCACCTCCATCCTTCCACCCCTTCCATGACATTTTTCATTTTTAAAAACCTTCCTAATCACATATAGATAGAGTACGTGCAAAACTAGACAGAATCCCCTACAACCACTAAAAACAGCACAAATCCATACTCTCTACCATGCGAATAATTACAGCATTCGTATTCATGTTGCCTGGATTCGGTGGAAATAGAACTGATTCAAGAAAAATCACAGGAAAAAGGATGAAAGAAAGCTAGTTTATTTAAGCAGAACATTAAACCAGAGTCCTGTCTCGAGGAAGATATTCGTGGAATTTATTACTGCTGTCACTATTATTGACTGGAATTCCCACTACTTCTATACCTCCTCTTCCCTTCTTTTCAACATTAAAAAAAATTGCTTGATTGTGACCTTTGTTGGTGTATGTAGTGTGACGTGTGCTTGAGATATTCGGCTAACTGGGACAGCAGGATCTAGGATTCCAAGAATCGACCTTGGCCCCCCCCCCCCCCCCCCCCCCAATGCACGGGGTAGACTACTGTCTGTCTGTCTGTCTTCACCACTTTCATTCTGCAGATAAGACACACGGTCTACTGCTTTCTCTCTTTCTGTGGGTCTGTTGGGGGTGGAGGAGTTAAAGGATGGGGGAAGAAGGTGAATAGGAACTTTGAGGGTATGAAGTGAATTACTGAAAGGTAAAGTAACAGAGGAAGAGAACAGAAAATACTACTAGGGGTAAAGGTACAGTTATTGTATACTGTGTGTTTGTGTGTGGAGGAGGGGGGGGGTTAGTGTGATTTTTTTCCATTCTTTTATTTCGATGATAATGGAATAAGCACTCATGGGGTTTTTTACATCCATTCCCCGTGTGTGTCTGCAGTTTTGTAAAATTTATCATTGTTCCCATGTGCACACAATGGCCTACTCTTCCGAAAAGAAAAAAATGGACGTAGTTAAACCCTAAATAATCCTTTTTTACAGCCTAGAAGACATAAAAAACAGCTATTAACTGAAGCACACAATACAATATTTTGTGATAAAAGTAGTATAAAAAAATCGACACTGTTACGGTTGATGAATTTATCAACAAAATTTAAGAAGACGGAAATAACACTAACCGAGTTCTATCAGATTGGGGAAGAGTGTGTATATGTGTGTGTGTGTGTGTAGTGCTCTAAAATCACTTTTTAGTGGATAGACGTTTAAAGGAACACACACACACACACACACACACACTCCTTGGAATCAATATAGGCACAAAGTAATTGACTATGTAAAGAGGGATGAACAGTAATGGTATTCCAGAATAGGAACATAAATGTGCATGACTGATTTATCAAGAATATATCATGGAAGGTTAAGAGCAGGACTTGGGTGTTAAATATTCTACCAGATGCTATCTTTGCCTTCGCTCCTGGCAAAAAGATTTTGATGAGATGACTTGGGAGTACACCTTGATAATGTCTAATATCACTTTTGTGAAAAGACTTAAATTGAAGAGCACACCACGCTGACGATGGTATGATTTGGTGGGCTTGGTTTCCTTTGCTTTGGTTTCTTTTTCTGTCTTTCTTTCTCTTATGGTGGGTTTAATTTCTGTTCCCTATTTGATTACAATTCTAGACACGCAGATAGTCCCACTGCATATAACCTTTCGCACTGGCGTTATTATGTAAATGCGACACAGTTTGCACCCTCTGTGTGTGTGTGTTAGAACGAATACATATTTGCTTATAAAAATAGGGCTTTAGATATGTCTGATTAAATCAATGTGTTTGAATTTTAAAAGGGTTTATTGCTATTTTCATACAAAAACTAATTGGTGGTCATTGGCAACGTTGGAAGACCCAATACAATCCAGTGATAGATATAAAACTGAAGACTAAGTAACATCAAACCTTATCTAAAAAGTGACATTAATATGCATTTCCAAAGAACAATGGCTAAAACTCAGACTGGTTGTACCAGATATAAATGTTTATAATTTAAATGCCTGCTGTTGTGGTCCCGTTTCAAATGCATACAAAAATAAGGACATGACCAGGGGTTGCATTAGTCTGGTCTTAGAGCGATGTTCTTTTCGATGCAGATGACTTTTGTTTGGTCATTGCAGCTGGGCTCTGGGCTATCCTGGAGAGTGCTCTTGGCTTTTATACTTCATCCGACACTTTATATCCCAGTTGTTTAAAGCTGTGGACAGTCTTCATGGTTTTTGTTGTCTTGATGTCATTGATCCTCTTTGTCATCAACTGGGTTCTCTCTGCACTGATCTGCATGCTATAATTATGCTGTAAAGGCTTCATCAAGCTTATCTACCAGGCTGACCATCTCTTGCTCTTTTCCAGCTAGGCTGTTGATGTCGGCAAAAAAGTAGGTTTGCAATTGTTCTGCCTCAAATGCTGACTGTTCCTTCATGAGTTTCAAGTGCACCAGCCATTATTTTCTCTACAAAGATGGTGAAGAGGGTACCAGTTGAACTGACCAAGCCAAGCCCGCTCTCTCCACATCACATGTGTATGCCGGGTATGTTCGTGTCGTGGTACCATCCCGCCAGCCATAACTGAGGTGTGTTTTGTTGTGTTTTTTCATGTATGTATACCACTTAAAGCCACACCAGATTCTCTGCATGAAATTCAGGCTGCTCTCCCAGAACCTGCTGGGAGGCTGGGGAGAG
>CM054141.1:17439082-17449082 GCA_028751875.1 Rapana venosa | reverse complement strand
GGCGGGGGGGGGGGGGGGGGGGGGAGGCAGGAGAGTGGACCAAGAAGGCAAAAATGAACAAGAAGGAGGTGTCAGGAAGAAAAGGAACAAGGCAGAAACAAAGAGAGGGATAGAAAAGAGGGAATTCCTGACACAGAATTTCTAGAAGGGATGCTATTTATACTGAGAGGCACCCCCCCCCCCCCCCCCCCCCCCCCCCCCCCCATCCCTACAGGAAAAACGTTCCTTAACGAAAGTCTTGATGTAAGTTATATTAAAGTCCTATCGAAGCTATCCGAGTTAGGGACTGACACTATCAACCAGCCATTACCTTGTACAGACAAACGTCTGTATAAAATGTCACTGACATTGGTGAATACATACCCGTATGTACCAACAGAGGCAACAATAATACTTTTTAAAAATTATGGTAATAATGATGCACTTTGGGGAGGGGGGGGGGGGGAGTGAGACCGAGAGCAGATTATTATCACGCTTACAACACAAGTCAAAGTTACTGTAACTATAAAGGTAAAAGGTAGAGGTGTCTCATAACCCATGTGGTCGTAGGGGAGCGAGGCGTCAGAGACTTCAGCTTCTCTAGGGGCCAGCGTATTGAGGGCGGCGCCCATCTCCTCTCCCTCGCTGCTTTACCTTCCCTGACCCTAAAGAGGGTAGGTACCCATTTACAGCTGGGGGAACTGGGGGAACTGTACTGAAGCCAAGGCGTGCAAACCATCACCCATCCAAGTGGTAACCACTGCTTAACCATACCTGGGGGAAAGAGAGTGCTTCGACCACTGAGCTATATACACTGTAACTATAAACGCAGTAAAAAAAAAAATAATAATAACTTAAAAATAACATACCTTTCGGCAACTTCAAAAATCTTCCTAACATCATATACCCCATATTCTTCTGACCTGGTCTACTGCCGTTTTATTTCCACGTGTGTGTGTGTGTGTGTGTGTGTGTGTGTGTGTGTGTGTGTGTGTGTGTGTGTGTGTGTGTGTACATCTGAATTTGTTAACTCTGTTAATTGTTGTTGGTTGCAAGTATGGGTGTGTTGAATGCAAGCGCTTTGATTTCTTTTTGCAAGATATAGCGCTATATAAATTCCATTTATTAATATTATATATGCATAAAAGAAATTACAGCACTGGTAGTTTCTGCGCTTTAAGAGAGTCGGAGATATATTTTTTTTTTAAAAATAATGCTCACCTTCAAATTTCACAAGACATTTCAATTCAGTTCAGTTCAATTCAATGACTTTATTTTTTCACAAACAGATAAATTCATCTGGGTTTCAAGCCGTTCATAAGAAAGTGAATAAGAAAAACATTTATCACAGAAGAATAACACAACACAGTACACATCCATTACCTCGCACACATCACAAGATAATACCTATACCAATGCAAACACCAGCACTGTATCATCTCAATAAAAAGAGGAATTCAAAAATCACAAGCCATATCCGCATAAAAATGAGAAACCAGAACATTTATCACTGAAAGATTTAGGTATAATCTAATAATAAAATTCAATGTTAAAACACACACACGCGCGCGCATGCACAAACACATACACACATATGCGCACGCACGCACGCACACACAGCACGCATAGACACACGCCAATGCACAAATTATTATAACATGTCATTACAATAAGAGCACTATAATGAAATTCAATCTTAAAAACCGCACACAAACGCATGTATGCAAGTATACACAAACACATACACACACATGCGCACGCGCGCGCGCACACACACACACACACACACACACACACACACAGCACGCATAGATACACGCCAATGCACAAATGATTAGAACATATACAATAAGAGCATTGTTAATCGATACTTACTTTTACTTACTTTACTTTTTCCTTCCGCTTGTACTCTGTGGCGTCGCGGGGAGATATAAATGGCTGTCTGCTGCAAGGCGGGTAGCTTGGAGGAGGGACAATCCATGGACTTTCAGTGTTTCTGCCACGGAATCACTCCAGCGTCGCCTGGGTCTACCTCTGGCCCTCGTGCCAGAGTACCTCAAGTTGTAAGCACGCAAGGCTGGCTGGTATGGCGGCATCCGTGTGAGGTGGTTGTTCAATATGGTATAGGGCGGGTGTGGCTCCTACCATGTCTCTGATCACCTCGTTTCTTATCTTGTCTTTCCTGGTCTTGTTGACGGCTTTCCTCAAGCACTTCATCTCCCACGTTACCAGTTTCTGGTCCAGGGCTTTTGTCAGGGGCCATGTCTGGCACTGGTAAGTGAGAGTTGGCAGGAAGATGGCTTTGATCAGCTTTGCCTTGGTGCTCATAGGGATGTTAGGATGTCGCAGAAGTGGGGCAAGTTGATAGCTGACTGCGTTTGCTTTTTGACAGTGTGTTTCTATTTCTCTGTCCAGTTTTCCATCTTCTGTGAATATACTGTCTAAGTACTTGAATTCAGTCGTCCACTTTAGTTGGGCTCCGTTGATGTTGATTTTGAGCTTTTCTGGAGTTCTACTGACTGTCATGGCTTCGGTCTTGCGTACGCTGATTTTCATGCCATAGGTTTCACAGCATCTATTGAGCTGGTCTGTGGGCTCCTGCAGCTTGTCTTTTTTATCATTGATCATGACTTGATCGTCAGCAAACAGAAGTTCGTTGAGTGCCTCCAGGTCTGAGTTGGCTTCCTTTGTGATCTGGTCCATATATATGATGAAGAGCAGAGGGGAAAGGACGCAGCCCTGTCTCACCCCAGACGTCACAGGGAACCAGTTGGAAAGTCCACTTGGAGTGCGAACTGCGCTCTTGCTGTTGTTGTATACAGCTCTGATGTTATCTAAGAGCTGCCCCTTGATGCCATACTGCTCCAGGACCCTCCAGAACTTATCTCTGTTCACACTGTCAAATGCCTTTTCTTGGTCGACAAATACTAGGTGGAGTGCTTGATTGTACTCAAGAGCTCTCTCACTCAGTTGTCTCAGTGTAAAGATCGCATCAGTACAGCCTCTCCCTTTCCTGAAGCCAAACTGAGCGTCACACAGTAGGTGTTCTGGTTTTGGCAGAATCGATAAGATGTACTATATTACATTTTAAAGTATTTTTTTTAATAGAAAAGTTTTTTTAATAAATAAAAAGGAGAAGATTAGAACCCAAGACTTCATAAACTTCTTTAGAATAAAAAAACAACAACAACTAAGCCTCTTAACCACTCCACCACCACAGCATCCGTTACTAAAAGGATGTGCTATTTCTGTCCCATCATCATTAAGTATCTGCTGCTGATGCTAATAATGATAATGATGATAGTGATCATGTCTTAACTGTGTACCCAACAAGTATGACGGGGGAAAACCAACAACAGCCATAATCCCATGGCCTTCCTTATTAATGGTGCTGCTATATTCCTTTGTCCTTGTCCTGGAAGTAGGAAAATGGCCTTTTTACATGCCCGTTTCCTCTTGCAGAATATAGTATTATGTACATGGATGGAAAGACAGCACAAATATATATATATATTTAGATATATAGATAGATAGATAGATAGATAGATAGATAGATAGATAGATAGATAGATAGATAGATAGATAGATAGATAGATAGATAGATAGATAGATGGATGGATGGATGGATGGATGGATGGATGGAAAGATAGACAGATATAGATAGATAGATAGATAGATAGATAGATAGATAGATAGATAGATAGATAGATAGATAGATAGATAGATAGATAGATAGATAGATAGATAGATAGATAGATAGATAGATAGATAGATAGATAGATAGACAGACAGAAAAGAAGATAGATATATAGATAGATAGATAGACAGAAAGACAGACAGAAAATAAGATAGATAGATAGATAGATAGATAGATAGATAGATAGACAGACAGACAGACAGACAGACAGACATAGATGCGGAAAACCCTGTGATGCATGAATGTGTGTGTGGGGGGGGGGGGAGTGTCCGGGGAGGTATTTTTCACTGTGTGTGTGGGGAAGGTGGGGGGCAGGTGTAGGTGGGGGGTGTCTTTCTCTGTGTGTGTGTGGGGGGGGGGGGGGCGGTGTCTGTGTGTCTGCGATGTGTGTCTGTCTGTCTCTCTGTGTATGTGTGTGCACGCACATGTACGTGCTTTATATGTGTGCGAACGGATGTGTTCACACACGCATGCGCGTGCTTGTGTGTATGTCTTGAATGTGAGTGAGTGCGTGCGCGCGCATGTGTGTGTGTGTGTGTGTGTGTGTGTGTGTGTGTGTGTGTGTGTGTGTGTGTGTGTGTGTGTGTGTGTATGCGCGCGCGCGCGCTCGTTTAAAACCTAGTATAGTTATAAACTGAAATACTCATTTATTCTTATTTTGTCATTCCCACTCGTTAGATTGGGGCGGGCTAGCTCAGTGGTCGGAGCACTCGCTTTCCCCCAGCCAATGTTAAGCAGCGTCGAGCGTGGTTACCACTTGGATGGGTTACCGTTTGTGCACCTTGGCTTCTGTACAGTCCCCCAGTTCACCCAGCTGCAAATGGGTACCTGCCCTCTTTAGGGTCAGGGATGGTCAAGCAGCGAGGGTGAGGAGATGGGCGCCGCCCTCAATATGCTGGCCTCTGGAGAAGCTGAGGTCTCTGACGCCTCACTCCCTTACGACCTTATAGATTATGGGACACCTTTATCATTTTTTACATTGTAATTTATTACATTGTAAAGCTAAGAATACAACATCACACAAGTGCGGAATGTGACAAATTTGCACAATGGCTAGAACTGAAAAAACCAGCATGATATTTGTACTTGAAAAGAGAAGGTGGCTCGGTGGACTTGCCTAGAAAACGAAAAGTCCGGGTCGGAAATGTGCGGTGGTTCGGTCCCCGTTTGGGCCCAAAACTGTTCCCCCATCGATTCGATCATGAGTGGTGGTCTAGGTTCTAATCTTTCGGATGAGACGATAAACGGAGGTTCCGTGTGTTATGTATAACTATTTAGTGCACGTAAAAGAACCCACGGCAACAAGAGAGTCGTCCCTGGCAACATTCTGTAGAGAAAAAGCTACTGTGATAGGGAAACAAAGTACAGTTGCAGACAAAAAACAAACAAAACAGAGGGTGGCGCTGCTCTTGTGGCGACGCGCTCTCCCCGAGGAGAGCAGCCCGAATTTCACGCAGAAAAATCTGCCTTGACTTAAAGTGGTGTAGATAAATAAAATAAATAAATAAATAAATAATAAAAACTTCACATTATTTTTCATCTACTGACTGTTCTGAAAACATTGATTTATCGCAATACCATAATATATAAAATCTGGGTATAAATTTAATATTCCATTGTTGCCTAGTGGTGTTCAAAACTGATGGAATTTTGTTTACAAGCCCATGTTAGGCGTGCAATATATTATTGAAAGGCCATCACTTGTAAAATATAAAACTATATATAAATGATTCAGTTTATGCACTGTTGCCATGGAAACAATCCAAATGGCCGCGAAAAAAAATTTATTTTCAAATTCCTAAACTTATTTTTATAATCGTTAACAAGGACAAGAAACCTGTTTGTACAAACATGTTTTGCTTCCTCAATTCTATAAATTCACACAAGGAAAATCTCCATATTTGCATTCAGTGATCTATTAGTTTAAAAAAAATTAAAGCAACAACAAAAACACATGATTTTGGCTACTTTTAGACCCGTGTTCTATCTTAATAATTATTCTGTTGTTGTTGTTGTTGTTGTTGTTGTTGTTGTTGTTGTTGTTGTTGATGTTGTTGCTGCTGCTACTGGTGCGATTGGTTGTTAGTGTTGTTGTTCTTGTTGTTGCTTCTGCTGTTGGTGTGGTGTGTTGTTGCTACTGCTGCTGATGCTGCTGTTTGTGTTTTTGGGTTTTTGCTTCTGCTGTTATGTGTGTTGTTGTTGTTGCTGATGCTGTTGATGTTGTTGGGGGTTGTTTTGTTGTGCTGCTGCTGTTGGTTTGTTGTTGTTGTTGCTGCTGCTACTGTTGGTGTTGTTGTTGTGGTGTGGTGTTGCTGTTGGTGTTGTTGCTGCTCCTGTTATTATGTTGTTGTTGATGGTGAGTTGTTGTGTTGCTGCTGCTGCTGTTGGTGTTGTTGTTGGTCCATGCTGTTTGGTGGTGGTGTGCTGTTGGGTGTTGTTGCTGCTCCTGTTATTGGTGTTGTTGTTGATGGTGTTGCTGTTGTTGTTGCTACTGCTGCTGTGGTGTTGCTGTTGGTGGTGGTGGTGGTGTGGTGTGTGGTGGTGGGTGGTTGTGGTGTGGTGGTGTGGGTTGTGCTGCTGCTGCTGCTGCTGCTGCTGCTGTTGGTGTTGTGGTGGTGGTGGTGGTGGTGGTGGTGGTGGTGGTGGTGGTGGTGGTGGTGGTGGTGGTGGTGGTGGTGCAGCACATGTTAAAACCTGTTCCACTTTTCGGAAGAGTAGGCCATTGTGTGCTGGTGGAAAAGGATAACAAAGGTTACAAAACTGCATACACACGGGGACAGGAGGAAAAAAGCACACGATGCTTAATCTATTATCCTCGAAAAAAAGAAAAAAGAAATAAAGAAAAAAGACATCTTGTCTATGTAAATGTTAGTGAAGCTGTAGATATGTTTACATATGAAAATTTTGTCTATGTAAATGTTAATGTAGCTGTAGATGTGTATACAGCAGAGGATCTCTTCTATGTAAATGTTATGTAGATGTTAGTGTGGCTGTATATATGTTTACAGTACATGATCTTATCTATGTAAATGCTAATGTGATTGTAGATATGTTTACAGCTCATGATCTTATCTATGTAAAATGTTAATGTGATTGTAGATATGTTTACAGCTCATGATCTTATCTATGTAAAATGTTAATGTGATTGTAGATATGTTTACAGCTCATGATTTTGTCTCTGTAGATGTTAGTGTGATTGTAGATAATTTTGTTTGCAAAAAGGACCTTGTCTATGTAGATGTTAATATGCCCTAGACATGTTTAACCAGCTTGTGAAAAAAAAAGTTACAGAGAGAGAGAGAGAGTCTTTATTCTTTTACTTTGAGGATAATGGTCTAAGCACTCACGTGCTTTCCTTTTTTAAATTCATTTATTTATTTGTTTGTTTATACAACTTTAAGTCACATCAGATTTATCTGCGTGAAATTCGAGCTGCTCCCCCCGGGGAGAGCGCGTCGCCACAGAGCAGCGCCACCCCTTTGTTTTCTTTTTCCTGTCTACTACTCCATTTGTTTCCCTATCAGAGTGGCTTTTTTTCTACAGAATGTTGCCAGGGACAACTCTCTTGTTGCCGTGGGTTCTTTTACGTGCGCTAAATAATTTTTGTGTAACACACGGGACCTCGGTTTATCGTCTCATCCGAAAGACTAGCGCCCAGACCACTACTCATGGTCTAATGGAATGGGGGAAAAGTTTCGGGTCCAAACGAGATTCGAACCACCGCACACTTCTGACCGGGACTTTTTGCTTTCTAGACAGGTGCGTTACCTCTAGACCACCGATCCACTACATCTCGTTCAGTCCCCGTGTGTATGCGGGTTTTGTAAATTTTGTCATCTGTTCCCACCGGCACACAATGGCCTACTCTTCCGAAAAGCGGAGCAGATTTTAACGTGTGAGGAAGATGTTCTGTTTGCGTTCGCAGAGAGAGTGAGAGAGAGAGAGAGAGAGAGAGAGAGAGGAGAGAGAGAGAGAGAGAAGAGAGATGGGGACAGACAGATAGACGACAGGTACACAGAGAGAGAGAGATAGGGGACAGACAGATAGACAGACAGGTACAGAGAGGAGAGAGAGAGAGAGAGAGAGAGAGAGAGAGAGTGAGAGAAAGATAGGGGACAGACGATAGAAGACAGGTACAGAGAGAGAGAGAGAGAGAGAGAGAGAGAGAATGAATGAATGAATGAATGAATGAATGAATGAATGATGAATGATATTTAAAAGATCGTAATAGACTAAGCAACAATAGATTAGTTTTACATCCAGCCCTCTGGCCAAAAATTCAAACAGATAAAAACATAAACCAAAAAAAAAAAACCCCAACCAAACAACAACAAAAACCAACAACAGACACGAACAATTACCATTTAACCACAGTATGCTGTCGCTGTTGCTGTTGCTGCTGTTGTTGTTGTTGTTGTGCGTTCCCCAGCTTTACACCCTAGGGGGGGTCACCAGAACATGCAGCACACTCTGACTCACTCACTCACTCATCCCACCTGGGAATCACTGTAATGAGATAGGAAGTACACACTTGGATGAGAAGTTTGGCTCGCTTGACTCTTTTCAAGTACCTCGCCATATAGGCAGCCCTACTCCCACTTCAGAGGTTGGTTGTTGTTTTTTTTCTTTCTCTCTTTCCTTTTAAAGGAGAGTGCAGGTTTGTTACGTTAAGAGCTTATCATGGCTGAAGGCAATCAAATCTCACCACAACATTTTTACACCAACCTAATCACATTTTAGTGTACGCCTTGAATGACGTCAATAACTTGACACAGCTTTTGGCCTAAGCCAGATTCACAGGGTATGAAGGGAGAGAGAGAGAGAGGGGGGGGTGGGGGTGGGGGGGGGGTGGATCCTGGGAGGGATGTCCAAAATGTAGGCCTCCTCCACCTTGAGAGGTCACAATCCTGTGGTTGTGAACTAATGTTCCCCGCAAGTGTGTGTATGTGTATGTTGCAGTTCGAAAGAAAATGATCACGAAAGCTTGTGCGAAGCTTATCAGGGAAGTGGGGGTTTTTTCGGGGTTTTTTGTTGTTTTTTTTGGTGGGTTGTTTTCTTTTGTTTGGGGTTTTTTTGGGGGGAAGGGTAGTCATTTATGTACAACCCTTTTTCTTTTTCTTCTCTTTTTTTTGGTTTACTTTCTCGACATTTTACGGGGTCAAAATATAAAATGAACTTTTTTTCTTCAATTTAGTGACGCTCTATCACGAAAGGAGTCAGTGAGAAGGAACCCAGCAAAAACAAAACAAAACAAAAAAACACACACAAAAAAGGCAAAAATACATTCCAATACCGTTGGTCATAACATTACTAATACTATCATGTTATAATAAATCAAAGGGTTTGGGGTTTTTTAATGCGGGGGGGGGGTTTCCTGATTTTCGAAACCCAATCTATCGATTTTTCGCCTGTGGGATTGCCGGAGGCCTCTCAGTATCAATAGCTCTTCCACCTTTTGGAAACTCTGTGCCAGGAATTTCCTCTTTTCTATCTCTCTCTTTATTTCTGCCTGATTCTTTTTTTTTTCTTCCTGCCACCTCTTTCTTGTCTATTTTCTGCTTTTCTGGTCCTTTCTCCTGCCTCCCCCCCCCCCCCCCTCTAGTCTCATCCAAATGACCTCGATTTCTAGTCTCATCCAAAAGGACCTCGATTTCTAGTCTCATCCGAAGGACCTCGATTTCTAGTCTCATCCAAAGGACCTCGATTTGTAGTCTCATCCAAAGGACCTCGATTTGTAGTCTCACCAAAAGAACCTTGATTTGTAGTCTCATCCGAAGGACCTCGATTTGTAGTCTCATCCGAAGGACCTCGATTTGTAGTCTCATCCGAAGGACCTCGATTTGTAGTCTCATCCAAAGGACCTCGATTTCTAGTCTCATCTAAAGGACCTCGATTTCTAGTCTCATCCAAAGGACCTCGATTTCTAGTCTCTTCCAGAGGACCTCGATTTCTAGTTTCATCCAAAGGACCTCGATTTCTAGTCTCATCTAAAGGCCCTCGATTTATAGTCTCATCCGAAGGACCTCGATTTATAGTCTCACCAAAAGGACCTCGATTTCTAGTCTCATCCGAAGGACCTCGATTTCTAGCCTCATCCAAAGGACCTCGATTTCTAATCTCATCCGAAGGACCTCGATTTCTAGTCTCATCCAAATGACCTCGATTTCTAGTCTCACCAAAAGGACCTCGATTTCTAGTCTCATGCAAACGACCTCGATTTCTAGTCTCATCCAAAGGACCTCGATTTCTAGTCTCATCCAAAGGACCTCGATTTCTAATCTCATCCAAAGGACCTCGATTTGTAGTCTCATCCAAAGGACCTCG
>CM054141.1:17424082-17434082 GCA_028751875.1 Rapana venosa | reverse complement strand
GCTGGTTGCAAAATCTTCAGTAGTGCCTCCACGGTCCATGGGACTACGGGATAGGTGAGGTTAGAGAACAGCTGTAAACCAGGCCGATAAATCGAAGGCAGTCAGTTATCGATTTAAGTTTAGTGCCTCCCCCTTAAGGATGCTGGGGGGGGGGCTGTCAATATAGACAGCATCCTCACCTTCTGGAAATTCTGTACTGGGAACATTCCTCTTTTCTATCCCCTCTCTTTGTTTCTGCTTGTTCCTTTTCTTCCTGCCACCACCTCCTTCTTGTCTATTTTCTGCCTTCTTGGTCCATTCTCCTGCCTTTTTTGTTTCCAGAAAGACTTTTATTAAAAAAAATAACAATTCTCTCTCACACCGAAGTGGGATGCGCTGGGCCTGACTTGTCAGGCGCTTAACGGCAGCGCAAGCGCATTTTCGCTCATATGGCAGGCAACAGTAGTTGCTGTCTGAACTTTTGAAGAAGAAGACGATTTGTGCCAAACCCTACTTGCTTTCAAGTACCCCCGCTTCCGCTGTAGTGGCAACCATACTCCGACTTCAGGCGATTATTTTTCTCTCCAGTTACAGCTTGTTATGCGAAGAGCTTGTCATATGGCAAAATTTACAAAACCGCATACACACGGGGACTGGATGTAAAAAAGCACACGAGTGCTTATTCCATTATCCTCGATATAAAAGAATAAATAAATTTTAAAAAATTTTAATATGGCTGACGACAATCGCCTAAAACAACATTTCAAAAAGATTCCAACATTAATGTAAACATTTGTCTTTGGTACTTAGCTTACAATCAATAACTGATCAACGCTTTTGGGGGGCTTGTTTTTTTGTTTGAAATTGTATTATAGTCTCAGTAGATCTCTTTCCAATTTAGGGACGGGATGGCGTAGTGGTCAGAACATTGCGCTCGCAATCTGACGACCCGGGTAAGAATCCCGTTCAAGGGGATTTTTTGCCCTGGAGTTAACATCAGTGCAGACTCCACTCTTCCCCAAAGTCTTTCGGATGAGACTATAAACCAAAACCCCGTATGCGAACCCACGCAGAACATCTTTCGCACACGTTAAATCCTGTTCCGAAGAGTAAGCCATTGTGTGCCGGTGGGAATGGATGACAAAACTGACAAAACTGCATACACACGTGAACTGGATGTATGAAAGAAAACAATAAGCGCATGAGTGCTTATTCCATTATACTCGAAATAAAAGAATAAAAATCAATTAAAAAAAATTAAATTAATTAATTAAACAAAATAAAATAAGGAATATGTAAGGCCTCCCCAACAGGCACAAAACTTAACTTAATCTTTTTTTTTCTTTTCTTTTTCTTTTTTGATGGGAGGTTGGGGGGGGGGGGTGCGGGGTTGGAGAGAGACCTGAGACAGACAGAATCCATATAATGACTGACAGCCTGGTACGGACACAGCCAACGCGCTGTTACGGTAGACATCTACCCCCCACTCGCTCCAGCGTTTGTACTGAATTACCGTAACGCGCGACACAATGTCTTGTGACAGACAAGACTTTTAATTTTCTTTCTGAAAGGCTGGTGGGAGGTGGGTGGGTGGGGTGGGTAGGGGGGGGGAGGGGGGGGGTGGGGGGGGAGGAGGTTATCAACGTTATCTGCATACCTGTACATGAGTTGGTCACCTCCTACCGTCTTTATATAAAGGCAAGGAAGTATAAAGGCAAGGAAGTAGAGGCCATTTCACCAGATTAGCCTCACACAGAATGGTATGGTAACCTTGGGGGTTTCTCTGAAGAGGTATAGCTAAGACCTTACAACCTTGCTGGGGTTTGGTTTGGGGGTTCTTTGGAGAAAAAAAAAAGAATTTCGCGTTTTATTCATAAAAGTGACTATAGTGTTGTCACGAAGATAGTTTTGCATCGAATGGTTAATTTTGAGAAGAAATTTTTTATTTAAAAAAAAAAGAAGTTTGATTTAGTCTGCTCATTGAGTTTTGGGTGAAAGAGATTTTTTTTTAAATAAATAAATAAAATAGGCGCCACATACAACCAAAACCCAAAAAAAAACCACGAGCTGTAATTTTGTCAGGACACAGTCAAGTTGCTTTTTTGTGGAGAGGTAAGTGTGTTGTGGAATTGTAGTTTTGAGTAAAGTTTTTTTTTTAAGTTTTTTTTGTTGTTTGCTTGTTCTTGGTGGTTGTTTTGGTGGTGTTGTTGTGTTTTTTGGGGGGTGTTTTTCTTTTTTTGGGGGGTTGTCCTTTGTCGAATCAGAGTTTGAATATTTTTTCTTACTTACGGGAGGGAAACATTCAAGTTCATATTTCTTGAGGACGAAATCAAGGATTTTTTGGGGGGTCCTGAAAAAGATGGACACGATGCATCGATTTTGTTTTTTGTTATTCGTACATTTAACCTCCCATATATATATATATATATATATATATATATATATATATATATATATATATATATATATATATGTAGAGAGAGAGAGATAGATAGATAGATAGATAGATAGATAGATAGATAGATAGATAGATAGATAGATAGATAGATAGATAGATAGATAGATAGATAGATAGATAGATAGATAGATAGATAGATAGACAACCTAGCAGAACTTCGAAAGCTGTGCTGAGGACATCAGCCATTCTGCGAAATAATTATAGCATCTTCAAATGACAACGACAAAAAAACATAGAAAAGTAACGAACGCTTCAAAGTAACACAAAATATGAAATGTCATAATTATTATTGGGCAGATACTTTGATTTGTTGACTTTTTACCAGATTCAGCGGTGTAGAAATGCCATACATCATCGTCATCATCAGTAGTAGTAGTAGTAGTAGTAGTAGTAGTAGTAGTAGTAGTAGTAGTAGCAGCAGCAGCAGCAGCAGCAACAGTAGTAGTAGAAGTAGTTATTCTTTATTTTATTTTTATTTTATTTTATTATTATTATTATCATTATTATTAACATTATTACTATCATTTTATCATTATTATTATTATCATTATCATCATTATTATTATCATTATTATTATTATTGCAGACCGGACAGTTTGTGCTTACCATACTGTCTACAATATCACACTAACTGGTCGCGAGAACAAAACATTACATACAAAATATAAAATGCCACGTTTTTTTGAAGAATAAGAAAAAGGATGTGGGGTGGCGGAGCGAACGGGGAGAGGGGAGGGGGGAAGTTTCAGACTCTTGTAAAAAAAAAAAAAAAAAGGCAGAAGAATGGACTGGGAAGTGCTGAAAGCGAGCAGAACAATCTATGTTGTTTAGATGTCTGTCTCTGTCTGTCTGTCTGTCTGTCTCTGTCTCTGTCTGTCTGTCTCTCTCTCTCTCTCTCTCTCTCTCTCTCTCTCTCTCTCTCTCTCTCTCTCTCTCTCTCTCTCTCTCTCTCTCTCTCTTATTTACGTATATGCGCTTCGATTTGTTTGCTTTAAATAAAAGATTCACCGGTGTATAAATTCCATATATTATTATCTTTAGAAGTAGTAGTAGTAGTAGTAGTAGTAGTAGTAGAGCAGTAGCAGTAGTAGTAGTAGTAGTAGTAGTAGTAGTAGTAGTAGTAGTAGTAGTGTTATAGCTGTTGTTGTTATTGTTATTATTATTATTATTATCGACACTCGCACAAATTCAACATTCCTTTCACAACAATAATTCAATCTTTGTAAAATCAAGCCTCGTGTATTCTGAAGGATGGCTATTGAATTATATTCCAGAGCTGCTAAAATCTTTATCTGATTTTACAAGATTTAAAAGCAGCTTGTTTTAATTAATAAATGAATCTTTCCGATCTGACATCTCTTTCTCCAAATATGTATTGAGCCCATCTGTTATCACCACCACTACTATCGTCATTCAGCCTGGGGTTTTGTTTGTCGTTTGTTGTAGTCGTTGTTGCTATCATCATCATCGTCGTCGTCGTCGTTGTTTTTGTCATCATCATCATCATCATCATTGTCCCCTCGTCGTCGTCGTCGTTGTTGTTGTGGTGGTGGTGGTGGTGGTGGTGGTGGTGGTGGTGGTGGTGGTGGTGGTTATCATTGTTGTTATCATTGTTGTTGTTGTTATCATCATTAGTATTATTATTATCATTATCATTATTGTGGTGGTGGTGGTGATTGATGTTATAGTCATACTCATCATCATCATCATCATTATTATTATTATTATTATTATTACTACTACTACTACTATTATCATTATTATATTATTATTATTATCATTTACATAAGTAGAAGATGAGATGCTGTTTAAAAAATGTGTTAATATCATTTGCAAACCTCATTCTCTCGTTTAGTAAAATATTAAGTTGTATGCTAAAAAAAAAATATGCTCTTTGTATTTTGGATAATTTGATTTCTTTCTTTTTCTTCGAAAAATTGTGTTTGCTGTTGCTTTTTGTTGTTGTTTGTGTGTGGGTGGGGGGGGGGGGGGGGGCAGAGGGCTGGTTGTAGAACAAAAGCATTTTAACTTATGCCCTAAACCTCTTTAAATGAAATTCATTCAACTCCGTTCAATTCCATTCTGTTCAGTCCTCTCTCTCTCTCTGTCTCTGTCTCTCTGTCTCTCTCTGTCTCTCTCTCTCTATCTCTCTATGTCTCTCTCTCTCTCGTCTCTCTCTCTCTCTCGCTCTCTCTCTCTCTCTCTCTCTCTCTCTCTCTCTCTCGCTCTCTCTCTCTCTCTCGCTCTTTCTCGCCGATTGAAGGCTATATTTCCTTTCAAAAGTTCAATTTCTTGTCATTTATTGTATTTATATACTGGTTTGTTTGGGGGAAGGGGGGGGGGGTAGCAATTGATATTCCTTCATCTATATGTTTATATATTTGTTTGTATTTGTAATATAGCAGTTAATATTCCTTCATCTATATATCTATATCCTTGTTTGTATTTGCAATATAGCAGTTCATATTCCTTCATCTATATAGTTATATATTCGTCCGTTTGTTTGTTTGTATGTATATAGCAGTTCATATTTCTTCATCTATATATTTGTTCTTGAATAGCAGTAAATATTCCTTCATCTATGTATCAGTATATTTGTTTTTATATAGCACTTCATATTCCTTCATCTATATTTGTTTATTTGTTTGTTTTTATGTATCAGTTAGTATTCCTTCATCTATACATCAATATATTTGTTGGTGTTTTTATATAGCAGAATATTCCTTCATCTATATATTCGTTTCTTTTCCATAGCAATTGATATTCCTTCATCTATATTATATGTTTTTATATAGCAGTTAGTATTCCTTCATCTATACATCAATATATTTGTTGGTGTTTTTATATAGCAGAATATTCCTTCATCTATATATTCGTTTCTTTTCCATAGCAATTGATATTCCTTCATCTATATATCTATATATTTGTTTGTTTTTGTATATAGCAGTTGATATTCCTTCATCTATATACTTGTTTGATTATTTGTTTGTTTTTATATGGCAGTTAATATTCCTTCGGTAGTGTTTTTCTATTAAGCTTGACCGCTGCAGCAAACCAGGAAAAGATACCCATTAAATTTGCTACAACTTGGAATAGGCAATGTCATTGTCACAATGAGAAATCTAAAATTGCTTTCCTAGCATCTTGAATAGGTTAAGGTAAAGGAGTTCCATAACCATATATCTAGGTAGCGATGAGATTGTTGGTCTTTCTCTAGGCAAATCCCATTTGGTACGGTCCTTTCTCTATTCCTTCATCTTATACCTTTCTTTTGTTCTATATAGAGTGATACCTCATTTAACTGTGTGTATGGTTCTTGTACTAAATCAAGTAGTCCATAACGGTACGTTTTCAATTAGGTTACACGCTCAGCACTATGAAAACTGCTGGGAAATGCTACAACTTGAAGTGTAGCTCCTACATAGTTGTAAAATTTTAGAAACATCCAGCCACTGCGCACTCAACACTACGACCACCCGACACCAAGCATCAAGACAATCCTCACAACACATTGGATACAAGTGTCAAACACACACAACACACACACACACAAACAAATAGATTCAAAGATTACACCCCAAAATTTTGTTATATAAAGATTGAAAACGAATTCAAGAGTCATCAAACTGATAAGCAAACACAAAAATAATTAAACATTATTTAAACTTGAAAAGCATAGTTCTTAACAAAATGATCAAAACACATACTAAAGACACACAAACATTTTTCAATAACCATACAATTCATTACAAACACACCACACACACACACACACACACACACACACACACACATATACACACACACACACATTTTTGTTGTTGATGAGTTTTTTTGTTTTTTGTTTTTGGTCGTGTGTGTCTGTGTGTTTTCTTTCTTTTATTCCCTCTGTTTCTATTTGTCTTTTGGAGTTAGTTTTATTATTATTGGTTATGGTAATAATGTAGTTAGATAATATTTACCAGATTTTGTTCCTAGATAGATGGCTTGATGGGGGAAAAAGCAAATGCATTGCTTATTTAATGTACCAACTGGAAATAAAAATTTGACTTTGCTGGACTTGACTTTATACACACACACACACACACACACACATACACACACACACACACACACACACACACACACACACACACACACACACACACACACACACTTTATCACTGGACAATATCAACCACTCTTTCCACTGGAGTTACATAATCTATCCCACGCATTGGAATAATAAATGACCAACTACAAGCAGTCCGAAAGATGGGAATAGATTGATCGGCTGACCCGGGTTCGAATCTCATTCACGAGGATTTTTCCTCTAGAGTTAACATCAGTGCCGACTCCACTTCCCCCCCCCCCCCCCCCCCCCCCCACCCCCCCACCCCCCTCCCCCCTGCAAAAGTCCTTGGATGAGACTATAAACTGAGGTCCCGTGTGCAAACGCACGCAGAACATCTTGCGCACACACGTTAAAAACCTGTTCTGCTTTTCGGAAGAGTAGGCCATTGTGTGCTGGTAGGAACGGATGATAAAATTTACAAAACTGCATACACACGGGGACTGGATGTATGAGTGATTATTCCATTATCCTCGAAATAAAAGAAAGAAAGAAAGAATAAAGCAACTCAGTTCAGGTAACGCGCTAGGTGTGATTTTATCATCAGACAATTTATGGATTAACCCCCCCCACCCCCACCCCCCCCCCCCTTTTCCCATAATTGTTGTGCCAGGAATTCCCTCTTTTCTATCCCTTTCTTTGTTTCTGCCTTGTTCCTTTTCTTCCTGTCACCTCCTCCTTCTTGTCTATTTTCTGCCTTCTTGGTCCATTATCCTGCCTTTTTTTTTTATCAAGAAGGACTTAAAAGATAAAAATTCTCTCCCGTGGCTGAAATGGGATGCGCTGGGTCTGAATGGCCAGGGGCTTAAGGGCAGCCCAACGCATTTTCGCTCACATGACAGACCATAATTTTTACTGTCTGAGCCTAGAAGGAAGAGGAGGAATATACAGATGCATTAGTCATAAACTTTGGTATCTCGTTTGGAAGGACCTGAAGGACTTTTGATTCAAACAAAAAATTATCAAGAGTTTTTTTTTTTTTAAATAGGCAAAATATATCCTGTTTATTAACGAAGTCGTGACTTTTATTTCCTGTTTCGGGGCCAATAACTCACTGGACTGAAATAAAAGTATATTATCAAAAACAAATCACTTCTCAGTTCATGTTTGATCGTGAAGTTTCTTCAGAAATCATCCTAAAAGGTAAAAGCCTCCCATAACCTATGCAGTGGTAGGGGAGCGAGGCATCAGAGACCTCAGCTTCTCCAGGGGCCAGCATATTGAGGGCGGCGCCTATCTCCTCTCCCTCGCTGCTTACCTTCCCTGACCCCTAAAGAGGGCAGGTACCCATTTACAACTGAGTGAACTTGGGAACTGTACTGAAGCCAAGGTGCGCAAACGGTCACCCATCCAAGTGGTAACCACGCTCGATGCTGTTTAACATTATCTGCAGGAAAGCGAGTGCTCCGACCACTGAGCTATCCCGTACCCACCCACAGAGGGTAAGTGCCCATTTACAGCTGGGTGAACAGAGGGACTGTACTGAAACTGAGGAGCGCAAACGGTCACCTATCTAAGAGGTAACCACGCTGGATACAATACGTTTCAATATGTTTTGACGGCAAGCAACACGTATTGGACTTTGTACAATTCACTAACAGTTTGTGTACAGTCTAGCTGTAATTTGAAACTAGGTTATAACATCGTTCTTTGGTCCGACAAAAATGTAGGACAAAGAACTCAAGGATCAACCCACCCGAACTCTGTTGTGTGTGTGTGTGTTGTGTGTGTGTGTGGGTTGTGTGGTGTGTGTGTGTGTGTGTGTGTCTGTTCCTTAAAGTGATATGTAGACGTGTGTGTGTGTTACTGGTGTGTGTGTGTGTGTGTGTGTGTGTGTGTTCAAATTCATTTAACGTCTGTTCACGTTGTGATATTAGACGGGTGTGTGTGTGTGTGTGTGGTGTGTGTGTGGTGTGTGTGTGTGCTGTGTGTGTGTGTGTGTTTGTGATGGTGTGGTGTGTGGTGTGTGAATAATCACTTTAGGGAACTTTTGTGTGTGTGTTTGTGTGTGTGTGTGTGTGTGTGTGTGTGTGTGTGTGTGTGTGTGTGTGTGTGTGTGTGTGGTGTGAATAATCAACTTTAGGGAATCTGTGTGTGTGTGTGTGTGTGTGTGTGTGTGTGTGTGTGAATAATCACTTAGGAATCGTGTGTGTGTGTGTGTGTGTGTGTGTGTGTGTGTGTGTGTGTTGTGTGTGTGTGTGATGTGTGTGTGTTGTGTGTGTTGTGTGCATCTTCTTTGTGAACGTTCAGCAGCAATGGTGAAGCTTGCTCTGCTGCCTAGCCTGCAAGTCAGTCCCAGCTTATCTGAGTCAGCGTCGTGTGTGTGTGTGTGTGTGTGTGTGTGTGTGTGTGTGTGTGTGTGTGTGTGTGTGGTGCGTGTTGCTTGTGTTTTATGTCGTGCGTGGTGCGTGCTTGCTGTGTGTGTGTGTGTGTGTGTTTAATCTTTTTTTTTTAGACTAATGGACTAAGCACTCGTGTGCTTTTTTACATCCAGTCCCGGTGTGTATGCAGTTTTGTCGATTTTGTCATCTGTTCCCACCGGTACACAATGGCCTACTCTTTCAAAAAGCGGAACGGGTTTTAATGTATACGCAAGATGTTCTGCGAGAGTTTGCACAGGGAACCTCAGTTTATAGTCTCATCCGAAAGACTTTTGGTGGGAAGTGGAGTCTGCACTGATGTGAACTCCAGAGGAAAAATCCTCTTGAACGAGATTCGAACCGGGGTCAGCAGATCACGAGCGCGTCACTCTAACAACCAGGCAGTCCCGTCATCTGTGTGTGTGTGTGTGTGTGTGGAGAGAGAGAGAGAGAGAGAGAGAGAGAGAGAGAGAGAGAGAGAGAGAGAGAGAGAGAGAGAGAGAGACATACACACAATTCATGGGAGAGACTGTTTAGAGGCTCGCTCTCTCAGGTCGAAAGTTATATGTTGCATTTATAGATTTCAAAAAAGCATTTGATTCTGTCAAACATGATTTACCTTATTGAGTGCATCAAAGATCAGGGAGTGCAATGAAAGTTTCTTGCAGCAATGTCAGCTATGTATCAAACATTATTTTCCTATATACGAGTGAACTTTGATTAGTCTGAATTTTTTTTTAATGCGCAATTGGGGTGAGACAAGGATGCTTGGTAAGCCCTACTCTGTTATCTTTTTTAGTATTAGTAACCATTTTATCTTGAGACTATGGGTAACAAAGGTTATATATATATATATATATATATATATATATATATATATATATATATAATATATATATATATAATATATATATATATATATATATATATATATATATATATATATATATATAATAGCTCAGTGGTCGGAGCACTCGCTTTCCCCCAGCCAAGTTAAGCAGCGTCGAGCGTGGTTACCAGTTGGATGGGTGACCGTTTGCGCTCCTTGGCTTCAGTACAGTTCCCCCAGTTTCCCCAGCTGTAAGTGGGTAC
>CM054141.1:17399082-17411582 GCA_028751875.1 Rapana venosa | reverse complement strand
CTCCTCCCTCCCCCCTCTTTTCTCTCTTCTCACCCCCTCCCTCCCCCTCTCTCCTCTCTCTCCCTCCCCTCCCCCCCTCCCCTCCCTCCCCTCCCTCCCTCTCTCCCCCCTCTCTCCTTTCTCCTCTCCCTCTCTCTCCTCCCCCTCTCTCTCTCCCTCTCTCTCTCCCTCCCTCTTCTCCCTCTCTCCTCCCCTCTCTCTCCCCCTCTCTCTCTTCTCCCCCCTTCTCTCTCCCCACTCCTCTCTCCCTCTCTTTTCCCCTCCCCTTTTCTCCCCCCCAAACTCCCCCTCTCCTCTCTCTTCGTTCTTCATCCCTCTCCCCTCCTCTCCCTCTCTCCCTCTCTCCCTCTCTCCTCTCCCTCCCTCTTCTTCTCTCTCTCCCCATCTCTCCCCACCCCCCACCCCTCTCTCTCACCCCTCTCTCTCTCTCTCCCCTCTAGGGCTCAGCTAGCTATCCCCCCCACTCCCCCCTTCCCCCCCCCCTCTCCCCTCTCCCCCCCCCTCTCTCTCTCTCTCTCTCTCTCTCTCTCTCTCTGTGGGAGGGGGAAGACGGTGTCCAATTTCAGACAGAAAAAAATCTGCAGCGACTAAAAGCGATGTTATTTCAAAACAGTAATAATGTCTGAAAAAAAAAAAACAAGCAAAAAAACAAATTTTTGGAAAATTAATGAAAGAGGACAAGGTCTGTAAAACATAGAGAGGAGTAGAGAGTTGAGAGAAGAGGATGAGTAGGCAGGGCACCATGAGATGTCGGTGTGTCGTGTTAGAGTAAAGAGTATGGAGAGCAAAGAAGAAGAAAGTAAGAAGAATAGGAGGATGGAGGGGAGAGAGTAGAAAAGAGAAGATCAGGAGAGGAGCAAGCAAGAGGGCAGGAGGATGGAGAGGATGTGAGGAGGAGGAGGAGCAGACAGAAGAAGATAGAAGAAGAAGAATAAGAAGAAGAACGAAGTGAGAGTCAGCAAAACTATGGGTACCACACCTCTATACGCTCTCATTCAGTGCAGTATCCAGAAGAAAATGAGACAGTAGTGCTCTAGCTCTAGGGAATAAAAAGTGTAGTTCGTGTCCTCTTCTCCCTCTGTCTGCTCTCTGTTCTCGTCCCTGTCTCGTCTGTCTCTCTCTTGTCTCTCTCTTCTCACTCTTCCCCTCTCTCTCTCTCTCTCTCTCTCTTCTTCTCTTCTCTCCTCTCTCTCTCTCCTCCTCTCTCTCTCTCTCTCTCTCTCTCTCTCTCTCTCTCTCTCTCTCTCTCTCTCTCTCTCTCTCTCTCTCTCTCTCTCTCTTTAGTCTACTCTAGCTCTCGCTCCTCGTCTCTCTTATTCTCTCTCTCTTTGTCTCTCTCTCTCTCTCTCTTTCTCTCTCTCTTTTGTCTCTCTCTCTCTTCTCTCTTTTGTCTCCTCTGTTCTTCTCTCTCTCTTTGTTCTTCTCTCTCTTCTCTCTTTGTCTCTCTCTCTCTCTCTTTGTCTTCTCTCTCTCTCTATCTCTCTCTCTGCTTCTCTGCGCCACAGCTCTCTCTCTCTCTCTCGCTCGCTCTCTCTCTCTCTTCTCTCTTCTCTCTTCTTCTCTCTCTCTCTTCCTCTTCTGTCTCTCTCTGTCTCTCTGACTCTCTCTGTCTCTCTCAGGATAGCCTAGTGGTTAGAGCATTGCACTCGCAATCTGACGACGCCGGGTTCGATTCCCATTTAAGGGGATCCGCCCCCACCCCCACCTCTAGAGTTAACATCAGTGCAGACTCCACTTTCCCAAAAATTCCTTCGGATGAGACTATAAACCGAGGCCCCGTGTGCGAACGCACGCAGAACATCTTGCGCACATGTTAAAATCCTGTTCCGCTTCTCGAAAGAGTATGCCATTGTGTGCCGGTGGGAACAGATGACAATATTTACAGAACCGTATACACACGGGGACTGGATGTAAAAAATCACACGAGTGTTTATTCCATTATCCTCGATATAAAAGAAAGAATAATGATAATGATAATTCTCTCCCAACTGAAGTCGGATGCGCTGGGCCTGACTTGTCAGGCGCTTAACGGCAGTGTCACTCATTTTCGTTCATATAACAGATAATAGTTGCAGACAGACAGAAAAAGAGAGAGAGAAAAGCGTTGCAAGATATAATCAACAGAAACAGGAGAGGGGACAGACAGATAAGACATTGAATACATACAGAGAAGACGAGAACACACACACACACACACACACACACCACACACACCACACACACACACACACACACACACACCACTAACATTTTTGCTTTCAAAGACACAGACTTTAATGCAACCAAAGTTTTAGTGGGTTTTTTTTTTTAACATTGCTAACATTTTCAAACACCACACAGCATCACAGCAAAGATATAGGTGGCCAAATGTGTGCTAATATATATATATATATATTATATATATATATATATATATATATATATATATATATTATATATATATGGTACGATCTCTCTCTCTCTCTCTTCTCTCTCTCTCTCTCTCTCCATAGATAGATAGATAGATAGATAGATAGATAGATAGATAGATAGATAGATAGATATTTAGATAGATAGGTAGATAGGTAGATAGATAGAGAGACAGACAGACAGACAGACAGACAGATAGACAGATAGATAGATAGATAGATAGATGGCATCTGGCGAAGATCGTGACTGTCTAAACCGTCTCCTGGTACATCATTTACAAAGGCAAAGGTCTGAAATCTTGGTCAGAAAACGATCCGGGGTCAAGGATAGTTTATAATGGCCAGTGACTGATTTCGTACCTGAAAAGGCGTCCTTTTACTAATGTATGGTCATCTGTTTTGGTCTAAAGACCATTAGTGTCATTTACACATGTCGTTTGTACCCTGAATCCAATCCAATCCAATCCTGTTGTTTATAGCCCCGCCAACCACAGAGGCCATATCAGGGCTGTCACCTCGTCAACTTTTAAATCACAGATTCAAACTGTGCAGCTATATACAGATTAAAACTAGGGTATAAAACCCAACTCTACTGTCGTTCCTTGTAGCAACGCCCTGGTAACAAACCATAAGGGTCAACCCAGGACGGGCACCGCGTTGTGGGAAAAACCACATCAACCGCTCATATAAAATGAGATAACACCAAAACCAGATTCCTTAATTAAAACAACCTTGTTCTTAAGTGACCAACTGTAACACACTTTCACTCATATCAAAAGGGAAAAGCCCGATTCTCTCAAGAAGGTAAAAATGGGTTGTACACAATTGCTGAATTATTTATCATTTTGTGGAAGACTTTTTTTTTAATGGATTTTCTTTTTAATTTTTGTAAGAATCAGAAGTGTAATCGTGATTTTTGATTTTACATCATTTTTCTTCTTCAAGTAAAAAAAAAAACACCGAAAAAAATATATATGCTTATCAAATTAATGATTATTTTGTGGTGACAATTGTAAAAGTAGATTTAAAAACATTTTATTTTCGCAAGAATCAGGACAGCCTGTTATCATATATATATATTATATATATATATATATATATATATATATATTATATATATATATATATATATATATATATATATATATATATATATATATAAAAACCACTCGACCACGGTGCCTCCTTATATATATATATAGGAGGCACCGTGGTCGAGTGGTTTAGGCGGTCAACTCGTGATCCAGAGGTCGCGGGTTCGATCCCCGCTCGGCTCGGTGTTGTGTCCTTGGGAAAGACACTTTACTCCTATTTTCCTCACTCCACCCAGGTGTACAAGTGGGTACCAGCTCTGCTGGGGAAGTATCTGGCGACAGACTAGCGTCCTGTCACAGGGGTGGTGAAAAACCATCAGTTCGCTTAACGCTACAGAAACCGGGATAAGCTCCGGCTCTATGGGCCTTCTGGCTCGAAAGAACATACTTTTATATATATATATATATATATATATATATATATATATATATATATATATATATCTTCGGATGAGACTATAAACCGAGGCCCCGTGTGCGAACGCATGCAGAGCATCTTGCGCACACGTTTTATTTTATTTATTTATTTATATACCACTTTAAGTCACGAGATTTCTCTGCGTGAAATTCGGGCTGCTCTCCCCGGGGAGAGCACGTCGCCACAAGAGCAGCGCCACCCTTTTTTTTTTTTTTTTTTTTGGCTGCAACTGTATTTCTTTCCCTATCAGAGTGGCTTTTTTCTAAGAATTTTGCCAGGGACAACTCTCTTGTTGCCGTGGGTTCTTTTTCGTGCGCTGCATAATTTTCTGTAACACACGGGACCTCGGTTTATCGTCTCATCCGAAAGACTAGCGCCCAGACCACCACTCATGGTCTAATGGATGGGGGAAAAGTTTCGGGCCCAGACGGGATACGAACCCGGACTTTTCGCTTTCTAGACAGGCGCGTTACCTCTAGACCACCGATCCACACGTTAAATCCTGTTCCACTTTTCGTAAGAGTAGGCCATTGTGTGCCGGTGGGAACAGATGACAAAATTTACAAAACGAATACTCACGGGGACTAGATGTAAAAAAGCACATGAGTGCTTATTCCATTATCCTCGATATTCAAAAAAAAGATGTCATCTGAGCGCTTTGATTTGTTGCTTTACAAGATTCAGCGCTATATAAATTCCATACATTATTATTATTATTATTATTATTATTATTATTATTATTATTATTGTTATTATTATTATTATTATTATTATTATTATTATTTGTTTCTGACTTGGACTGTGTTGCAGATTCCTTGTACATTGGGGTTGACCAGCGGTATATGGATGTCAACGACCCTTTCGTGTATGGAATCAGCTTGTGAGTAAGATGCTTCGAATCCCGTTTGGGCCTGAAACTTTTCCCCCATCCATTAGACCATGAGTGGTGGTCTGGGCGCTAGTCTTTCGGATGAGACGATAAACCGAGGTCCTGTATGTTACTCATAATAATTTAGCGCACGGAAAGTTAAAGAATCCACGGCAACAAGAGAGTTGTCCCTGGCAAAATTTTGTGGAAAAAAGCCACTCTGATAGGGAAATAAATACAGTTGCAGACAGGAAAAAGACAAAAAAATGGGTGGCGCTGCTCCTGTGGCGACGCGCTCTCCCAGGGGACAGCAGCCCGAATTTCACGCAGAGAAATCTGCCGTGACTGAAAGTGATATAAATAAATAAATAAATAAATAAATAAATAAATAAATAAATAAAACATGTTTGGTGCAACGGGGAACGGGGAAGGCAGGCATTATAGCAGAAAACGTTTTTATTCATTTCGCATTTCCAATTGTGCAAGCAGAGAGAGATGATGACATGACATGACATGAATTTTTTTAATCATTATTTTACATCGAGGATAATGGAATAAGCACTCATGTGCTTTTTTACATCCAGTCCCCGTGTGTATGCGGTTTTGTCAATTTTGTCATCTGTTCCCACCGGCACACAATGGCCTACTCTTTCGAAAAGCGGAACAGGATTTAACGTGTGCGCAAGATGTTCTGCATGCGTTCGCACACGGGGCCTCGGTTTATAGTCTCATCCGAAGGACTTTGACATTCAGTTCGATTTTTTTGGTCAAACTGGGAAGAAAAGGCGAGGCTGGGAATCGAACCCAGAACCTCACGGTTTACTTGTTGGCAGGCAAACGTCTTAACCATCCTGCCACCTTCCTGAGCGAGAGAGAGAGACAGACAGAGAGACAGACAGAAAGACAGACAGACAGACAGACAGACAGAGAGAGCAGCCCTGATATTTCACGCAGGAAAATCTGCTGTGACTGAAACTAGTATACAGTACAATTATTATAACATGATTACATTGTAGCATAATTATCATTATGTTGAACTGTACTGTTTGGTCCTGGTTAGCTTACAGGTGTGATACCATTTGTTGTTGTTGTTGTTGTTGTTGTTGCGCTTTCCCCAGCTTAACACCTTGGGTAACGGTAAAGATGCCCCATAACCTATGTGGTCGTAGGGGAGCGAGGCATCAGAGACCTCAACTTCTCTAGGGGCCAGCATATTGAGAGCGGCGCCCATCTCCTCTCCCTCGCCGCTTTACCTTCCCTGACCCTAAAGAGGGCAGGTACCCATTTACAGCTGGGTGAACTGGGCGGACTGTACTGAAGCCAAGGCGCGCAAACGGTCACCCATCCAACTGGTAACCACGCTCGACGCTGCTTAACTTGGCTGGGGGAAAGCGAGTGCTCTGACCACTGAGCTATCCCGACCCCACCTTGGGGGTAGTATAGTCACAGAGAATGTGCATCATGTCTCACTCATCGCATCTGGGAATTACTGTGAGACTGATGATAAGATACACACCTACCTGAGATGAGAAGTTTGTCGATGTGGCTGTTTTTCAAATACCTCGCAATAACTATAGGGTAGCCATACTCCGACTTCAGAAGATCTTTTTCTTTTCCTTTTAAAGGAAGACACAGGTTTTTGTTATGCTAAAGAGTTGAGGACAAGAATGATTCTCAACAAAACGTTTTAATTAAAGCATAAATCATTAGGGGGGGTTGGAGGGGGGAGGGTGTAGATTTTGACACTTTGCGTTGATAATTGACGAAAATTTTAGACGCCTGCGAATACTCTTTGAAGGTAATGAGATCTTGTTTTCAGTTACTTAAGAAGTTGTATAATTCGTTATACACTCGTGGATTATAACCCAATATGTCAGTAATACATTGGCAAGGTGTGTAAAAGTGTGCATCTAGATGCTTACACACCAACGTACAACACGGCATAGCCTGGTGGTTAGAGTGATGCGCACTGCCCTCGTGATCTGCTGACACGGGTTCGAATCTCGTTCAAGAGGATTTTTTCCTCCAGAGTTAACATCAGTGCCGACTCCACTCCCCTAAAAAAAGCGTCCTTCGGGTGAGACTATAAACCGAGGTCCCGTGTGCGAACGCACGCAGAACATCTTGCGCACACGTTAAAACCCGTTCCGCTTTTTCGGAGGAGTAGGCCATTGTGTGCCTGTGGGAACGGATAACAAAATTGACAAAACTGCATACACACGGGGATTAAATAAAAAGCAATTGAGTGTTTATTCCATTATCCTCGAAATAAAAGAATACAATAAAATAAAAGTAAAAACTTAAAAAAATAAATAATAAAAAAAAATATAATAATAAAACTAACTAAAATAAAATAAACGTACACATTGCAGGAATACACGCGCACCGACGCACAACTTCTTAACACTTCTTGAATTTCTTATCATGATGACTTCACTTTTTTGGCTTTCAGATTTAACTACGCAGAAGTGATTTTGAACATTATCACAATTGTCCTGGTGAGTTGGGGGGTCGGACTTGGGATATGTCGTTGTTGTTGTTGTTGTTGTGGTTCTTGCTGTTTTGTTGTTTCGTTGTTCTGTTTTTTGCTTTCTTGTCTGTTTGTGTGTTGTTTGGGGTGTTTGGTTTGGGTTTGTTGTTGTTTTTGTTGGGGGGGTGTGTTTGTTTTATGATTTCTTGTTATTGGTTGTTGGTTGGTTGGTTGTTGGTTGGTTGTTGGTTGTTGTTGGTTGGTTGGTGGTTGTTGGTTGGTTGGTTGGTTGGTTGGTTGGTGGGTGGGTGAGTGGTTGGTTGTTGGTTGTTGGTTGGTTGGTTGGTTGGTTGGTTGGTTGGTTGGTTGGTTGGTTGGTTGGTTGGTTGGTTGGTTGGTTGGTTGTTGGTTGGTTGGTGTTGGTTGGTGTTGGTTGGTTGGTGGTGGGTGGTGGTTGGTGTTGGTTGGTTGGGTGTGGTTGGTTGGCTGGTTGGTTGGTTGGTTGGTGGTTGGTTGGTTGGTTGGGTGGTTGTGGTTGGTGGTTGGTTGGTTGGTGGTTGCCTAGTTGGTTGCCTGGTTGATGCCTGTTGTGTGGTGGGTGGTTGGTTGTTGGTTGGTGGTTGGCTGGTTGGTTGGTGGTTGGTTGGTGGTGGTTGGTGGTTGGTTGGTTGGTTGGTTGGTTGGTTGGTTGGTTGGTTGCGTGGTTGGTTGTGGTTGAGTGGTTGCTGGTTGGCTGGTTGGTTGGTTGGTTGCATGGTTGAGTGGTTGCCTGGTTGGCTGGTTGGCTGGTTGGTTGCCTGGCTGGTTGGTTGGTTCATTGACTGGTTGGGGTCTTGAGGGGGGAAGATAGAAGTTTCTCTTGTAGGTTGTGATAATTACAGTAAAAGATGTCTTCAATTATTTCTGTTTTTTTTCATGTTGTTGTCGTTGTGCGTTCCCCAGCTTAACACTCTAGGGGTCATTCAGAATGTGCACTCTGACTCACTCATCCCACCTGAGAATCACTGTGAGATTAAAATTACACACTGAATGGAAGGTTTGCATGTAGTTTTCATGTCAAAGTCAGTTAGTCGTGCGTCTTGACTTTAATACAATCCCCCAGTTCACCCAGCTGTAAATGGGTACCTGCCCTCTTTAGGGTCAGGGAAGGTAAAGCAGCAGAGAGAGGAGATGGGCGCCACCCTCAATATGCTGGCCCCTGGAGAAGCTGAGGTCTCTGATGCCTTGTTCTTTTTCTTCCTGACACCTTCTTCTTGGTCTATTTCCTGCCTTGTTTCCCCAGAAAGACTCAATAAAAAATCCAAGCCGAAGTCGGATGCGCTGGGCCTGACTTGTCAGGTGCTCAACGGCAGCGCAACACATTTTTGCTCATATGACAGACAATAGTTGCTGTCTTAGCATTGGACGAAAAAGAAGAAGAAGAAGAAGAAGAAGAGAGAGAAGAAGAAGAAGAAGAAGAAGAAGAAGAAAGAAGAAGAAGAAGAAGAAGAAGAAGAAGAAAGAAGAAGAAGAAGAAGGAAGAAGAAGGAGGAGGAGGAGGAGGAGGAGGAGGAGGAGGAGGAACAACAACAACAAAAATAAGTATTTTGACAAATTTAATTTTCAGATCTGTATGTATATATACCTCTTTGATGTCTTTTTTTCCAACAAAAAAAACCATTCCAAATCACCACCCCACCCTACCACCTACCACCACCACCCCACCACACACACCCAACCCAACCACCTACCCAACCCCCATAATCTCACTGTCCCCTTTTCAAACCTTAACACACTTCTTTATTTACCTTTTTGGTTTCTTTCTTTCTTACTTTCTCTCTTTCTGTCTTTCTTCTACAGCATTACAGAAACAACCGCCACACCATCCCTCTCGCCTTCACCGTCACTATCATGACCATGTGGAAGACGCTCTTCTACTTCTATGCTTTCACCGATTTGGGCGGAGGGGGCCCTTACAGGGTAGGCAACACCCTGTGGACCGAGTTCTTCCTCGTCGTCATTCCTAACGGGGTATGGGTGGTGCTGCCTTTCGCGGTCATCGTGGCTCTCTGGCCTCGTTTCATTCCAGCTCCGATTGCAAGTCCGGACGAAGGCTCTCTCCGTCGCCCCTGCTGCTTGCAGCAGAATGGCACTCGCGTGGACGACGACAGTCGTTTGAAAGTCCGGCTAAGAAAAGACGCGGACAATGCTAAACACGCATGAGTTTGGTTTTGGTTTTGTTTGGAGGGTTTGTGGGGTTTGGTTTTGGTGTTTGTTTGTGGGGCGGGGGGGGGGGGGGGGGGGGAAGGGGGTTTGTTGGTTGTTGTTGGTTGGATGGTGGTGGGTGGGTTGGTGTGTGTGGGGGGGGGGGGGGGAGGGGGAGGGGGGTGAAGGAAGAATTTGGTGGGTGGGGTTGTGGTGGGGGGTAGGGTGGGGGATGTGGTGGGGTGGGTGGGGGAAGGGTGGGGTGGGGGTGGAAGGGTGGGTGGGGGAGTAAGGGTGGTTGGGGGGGGGTGGTAAGGGTGGATGTGGGGATGGGTGTGAAGGGGGGGTAAGGGTTGGGGTGGGGGTGGGTGGGTGGTGAAGGGTGTGGGGGTTGTAGGAAGGGGGTGGTGGTTTGTGGGATGGGGGGTGGGGGGATGGGATGGGTGGGGGGGGGGGGGGGGGGAATAATAAAGTTATGTGTGAGGTTTGATTTTGAAAACAGGTTGGGTGTTGTTGTGGTTTTTTTGGGGGTTGGGTTGTTTTGGGGTTTGTTTGTTTGTTTTGGTTGTGGATTTTTTTTTTTGTTGGTTGGGGGGTGGGGGGGGGGGGGTTGCTGTGCGTGAGATGTGTGTGTGTGTGTGTTGTTGTGTGTGTGTGTTTGTGTGTGTGGTTGTGTGTGTGTGTGTGTGTGTGTGTGTGTGTGTGTGTGTGTGTGTGTGTGTGTGTGTGTGTGTGTGTGTGTGTGTGTGTGTGTGTGTGTGTTGTGTGTGTGTGTGTGTGTGTGTGTGTGCTTGTGTGTGTGTGTGTGTGTGCGTGTTCAGATGTGTGTCGATTAAGTATGTGTGTGTGTGTTGTGCGTGTTGTGTGATGTGATGTGTGTGTGTGTGTGTTGTTATGTTGTGTGTTGTGTGTGTTTTGTGTGTGTGTGTGTTGTGTGTCTCTTTACACACTTCATCGTATATAACTCCAAATTTGCGTGTCTTGTGTGTCCTGTTTTTTTGTGGACATTTTGTGTGTTCCGTTGTGTGGATGTTGTGTTTTTTTCTATCGTTTGTGCGCGTGGACGTGTGTGTGTGTGTGTGTGTGTGTGTGTGTGTGTGTTGTGTGTGTGTGTGTGTGTGTGTGTGTGTGTGTGTGTGTGTGTGTGTGTGTGTTGTGTGTGTGTGTGTGGTGTGTTGTGTGTGTGTGTGTCTCTCTCTCCCTCCCTCTCTCTCTCTCTCTCTCTCCTCTCTCTCTCTCTCTCTCTCTCTCTCTCCTCCCTCCCCTCTCTCTCTCTCTTTATTTCTAAATGTATCCCTACGGCGGGGACTGGATGTAAAAAGCATATGGTTGCTTATGATTATCCTCGAAATAAAAGAATTTGTCACTGTCATTGTCATTGTCTCCCTCCCCCCCCTCTCTCTCTCTCTCTCTCTCTCTCTCCTCCTCTCTCTCTCTCTCTCTCTCCCTCTCTCTCTCTCTCTCCCTCCCTCTCTCTCCCCTCTCTCTCTCTGCTCTCTCCCTCCCTCTCCCTCTCCCTCTCTCCCCTCTCTCTCTCTCTCAGCATATACCACGATTTCAAACGATATATACCCTCAAAAACTATCGCAGATGTCTTTGATGGAAGTGATGTCATTGGATATATTTATGTGGACAATTGTTTTTGTGATATCAAATGCATATTTAGATAAGACAAGTAGTTTTCAAATTGTGTGTTGTAGCTGTTGTAGCTGTTGTTGTTGTTGTTGTTTTGTGTTGTTGTTGTTGTTGTTGTTGTTGTTGTTGTTGTTGTTTTCTGGAAAAAGACATTGTAAGAAGGGGACAGTATGCCAGTTGTTTAAATTTCATGCCGTTTACATAGCATGCTTTAAAATGGCCGAACTCCCCTTAGAATGTGTTGTTTAAAATGTGTGTTTTAAAATAGGAATATTTGCTATACTTGTTGTAATTATAGACCTGTATGATTGCTCAAAGGCTTAACGCTGAAGCGTTTTAGAAATACTCGTAAAGGCGTTTGCGTTTTCATTTTGTTTATTTGCATCATAATTTATCGTAAAATTGTATTCCTAATTATGTCTATCAGTCATCAATTTGATGACGATTGTTATGACGATTATGATGATGATGATGATGATTTTGATGATGATGGTTTTGAGGAGGAGGAGGACGATGACGATGATTGATTGATTGATTGGTGATGATGATTTTGAGGAGGAGGAGGACGGCGACGATGATGATGATTGTTATTGATGATGACGATGACGACGACGACGACGACGATGATGATGATGATGATGACGACGACGACGACGATGATGATGATGATGATGACGACGACGGCATGTTTTACCGTTACTTTTTGGTTAAGATTTTCAGTTCTTTTTCTCTGACAAAAAAAATGGCTTAGAACTATATCGCTGCGTATCACAGTGCGTTGTGTTTAGCCAGGCTAGACCAAGTTGTGCATAGGGTTGAAAGTACTACTGCTTTGGTTCTATTCACGTTCGCTTTGATTTTGATTGTCTTGTTCTTGTCCTTTTTTTTTTTTAATAAAAGTGTTTGCCAAGACAAGAATGGAAACATGTGGGTTTTGGTTGGAGTGAGGGGGTTTTTTTTCCTCTATCAGTGCCTGTCTTGCCTGTTGTCCCTCTCTTTACGTTTGTCTGTCTGTCTGTCTGTCTATCTGTCTGTCTATCTGTCTTCCTGTTGTTCACTTTACCTCTGTCTGTCTGTCTGCCTGTTGCTCTCTTTACCTCTGTCTGTCTGTATATCTGTCTGTCTGTCTCTGTCTACCTGTCTGTCTATCTGTCTGTCTGTTAACCTGTACAGCTGCCTATCTATCTGTCTGCCTGTTGCTCTCTTTACCTCTGTCTGTCTGTCTGTCTATCTGTCTGTATGTTGCTCTCTTTACCTCTGTCTGTCTGTCTGCCTATCTGTCTGTATGTCTGTCTGTCTGTCTCTCTCTCTCTCTCTCTCTCTCTCTCTCTCTCTCTTTTCTCTCTCTCTCTCTCTCTCTCCCTCCCTCCCTCTCTCTCTCTCTCTCTCTCTCCCCTCTCTCTCTCCCCCTCTCTCTCTCTCT
>CM054141.1:17374082-17394082 GCA_028751875.1 Rapana venosa | reverse complement strand
AGAGAGAGAGAGAGAGAGAGAGAGGAGAGAGAGAGAGAGAGAGAGAGAGAGAGAGAGAGAGAGAGAGAGAGAGAGGAGATGAGAGAGAGAGAGAGAGAGAGACTTTTTACAATCTCCTAGATCAACTTAAAGAGCAGGCCTGCAAGCGCCTTAATTTTATCATGCAGAGGAAGAAAGTTGACACATTAAAGATCTCGTAGTTTGTGTCAACGTTCAATGGGATACGAAACACGAACATACCCAGCATGCATCCTGTTCCTGGAGAGGGATGGGCTCCACCAGGTTCATCTTGCCCAAGAGACACGGCCTGAAAAAGTTCAGTGCAGTGTTCCAATTGACTCCTTGGAGAAGATATGAGGTCATTGTTGTGAAAAGGAATGGTACTTTCAGAAGAGAAGAAGTGAGGGGGGGGGGGGGGGGGAGCAGAAGAATTGTGGATGTACAGTCTTACTGAAACTTTCCTTGTGGTCATAGAAGGGACACCGTTGTAAATGCAAGAACGGGTACTCTGTGCTGCTTAAATTTGCATAAAGTTTAAGCTTTTGTCTCCCTTGTAAAACGCTTGCACACCATGAAACACGCTCCCAGTTTCAGGTATTGTTGTTGTTGCTGTTGTTATTATTATTATTATTATTATTAGGACTGTTGTTGTTGCGCGCGCACACACACACACACACACGCGCGCGCGCGCGTGCGCGCGAGGGGACTGGTGGTTAGAGTGACCCGGGTTCGAATCTCGTTCAAGAAGAGTTAACATCACTGCCGACTCCACTCCCCCTAAAAATCATTTGGGTGAGACTATAAACCGAGGTCCCGTGTGCGAGCGCACACAGAACATCTTGCTCACACGTTAAAACCCGTTCCACTTTTCGGAAGAGTAGGCCATTGCTGGTGAGAACGGGATGACAAAGTTTACAAAATGCATATAACGGGTATAGATGTAAAAAACAAACAAAAAATGAGCGCTTATTCCATTATCTTCGGAATAAAAGAATAAAACACACGCACGCACGCACGCACACACGTACGCACGCACGCGCGTAATATCACTTGTCTAATATCACTTAATGTGAATAGACGTTATTGAGCAACACACGCGCGTGCGCACGCACCACACACACCACACACACACACACACACACACACCACACATGATGCAAGCCACATGCACACACATACACGCGCGAGCGCGCGCGCACACACACACACACACAACACACACACACATTCCGTCTAAAATCACTAAATGTGAATAGACTAGATCTCACACACACACTGCTGCTTTACCTTCCCTGACTAAAGAAGGCAGGTACCCATTTACAGCTGCCTGAACTGGGGGACTGTACTGAAGCCAAGGCGCGCAAACGGTCATCCATCCAACTGGTAACACTAACACACACACACACACACACACACACACACACACACACACACACACATTATCTAAATGTAACACCAATTTTGTTTGTATGTGTAGTGTTTTGTTTGGGGTTTTTTTGTTGAAGGGGGGAGGGGTAATGCTTGTTTGTTTGTATTGGCTGGGGTTTTGTTTGTTTCAGTTTGGGGGTTGTTGTTGTTTTGTTTTGTGTTGTTGCACATGTATATTGCTATTGGTCTTTTTCTTTTACTTTGTGTTGGTTGGTAGGCTGGTTGGTTGGTTGGTTGGTTGGTAGGCTGGTTGGTTGACAGGTTGGTCGGTTGGTTGGATGATTGGTTGGTTGGTTGGTAAATACACGTGAATCAATAAACCAAGCCAAAAACTGACTACACGTGGAACGTTTAATTTATATAATCACAAGAACATGTTTACTCAGTCATGAAGTGTAGATTCAACTCAGTTATCTAACGTTTCTCGTTTTCAGTTTCTTATGGTAGACTATGAGGCAACGCACTGGGTGGATATATTCAGTGATACCCCCTCGACGAACAATACCTTTTCCTTGTTATCTATTCATACACTGGTCTTGTGTCTTCTATTAAAAGAATGTCACACCCACAGGCACATCACAAAAATTGTCTATTACTTATTCCAACCAATGAGAGTGCTCGCCCTTGTCATGTGATATTTATGTAAGAAGCACACACGTTTTGTAAGAAACAGGGGTTTTGTTTCAAAACTTAGTTCAATGAACGGATTGTGAACCATCGCCAGTTGTGAAATCTAGAGTACATCCATGCGTGAAGATAGTAGGTAGACTTTCCACGGCAACCGTTGGCAGCGAAAGACTCCATAGAGAGTAGAGGGAAGGGAAGAACGTCTTTGTTTTGTTTTGTGGTGACAAGAATCATCCATACGTCCAGGACTCTAGTTTTCCCAGACTTCTAGTGAAAGTGTCTCGTCGCAACGACATATCACGAAAACATTTATCGTCGACTTCCATTCTTATTTTGGGATAATCAGAACGTTACGAAAGAATCTGACAGTTTCATCAGTGCTTCGAAAGTGGTCAAAATGTGATGTGTGCAAATTACATAAAATGTTTAGCTTTTGAATCGGTTGAAATCTAAAGTCGAACAGTCCCGAGTTGTTAGCTGGGATCAAAGTAACAATGTGGACTTGCACGATATGTAGAGGCCTACTTTACGATCCCATTACAATTAACTGCGGTCATACGTTTTGTCGTAAGTGCTTTGAGCGTGATCTAACGAAAACAGGAAGGGGTGCTGCTTGTAAAGAGTGTCGAAGTTGGCACGATGGATTGAAACAACCCAACGTAGGAACAAATGTGGTGCTTTCGAACTTGATAAAGAAGTGGTTTCCTAATCCTTCAAAAGCTGCCGAACTGAAAGCTGAAGGCAACAAGTGTTTTGAAAGAAGAGATTTTCAGCGTGCAATCCATTTGTATAGTGAAGCAATTTCCTTATGTAAGTTTACAGACCATGGTAGCTTACATAAAGTTCTATCACTTATAATGATAATTATGGGAAAATTCCCCAACATGGTTGTTTTGTTGTTGTTATGCTTATGGGGAAGGGGGGTGCCAAAATGTAGACTGTATTATGGTCAAGTTACATAATGTATAATGTTTACATGAAAACTCAGTCATTCCTCAGTAAGTCTATAAAAACAAGCAATTTGCCATGTAATCACAGAAAACAATTACAGAACACATATATTGAATTAAAACATAGACTAAATCAAGATCAAGACTACATTAGTACATAGTAGTTTTAGTACATAAAAACATGTTTTTTTCATATTGAATAAAAAATAGTGCCAATGACCAGGTCTGGTGATATCTTTGCTATTGGATGATTATCATCCATGTGTACTAAAGTTCTACTAAAATATTATAGTTATTATATCAAGTATTATAGAAAAATGGACAGTCATATTACATAGCGATAGTGTGTGTTTGTACATGTCGCTATTTAATTATTATGTAGGCTACTCTTAAATTAAAAAATGTGATTGTCATTTAAAGAAGATACTTTTTTTTTTAGCATCCTACAATTCTGTTACCTTACAAATCTATTTCATCACAGTTCTGTTAACAGAAGGGCGAAACAACTAGTCTCTTATTGAAAAAAGCTGATTTTGTTTGTACATTAATGATAGCCCCATCTTAAGATTTTCTTCAGATGATGATACTGAATTAACTCATAACATTTTTTTCTCTTCAGATGATGCCGATCACTTGCTCTTCAGCAACAGATCTCACACCTATGCATCTCTACAAGAGTACGAAAAAGCTCTGGAGGATGCGGAGCATGTTGTGTCCATGCGTCCTGACTGGCCCAAGGGGTTCTTCAGGCTGGGAAATGCCTTACACGGGCTGGGCCAGTACGAAGATGCTGTCGTTGCCTTCCTGCAATGTCTGGCGCTAGACAGCGACATTGCTTTGGCCAAAGAAAACCTGTCAAAAGTAAGCTGGGTTGGGGTTGTTTTGGGGTTGTTTTTTGGTTTTTCTTTATTCTGGATGATGATTTTCTGTGGTTGGTGATCAGAGTTTTGTTGGAAAGATGTTTAAGTTGGTAATACTGACAGTTGCAGTGGGACGTAGCCATGGTAGAGTTGTACTGTCTGAAACTAGTGAAAGTCAACCACAGAGTATCATGATGTTTATAATATGGCCTAATTGCTTACATCTTCAGCTGTTGTCATTGATTCAAGTAAATCTGTTGAATAGAAATGATCTGTCATGATCAGAAAGGAAACGTTAATAACACGAAGTATTTTTAAATGAGAAAAAATTAATAAATATCAGCAAACAAACATTCCAAGACACAATAGCCATTGCTTAAATGATTTTTATCAGCTTAGTTAAGCTCTGCATGTCCTGTCCTGCTACTTCATCGCATCCCCTGTTTGCTCAATCCTTTCTTTTTTTTCTTTTTTCAATAATGGTTTTTTGCATCAACTGTATATTTACTGGGGGTTTTTTAAGTTTGCATTTTTAGGGGAGTGGGGGGGGGGGGGGGCTTGTTAGCTTGTATGTATAAATTTACACTTATATCATCTGAGTATCTCTGTATGATATAATATGTTCATCATGAAGAAGTGAAGAGAGTCTGTGGATTGGTGGTCTAGAGGTAACGCACCTGCCTAGAAAGTGAAAAATCCGGGTTTCACGTGTGTGGTGGTTCGATCCCCGTTTGTGCCCGATACTTTTCCCCCATCCACTAGACCGTAAGTGGTGGTCTGGGTGCTAGTTTTTCGGATGAGATGATAAAGTGATGTCCTGTGTGCAATACTCATTTAATGCACATAAAAGACCCCACAGCAACAAGAGAGTTGTCCCTGGCAAAATTCAGGAGAAAAAAAGCCACTCTGATAAAAAAAAAAAAAAGGAAAGGTAAAGGAGTCCCATAACCTATAAGGTCGTAGGGTAGCGAGGCGTCAGAGACCTCACTTCTCTAGGGCCAGCATATTGAGGGCGGCGCCCATCTCCTCTCCCTCGCTGCTTTACCTTCCCTGACCCTAAAGAGGACAGGTACCCATTTACAGCTGGGTGAACTGGGGGAACTGTACTGAAGCCAAGGCGCGCAAACGGTCACCCATCCAACTGGTAACCACGCTCGACGCTGCTTAACTTGGCTGGGGGAAAGCGAGTGCTCCGACCACTGAGCTATCCCGTCCCACTCTGATAGGGAAACCAAATATATGCAGACAGGAAAAGAAAAAAATAATGAGTGGCGCTGCTCTTAAGGCAACACACTCTCCCTCAGGGAGAGCAGTCCGAATTTTTCTTAGAGAAATCTGCCATGACTCAAAGTGCTGTACAATACAATACTGTGTCAATGTGTCCCTCAGCCAAAGTTAAGCAGCATCAAGCGTGGTTACCAATCGCATGGGTGACCGTTTGCGTGCCTTGGCTTCAGTACAGTTCCCCCAGTTCACCCAGCTGTAAATGGGTACCTGCCTCTTTAGGGTCAGGGAAGGCAAAGCAGCGAGGGAGAGGAGATGGGCGCCACCTGCCCATAATATGCTGGCGCCTAGAGAAGTGAGGTCTCTGACGCCTCGCTACCCTACGACCTTGTAGGTTATGGGACACCTTTACCTTTACCTTCTTACTTACTAATTTCCCTCTTTGTTGTAAACTCCTACTCTGTGAATGTCTTAACCTGTACACTCCTCCACGTTCCCTCCGCTCTGCTGCAGATACCTTGTGCCTACGAGTACCTAGATTCAACCAATCCACCATTGGCCGCCGCTCTTTCTCTATTTCGGGTCCATCGACCTGGAATGAGCTCCCTCTCTCTCTTCGCCAGAAGCCTAGCTACGACACTTTTAAATCCAGCCTCAAGACATATTTATTTCAAACCTAAGATTTCCCCCCTCCTGTTTCATATCAGAACTATCCCACCTTCACTAACCCATGTCCTATCACCCTGCTAAAGTATATGACCTGTGTGAGTGTGTGTGTGTGTGTGTGTGCTTTTGAAAAACATTTGACTATTGCAATTTTATTGCATAGATTTGGTCTGCAGCGTACCATGTTTGTAAATACCTGTTTGTTTAAACTATTGATTATTTGTCATTGGTTGTATGACTGCGTAAGATTAGCTTGAAATTGAATGCATGCGCTGTGATTTGTCTTTTGCAAGATATAGCGCTGAATAAGTTCCATTTATTATTATTATTATTAAACTTATAGCGCTGTATAAGTTCCATTTATTATTATTATTAAACTTATAGCGCTGTATAAGTTCCATTTATTATTATTATTATTATCATTATTACTAAACTTTCCATCCACTGTGGTTTTTTCGGGGGGGAGCAGTCTCTGCACATGCTCCTGTCAGAGAGAGGGAGAGAGTACGAGGCCAGCAAGTTCCAGGCTCTGATCAACCGCAACTTCAACCTCCACACTCTGAAGCCCCACCTGTCCGCCAGCACTTGGTGCCAAGTCAGACAGCTCATGGAGGATGTCGGGTTGGAAGGGTCCTCAGGTTCCAGCCTCTTGCCCCCTGCTTCAGCCAGCTTCTCCTCTGAAGCGTCGAATGATAGCGGAGTGGAAGTGAGTAGGGTAAAAAATAGCAAACAATGAGATGTTTAAAGAAGATATATATTGTATAAGATAGATAGATAGATAAATAGATAGATAGATATAGATAGATAGATAGATAGATAGATAGATAGATAGATATATACAGGAGGATGGGATAGCCTAGTGGTTAGAACATTGCGCTCGCAATCTGATGACCCGGGTTTGATTCTCGTCCAAGGGGATTTTTTTTTTCCCTGGAGTTAACATCCGTGCAGACTCCACTCTCCCCAAAAGTCCTTCAGATGAGACTATAAACCGAGGTCGCGTGTACGAACGCACGCAGAACATCATCCGCACACGTTAAATCCTGTTCTGCTTTTTGTAAGAGTAGGCCATTTGTATGCCAGTGAGAACAGATGACAGAATTTACAAAACCGCATACACTCGGGGACTGGATGTGAAAAAGCACGTAAGTGCTTATTCCATTATCCTCGATATAAAAGAATAAATAAATGAATAGTCGTGAACATTGTCTTTGTAGTTATAATCTAAATGGTTGGTTTTGCTGCGGCTGTTTGTGCTAATCTCATCTCTCTTCTCATCTGCTCCCATAACCTCCTCCAGGGTTGTAGGGGCACTGCATTGACGAACGTTGCACCAGTTGGTTCCATTTGCGGCAGTTGTGTGCAAGTGCCTGGGTTGTGGAGAAGCTTTTCCCGGTCCATTCAGTGATGTTGTCTGCCCATTTCTTCCTCTGTCTCCCTCGCCTTCTCTTCCCCTGCACTGTTCCTTGCAGTATGGTTTTGGAGAGCCCATCTGATCTATGTCCGTACCATCTGAGCTTTCTTTTCTTGACTGTGGTCAGCAGGTTTTCGTAGTGCTTTACTTGTTGGGTGATGGTTTGTAGGACTTTGTGTTGGTAGTGTGGTCCATGTATGAAATGCCAAGGAGTCTTCTGAGGCATCTCATCTCTAGAGCCTGGATCCTCCTTTGTAGATCTGCATTCAATGTCCAGGATTCGCACGCATACAGATATGTAGAGATGACTAGTGCATGCAGTAGCTTGACCTTGGTCCTGAGAGAGATGTTTCGGTCTTTCCAGATAGTCTTGAGCTTTGCCATTGCTGCTATTGTTTGTGCTAATACAATCTCGCAATTTTTTTTTTTAGTTTCTTTTATTTTATTTTGTTTGTATTCTTTTATTTCAAGGATTTATTTTTATTTAATTTTTTATTTATTCTTTTATATCGAGGATAATGGAATAAGCATTAATGTGCATTTTTACATCCTGTCCCCGTGTGTATGTGGTTTTGTCAATTCTGTCATCTGTTCCCACCGGCGCACACGATGGCCTACTCTTATGAAAAGCGGAATAGGATTTAACCGGGGCCTTGGTTTATAGTCTCATCGGAAGGACTTCAGGGGAGAGTGGAGTCTGTGCTGATGTTAACTCCAGGGGAAAATATCCCCTTGAACGGGAATCGAACCCGGGTCTTTGGCCAAAGAAAACTTGTCCAGAGTAAGCTGGTTTGGGATTGTTTTGGGGTTGTTGTTTTTTCTTTATTCTGGATGATGATTTTCTGTGGTTGGTGATCAGAGTTTCGTTGGAAAGATGTTTAAGTTGGTAATACTGACAGTTGCAGTGGGACGTAGCCATAGTAGAATTGTACTGTCTGAAACTAGTGAAAGTCAACCAAAATAGGACACAAAATATCATGCTGTTTTGTGTGATGATAATGGTGGCGTTGTGTTGTGTTGTCGTGCAGAATTCAGCTATGGAGACTGAACCCTCTGAGATCGTCAGTGGCACAAAGGAGAAACAGCGATGTGAGTGCCTGTACTGTAATGTCGAGTTGTTTTTATATCATGTTTCGTGCAGCTTTGACCTGAAATATGACACTCCGCCACGAAATGAGTCAAGAGTGAACCTGACCCACTTTTCTGCTAGGAGCCATTTTAGGCAGGTAGGGGGGGTCAGGTTGTTAGATTTTGAAATTTTGATTGATTATAAAACAATAACCATTCTTCTACCTTGTACTGAAGTGACTTTGACTTACTTTGACTTATGCCTCTTGGTTCCTTGGGGAACATAGGGCTGCAACAACACCCCTCCAACGAACTTGGTTTTGGGAGATCCTCGTCAGCTCGGCCCATGTCATTCTGGCTGCCTTCATTTCTTCGTCAACACCTCTACGCCAGGTCTGTTTTGGTCGACCAACTTTCGGCTTCCCTTGGGGATTCCAGTCAAGGGCCTGTCTGGTGACATTTAACGCAGGCTTGCCGAGTGTATGGCCGATCCATCCCCACTTCCTTTGTTTAATAATGGACTGAAGTAACAAGGCGTAACTTTTGGCTTCCTTTTGCTGTAAAAATGCGATTTAAAAAACACCCAAGCTCTTATTCTGGCCACTTACTATGGTGCAGAACTTGTCCATTTCTCATTTTGTCACTTCTTGTAGTCTTGTCATTTCAACTTGTAATAACTTTTCACAGAATTGTACGATTTTCAATCTGTTTTCTGTATTGAATAGCCTTTTTTTTTTTTAAGAGATTGATAACATGTTAACAACTCAAAATTGACATTAGGTGCAATGCGGTTCATTATGTGGTGGAGTGTCACAAATGTGTGATCCAGTATGTGGGTTGATTAAGTGGGTAGGGGGGTATATATGTGTGTGTCTATGTGTTTGTTAGTGTTTTGGTGTTGGTGTGTATGTGTGTTGTGCAACATCGGCATCAGTAGATCATATATATATATGTGTCTGTGTCATTGTATGTACATTTGCATGTGTGAGAGAGGGGGAGAGAGAGAGGGGGGGGGGGGGAGAAGGGAGGTGGAAGGACTAAAATAGGTGTATTATGTGTGTGTCATCTTGTCAGTTCAAAAATAGTGAAAAGGTTTGTTACAGCTTTGTTGGTCAGCTGCCATCACACACACGCATGCACTCGGCATGCACACACACACTCATACACATGCACTCACACACCATGCACACGCATACGCACACACTCATATGCACATGCATGCACACACTAACACACATGCACACACACACACACAAAGCTTGTCTTTCTCTGTTTCTATCTCAAATCCCTTGATTTTGCTCTCTCTCTCTCTCTCTCTGCCTGTCTCTCTGTCTATTTCTGTCTGTCTGTCTGTCTGTCTCTCTCTCTCTCTCTCTCTCCTCTCTCTCTCTCTCTCTCTCACTCTCTCTCTCTCTCTCTCTCTCACTAGCTTACATGATGTCAAACCTTATGTAAAGCTTGAAATGGATATATATATATATATATATATATATATATATATATGCATTTTAGATAATGGCCAAATTCAGACAGGGTGGTTCAGATATAAATGTTCTTAAACTAAGATACAGAGTGCATAGTGAATCTGACACAGGCTGCTCTTTATATAATGAAGCAACAGAAAACACACGTACACACTTTCACTCACACACACGCACATGCACACACACTTACATACACACACACACCCTTCTCCTTCTCTCCCCCTCTCTCCTTCCCTCTCTCTCTCTGTCACATGTTAGCCATGTAAAATTGCGCATGCCATGGGGGAAAAAAACTAGGAAGAAGAGACATTGTGACCTTGTTTTCTTGTCGCAGACCAGTTTGTCTGAAAAGTTGATTTTGAATTTGTACAGTTTTTCAAGATGTTCTGCGTGCGTTCGCACATGGGGCCTCAGTTTATAGTCTCCTCCGAAGGACTTTTGGGGAGAGTGGAGTGGGCACTGAAGCTAACTCCAGGGGAAAATATCCCCCCTGGAACGGGAATCGAACCCAGGTCGTCAGATTGCGAGTGCAATGTTCTAAACGCTAGGCTATAGGAATGGATAGCAGCTGAGAACAGCTGAAAGTTTGTTTTTTTTAAAAGAGAGAGAGAGACAGAGAACTAAAACTCAAACTCGAAAGATTTATTCACACAAAAAGGCCCATTGGCCCATACATGAAGAGGGTTGCTGAACTGCTTAGTATTTCAGTGATTAAAATCGGGGAAAAGCACCCAAAAAAAACCCCAAAATGTTATTGTATAACCAACCACAACCACCGCAACAAAAATCAGTTACAAAGGATATGACTTAAGAAACCAAGATAGAGAGAGACACAGAGAGACGAAAACGCAAACGCAATTTTATTTCACGAGGGTAATAGATGAAGTAACAAGACTTTTTTTCATCCAGCCCTCAAAGACAGAGAGAGACAGACAGAGAGACACAGAGACAGACAGAGAGACAGAGAGAGAGACAGACACAGAGAGAGCAGCTGAAAGTGGGGGGGGGGGGGGGGGGGGGGGGGTAAAACTGGCAGCTGTGACTTGTCGGGTATGAAATGGAATGGGATGGATCGCGCTTGCAGGCAGGTCGGTGCCAGCGCTGGAAGGCATTGCTGGGAGTCTGCAGGAGGTGTGGAAGCAGCAGCAGCAGCAGCAGCAGTTCTGCAGATCCCAGTCCTTGGAGATGCAGAGCAAGGCAGCAGGGCGGGGGCTGGAGGAGGAGGAGGGCGAGGAGGAGGGCGGGCAGCAGGGTGACTCTGGTTCCTCCGTTTCTTCTTCCTCGCAACACTCCACCCCCTGTGGCTTTTCCGCTGAGACGAGCTCGAGTGAGTGTGCGTGTTGTGTGTGTGTGTGTGTGTTGGGGATGGGGTTGTGTGTGTGTGTGTGTTGGGGAGGGGGGTTGTGCGTGTGTGTGTGTGTTGGGGAGGGGGGTTTGTTGTGTGTGTGTGTGTTGGGGATGGGGGTTGTGTTTGTGTTGGGGATGGGGGTTGTGTGTGTGTATGTGTTGGGGATGGGGGTTGTGTGTGTGTGTGTGTGTGTTGGGGAGGGGAGTTATGCGTGTGTGTGTGTGTGTTTGTTGGGGATGGGGGTTGTGTGTTTGTGTTGGGGATGGGGGTTGTGTGTGTGTGTGTGTGTGTTGGGGATGGGGGTTGTGTGTGTGTTGGGGAGGGGGGTTGTGCGTGTTGTGTGTGTGTGAATGGGTCGGTGGTGGGGTAGGGGGGGAAGGTTGAGGGGGGGTGGAGGAGTAAGTGTGTGTGGAGTGGCAGGGGGTTGGTGTGAGTGTGTGTGTAAGTGTATGCATGTGTTTGCACATGTGGGTGTGGGTGTGTGTGTGAATGGGTCGGTGGTGGGGTAGGGGGAAGGTGGAGAGGGGTGGAAGTAAGTGTGTGTTGGGGGGGGAGGGTTGGTGTGTGTGTGCATGTATGTGTGTGTGTTTTGCACATGTGGGTGTGGGTATGTGTGGGTGCATGCGTGAGAGAGAGAGAATGTGTGTGTGCGCAAGTTTGTGGACAGGTATGTATGTGTTGGTGTCTGCATGTGTCTGTGTCTGAGTGAGTGAGGGAAGGCTTTTTTTTTTTTTAATGAATTCGTTTACAAAATTAAAAGGTAAAAAAAAGGTAAAGGAGTCCCATAACCTATACGGTTGTAGGGGATCGAGGCATCAGAGACCTCACTTCTCTAGGGCCAGCGTAATGAGGGCGGCGCCCATCTCCTCTCCCTCGCTGCTTTACCTTCCCTGACCCTAAAGAGGGCAGGTACCCATTTACAGCTGGGTGAACTGGGGGAACTGTACTGAAGCCAAGGCGCGCAAACGGTCACCCATCCAACTGGTAACCACGCTCGACACTGCTTAACTTGGCTGGGGGAAAGCGAGTACTCCGACCACTGAGCTATCCCATCCCCTTGGGATAGCTTACAAAAATTACCAAATGCAAAATAAGTGACTGTTGTAATTTTGTTTAATTTGGCTTTGATGTTTGCATATCTAGTTTGATAACCAGGTTAGCTTTTAACATCTTCATGGTAAAATCCAGAACAGCCAGTTGAAAAGTGGAGGTGAAAATCACTTAAGAGGAAAATGCTTTAGTAAGGACAAGTCAGAATTCAGGTGGGTTTTTTGTTTGTTTTTTTTGGGTTTTTTGCTGCCTCATCTTCTGACGACCCCCGTCCTACTGCTCCCACACCGCTCATCTCCATCTCCCCACCACAGCCACACCCAGATTCACTGTGTCTCATCCTCAGGGTCGGAAGTCCACAGGGAGCCCATCACTATCAGGCCGCCGTGGGGCCACCAGCCAGAGGGGCCCTGCACTGCTGCTGGGTCACTTTGGTGGTGTTCAGTGGTGCCTGTTCTGAGCTAACATACTCAGGACACCACCTACTAAGCCTCCTACTAACGACAGTATTAGCTCAGTCGCGGAGCCAGACTGAGTGAGTTGCCCACCCGAGGTGGCAACCACCACAACGTCCCTCCAACGACCGTCCCCCGCGAACCTCCAACCCCAAAGGCTTGACACAAACTCACCACAGGCACAGAAGTGTAGGGGCAAACCGAATCTGAGGTCACCATGAGACCAGAGAAACTGGGACCACCAAATCAGAGGCAATTTTTTTTAATGCATGATGATCAATGACAATGAGGATGACGTAATGATGCTGCTGTGGAAGTGCATATGCTTTGAGACTACTTGACAGGGTTGTACTCTACGCTTACTATCATAATATATCCCGGCGTCAACCGGGCCCGAGAGATACAGACACCTGCAGTGCTGGTCAGGTAATTTGAGCAACACTCTCAAACTCGCATCCGTTAAGTGGATGAAGCTCGACTGTGTGGTCCCAGTCTTCCCACTGAGCCCACAGCACACTCACTCTGGGTAGGAGCCGGCCGGAGTCCGAAAAATCCCTATGACTCTTATGGGAATCGAACTCGCGACCTTCCAGTCCGTAACCCAAGGCGCTAACCACTGCACCATGGCGGCTCAGGTGTTTTTTTACTCATTGAAACCGATGTTTTATATTTCTTGAATTATTTCTATAAGAGAGAAAGAGAGAGAGAGAGAGAGAGAGAGAGAGAGAATTTCACTGATAGAGTCGAGCTATTCTTGCTGATGAAAGAGACTATTGGCGTTCAAAGCTTTTCATGTACCCATAATTTTAATGCTTATTTTAGGTGAACCAACCCCAAAACAAAAAAATCAGACATTTTATGTATGGAAAGAACAAAAAGTCTGTGTGATGATGGGGTTATTTGTTAGGGTTTTTTGTTGTTTGTTTGTTTTTTAAGTCAGATCAGATTTGTGTACCCCCCAGAAAAGAAATGAGACCTTTTTTTTTAACTAAGTCAATACACATTTTCTATGTCAGTTACACCTTTTTTTTTTCTCTATGCCAGCTCACATTTTCTATGTCATTTACCTTCCAAATCAACAGTAAACCTTTTCCGTTGTCCAAACGGGGTTGGGATAGCTCAGTGGTCAGAGCACTCGCTTTCCCTCAAGCTAAGGTTAAGCAGCATCGAGCGTGGTTACCAAATGGATATGTGGTGACGGTTGGCACCCATTGGCTTCAGTACAGTCCTCTCCCAGTTCACCCAGCTGTAAATGGGTACCTGCCCTCTTTTTAGGGTCAGGGGAGGGTAAAGCAGCGAGGTAGAAAGAGAGGAGATGGGCGCCACCTGCCCTCACTATTCCGACCCCCTAGAGAAGCTGAGGTCTCTGATGCCTCCTCGCTCGCTCCCCTACGACCTCATAGGTTAATAGACACCGTTGTTACCTTTACCTTTTCGTTGTCCAAACAAGAGATGGACGTGGAGCCGACAGCGGAGGACGTGACGAAGATCGACCCGGCTCTTCTGAACGCGGAAGACCTGGAGTGCAGCCTTTGCTACCGTCTCTTCCATTTCCCGGTCACCACGCCTTGCGGCCACACTTTTTGTCGGGAGTGCCTGGATCGATGTCTGGACCACAAGACTTCCTGCCCCATGTGCAAGAGTTCTTTGGCCGAGGTGAGACCGACGTCTGTTATTGTCGGGCTAGCTGGTTGGTTGGTTGTTATTCGCACGTTTTGCGTGCGTTTTGATTTGTTGTCTTTGGCAAGATATAGCACTATATTAAGTTCCATTTATTGTTATCGGAAGGAAGGTGGCAGGATTGGTTAAGACAGTTCCCCTTTGCCAACAAGTCAACCGTGAGGTTCTGGGTTCGATTCCCAGCCTCCTCGCCCCTTTCTTCCCAGTTTGACCACCAAAAAAAATATCGAACTAAATGTCAAAGTCCTTCGGATGAGACTATAAACCGAGGGCCCCGTGTGCGAACGCATGAAGAACATCTTGTGCGCACGTTAAATCCTGTTCCGCTTTTCGAAAGAGTAGGCCATTGTGCCGTGGGAACAGATGACGAGATTTACGAAACCACATACACACAGAGACTGGATGTTAAAAAAAAAAAAAGCACCTGAGTGCTTATTCCATTATCCTCGATATAAAAAAAAAAAATCATGTCATCTGAGCGCTTTGATTTGTTGTTTTACAAGATTCAGCGCTATATAAATTCCATTCATTATTATTATTATTCTTATTATTATCAAATTAATGAACAACTTTATTTATTTATTTATTTTATTTATTTATTTATACCACTTTTTGTCATGAGATTTCTCTGCATGAAATTCGGGCTGCTCTCCCCAGGGAGAGCGCGTTGCCACAAGAGCAGTGCCACCCTTTTTTTTTTTTCTGTATTAATTTGTCTTCCTATCAGAGTGGCTTTTTTCTAAGAATTTTGCCAGTCCCTGGTTGCTGTGGGTTCTTTTACGTGCGCTGAATAATTATGTGCAACACATGGGACCTCGGTTTATCGTCTCATCCGAAAGACTAGTGCCCAGACCACCACTCATGGTCTAATGGATGCAGGGGGAAAAGTTTCGGGCCCAAACGGGATTCGAACCACCGCACACTTCCGACCCGGACTTTTCGCATTCTAGACAGGCGCGTTACCTCTAGACCACCGATCCACACAACTTTTATGTGCAGTAATGGTGTATCGAGGAATGATAATCTACTTCTTTCCTACAAAGAAATTGATTTGACTGTAAGAGGTTGTGAAAATGAATCTTCTTCTTCTTCTTCTTCTTCTTCTTTGTCTAAGACTATGATAACAACTACTGTTGTCTTGTCGTGTGAGCAAAAATGCGTTGCGCTGCCTTTAAGCCACTGACAAGTCAGGCCCAGCTTATCCGACTTTGCCGTGGGAGAGAATTGTTATTTTATAAGTTTCTGGGGAAAAAGGAAGGAGAATGGTTCAAGAAGGCAGAAAACATAGACAAGCCGGAGGTGACTGGAAGAAAAGGAGCGAGCCAGGCAGAAACAAAGAGAGGGATAGAAAAGAGGGAATTCCTTGCCCAGAATTTCCAGAAGGTGGGGATGCTATCCATACTGACAGGCTCCACCGGCATCCCCACGAGGGAAATGGCATGTCACATCCAAATGGCGTATCCAGTTGGTATGTCCATTTGGTGTGTGTAGAGATAGATAGATAGATAGATAGACACACACACACACACACACACACACCAAATGGACATACCAACTGGACATACCAACTGGATATGTATTGATATATATCAATGGCACATCCAAATAGTACACCCAAATGGTACATCCACATACATTCAACTGACATTATCCTACTGGCTGTATTTGAGTGGCATATGCAAAGGACATGGATATGTAGACAGTATATCCAAATGGCACATTCAAATGGCATGTCCAATAAGACACTGAAACAGCATATCCTTATTGCATGATATGTACATATCCAAATGACAATATCCAAACAACTAAGGAGAAGAAGTGTGTATGGTCTGAGACCAGTGCAGGAGAGAAACAATCTTGTCACAAAAATCACATATGTGCGTATGGTCTAAGACCCCAATGCGGGGATAGAAACAATCCCTTCATCACACACCCAAAAAAATCACATTTCAACCAAGGCGTGGCGCGCAAAAACGGTCACCCATCCAACTGGTAACCACCACGCTCGACGCTGCTTTAACTTGGCTGGTAGGGGGAAAGCGAGTGCTCCCTCGCTGCTTTACCTTCCCTGACCCTAAAAGAGGGCAAGGTACCCATTTACAGCTGGGTGAACTGGGGGAACTGTACTGAAGCCAAGGCGCGGTCACCCATCCAACTGGTAACCACCACCACGCTCGACGCTGCTTTAACTCGGCTGGTAGGGGGAGGGGGGAGAAGCGAGTGCTCCGACCAACTGAGCTATCCCGTATTCAAGCTACCATCTGGAAATACAATTTTTGGACTTTGGGACTTGGACTTGACAGTACCTGGCCGAGCGTAGGGCATCGGTGAGCCAGTGCCTGCAGAGCATCCTGGTGACCTTGTTCAGCAAGGAGCTCCGCGAGCGCGAGCGGGCCCACGAGGACGAAGAAGAGCTGGGCCAGCTAGCCAGCGTGGGCCTCGACCGGCAGCCCGAGGTCCCCGTCTTCGTCTGCGCGCTGGGCTTCCCCGCCGTGGCCTGCCCCCTGCACGTCTTCGAGCCCCGCTACCGCCTGATGCTGCGTCGCTGCATGCAGTCTGGCCGGCGCCAGTTCGGCATGTGCCACTGCCTGGGTGACGTGGAGTGAGTTTTTTTGTTGTTTGTTGGTGGGGGGGGTTTTGGTTTTGTTTTGTTTTTTTGGCTTGGGGGGGGTGAGGGGTGGTTGGGGGTGAGGGTGTGGGGGGGGGGGGGAAAAAGGGGTGTGGGGGGGGGGAGGGGGTGGGGGTGTGTGGGGGGGAGGTGGGGGGGGGGGGGGGGGAGGGAGGGGGGGGGGGTGTGGTGGGGTGGGGGGGGGAGGGAGGTGGGGGTGGTGGTGGGGTGGGGGGGTGTGGTGGGGTGGGGGTGAGGGGGGGGGGGGGGAGGGGTGTGTGGGGGGGGAGGGGGGGTGTGGGTGGGAGGGGGGTGAGGTGGGGGAGGGGGGGGAGGGTGGGAGGGGGGTGTGGGGGAGGGGGGGGGGGGGAGGTGTGGGGTGGGGAGGGGGTTGTGTGTGTGTGTGTGTGTGGGGGGGGGGGGGGGGGGGGGGGGGGGGGGGGGGGGGGGGGGGAGGAGGGAAGGGGGGTGTGGGGGGGGGGGGGGAGGGGGGGGGGGGGGGGGGGGGGGGTGGTGTGGGTGGGGGGAGGGGGTGGGTGGGGGGGGAAAGGGGGGGTGTGTGGGTTGGGGGGGGGGGGGGGTGTTGTGGGTGGGGGGGGGGGAGGGGAGGGGGGTGAGGGGTGTGTGTGGGGGGTGGGTTTGGGGGAGGGGGGGGGGTGGATGTGTAGGCGGGGGATTGATTTATGTGTTTGGGGGGTATGTGGGAGGGGGATTTCGAGGAGGGACGTGTGTGTTGTGTAGTGGGGGTTTGGGGGGGGGGGGGGTGTGTGGTGGGTTTGGGTTGTGGAGGGGGATTTGTGTGAAGGGGATGTGCGTGTATGTGTAGGGGATGTATGTGTGTGGGGTTTTTGGGGGAAGTATGTGTGTGAAGTGTCTTGTGTTTGAGGTGTGTCTTGTGTGTGTTGAATGTGTGTTTATTCTTTTCTTTTCTTTCTTTCTTTATTTTATTCTTTTACTTCAAGGATAATGGAATAAGCACCCATGAGCTTTTGTTTTCATCCCATCACCATGTGTATGCAGTTTTGTAAATTTTGTCATCCGTTCCCACTGGCACGCAATGGTCTGTGTGTGTGTGTGTGTGTGTACTCCTAGAGCTCTTGAGATTCACCAATGGTGAGATTTTGTGTATGTGACCATTGGGGGGTTCTTGGCATTTTTGGGGCCTTTGTTTGTTATCTGTCTCGTGTGAAGGACTGTAACATTCAGTTCAATATTCTCATCAAACTAAGAAAAAAAGGGCAAGGTTGGGACAAAGAAACGTCATGGTGTACTTGTGTAGCAGGTGACTAGCTTAACCGTCCTGCCACCTTATTCATTTTTGCCTGGTACTGAAACAGTCCCATTGATATTGAAGACCATGATTATTATACACATTTTCTTAGGAAAAACTGTTTTACCGGTTTATCACTTGTATGTATGACTATAGTAATCCCACATGAATTTCTCCAGTTTTATGGAGATTGTAAAGTATTTCACAGCTTTCAGTTTCCACCCTCTTTCAGCTACTCTCAGTTGCTATCCATCCCATCCCAGCTGGCGCTAATTATAGCAGGAACTGACTACAACAATAATAATAATAATAATAAATGGGACTTATATAGTGCTATATCTTGCAAAGACAAATCAAAGCACTGGCATTCAACCTATTCTTACACCGTCATGCAACCAGTAACGAGCAATCAACAGTTTAAACAAACAGATATCACAGACATGGTGTGCTGCAGACCAAATCTAATGAAAGACAAATGACAATAGTCAGAACCAGTTTTTCTAAAACTGGAACAGGTAAAAGGAAGGGGCGCCCTAAACGTAGCACTCTTGACGACTGAATGATATTGGCTTTGTACACTGTGGTAAAGTGTTTATCACAGTTCTTGATTAAACCATTGACGCTGGGGGCAACAGCAAAGTGAGAGGCTGTATGACCAGTGGCTTTCCCACTCATGGAATTCCACTTTACAGCTTAGTCTTTCAGTGATCGACTGTGACTCTCTGACTAGGAGGCTTGACTCGCACAGTCTTTAATGTGCTGCAGCCCTGGGGGCTAGTTGGCCTTTGGAGAACATCTCCAACGCTGACTGTCCTTATGCCCACTTGGCCGAGAGAGTGGGGATGTACTGTGGGCAAGGCATCTCCACTATAATCAAATTTCTGCCCAATTTCCAAAACAGCAGCTGCCTCCTCTGTGTTTTGGAGATCATCGTCGAACACGACGGACTAACATACAATACAATTTGTATTCATATTCGTTTCGTGATATTGGCTTTGTACACTGTGACAAAGTATTTGTATTTGAATTCATATTCGTTTCGTGATATTGGCTTTGCATTCTTCTTCTTCTTCTTCTTCTTCTCCCAGGGGAGGTTTGACATTGATGAGCCTTCTCCATCTCTCTCTGTTTTTGAGCTTCCTCCTTATTTGTGCCCCTTTCTCTAAGATCATTTGCAACACAGGCAGCCCAGGTCTTGCTAGGTCTTCCCTTTGGTCTCTTTCCATCCACTACCAAGTTCATTGCTCTTTTTATGATGTGGTGGTCTGCTTTCTGTTGAACGTGCCCAAACCAGCGCAGTCTATTGCTACTAGCTACAGACTTCAGATCATCAACTTTGCACATTCTCCATAGTTCTTCATTCGTGATCCTGTCTCTCCCATTTGATCTTTGCACACTGTGGTAAAGTATTGGTATTCAAATTCACATTCGTTAACGTGATCTTGGCTTTGCATGCTGTGGTAAAGTATTGGTATTCAAATTCGCGTTCGTTTCGTGATCTTTGCTTTGTACACTGTGGTCAAGTATTGGTATTTAAATTCACATTCGTTTTGTGATCTTGGCTTTGCGCGCTGTGGTAAAGTATTGGTATTCACTGTGGTAAAGTATTGGTATTCGAATTCACATTCGTTTGTGATCTTAGCTTTGTACACTGTGGTAAAGTATTGGTATTCGAATTCACATTCGTTAACGTGATCTTGGCTTTGCACACTGTGGTCAAGTATTGGTATTCGAATTCACACTCGTTATCGTGATCTTGGCTTTGCACACTGTGGTTAAGTATTGGTATTCGAATTCACATTCGTTAACGTGATGTTGGTTTTGCGCGCTGTGGTCAAGTATTGGTATTCCAATTCACATTTGTTAAC
>CM054141.1:17361582-17366582 GCA_028751875.1 Rapana venosa | reverse complement strand
TGATTGTTAATTGAGACGAATCCATATTTTTAATCAGTCAGAATTGGTAACTAAGATGAATTTGTGTGTTTTTGATTATTCAGAATGGGTAATTGAGAATAGACTAAACCCTGTTTTTAAATCAGTTATAATTGTCAACTGAGACGAATTCGTGTTTTTGATTATTCAGAATTGTCATTTGAGAGGAATCCATGTTTTTTTATCAGTCAGAATGGGTAGCTGAGATGAATTGGTGTTTTTGATTATTCAGAATTGTCATTTGAGAGGAATCCATGTTTTTTTATCAGTCAGAATGGGTAACTGAGATGAATTGGTGTTTTTGATTATTCAGAATTGTCATTTGAGAGGAATCCATGTTTTTTAATCAGTCAGAATGGGTAACTGAGATGAATTGGTGTTTTTGATTATTCAGAATTGTCATTTGAGAGGAATCAATGTTTTTTTATCAGTCAGAATTGGTAACAGAGATGAATTGGTGTTTTTGATTATTCAGAATTGTCATTTGAAAGGAATCCATGTTTTTAATCAGTCAGAATTGGTAACTGAGATGAATTGGTGTTTTTGGTTATTCAGAATGGTAAATTATTTTTTATTTTAGAAGCAACCTTGCTTTTGAAAGCTTGATGGCTGCCACTGTGGTTTTTGATTTTGTGTCTGTGGGCTTGTCACAAGTTTGTGTGCGTGCGTGCATGCGAGTGTGTGTGTGTGTGTGTGTGTGTGTGTGTGTGTGTGTGTGTGTGTGTGTGTTGTGTGTGGAGAGAGAGAGAGAGAGAGAGGAGAGAGAGAGAGAGAGAGAGAGGAGAGAGAGAGAGAGAGAGAACAAAAGAAACCTGCAGGTATACCTGTAAATGAGTTATATACATATGTACAGAAAGTTTTCCCAGAAAAAATCTTTTGGTCGTTCAAAAGAATAATAATGGCAAGAATGGTTTCCATTGTAAAGCTTTACCTTCTGTTATATTTATTGCACAAAACACAGAAACACAAACATACCCAGCATGCACTCTTGTACCTGGAGAGGGATGGGCTCCGCCAGGGTCGTACTTGCCCCAAGAGACACAGCCTGAAAAATTCAGTGCAGTGCCCCAACAGACTCCTCAGGGAGTTCAGGGAGAAGAGATTTTTTTAAATATTTTATTCTTTTATATCGAGGATAATGGAATAAGCACTTATGTGCTTTTTTACATCCAGTCCCTGTGTGTTTGCAGTTTTGTACATTTCGTCATCTGTTCCCACCGGCACACAATGGCCTACTCTTACAAAAAGCGGAACAGGATTTAACGTGTGCGCAAGATGTTCTGCGTGCGTTCGCACATGGGGCCTCTGTTTATAGTCTCATCGGAAGGATTGAGGTTGAGAGAAAGAGAGAGAGAGAGAGAGAGATCCCTTTTTGTGACAAAGTGTTGGGTGACTCTGATATTTCCTGGAAGAGGCTGGTAATGACATTGTGGGCAGATATTCCAGTGACCATATGTGACACTCCACCCCATAATGAGTCGCATTGCACCAGAGGTCAATTTTTTAGTTAACATTTTATCAATCTGCAATGAAAAGGCTATACGTTACAAAAAGCAGATTGAAAATCTGACAGTTCTATGAAAAGTTATTACAAATTGAAGTGATAGACAGCAGGAAATGACAAAATGAGAAATTGTCAAGTTTAGCAACGTAAAAGGTGGTCAGAATGAGGGCCTGGGTATTTTTGAAACATGTTTAAAAGCAAAAGGAAACAGAATTATGCCTTGATATTTCAGTACAAACTAGAATAACGGCTATAGTTTCGTAAGCAAAATCTCAAAATCGACAACCTGACCCTCCCCCCCCCCCGCCTAAAATGGCTCCTAGCAGAAAAGTGGGTCAGGTGCAAAGCGACTCATTTCGTGGTGGAGTGTCACATATAGTAGGAATATTGGGTGAAGGCAAATAGCTTTTGGGGGCAATACAGTGGCTTTTCTATATATTCAGGCTTTTTTCAGAGCTTTACGAGAAACTCAGGCTTTTTTTCCCCCCTGTACTTTTCCACAAGGGGACAGGATAGCTCAATGGTCGGAGCTAGCACTCGCTTTCCCCCCAGCCAAGTTAAGCAGCGGCAAGTGCGGTTACCAGTTGGATGGGTGACCGTTTGCGTGCCTTGGCTTCAGTACAGACCCCAGTTCACCCAGCTGTAAATGGGTACCTGCCCTCTTTAGGGTCAGGGAAGGTAAAGCAGCGAGGGAGAGGAGATGGGCGCCGCCCTCAATATACTGGCCCCTGGAGAAGTTGAAGTCTCTGACACCTCGCTCCCTTAACAACCTTATAGGTTATGGGACACCTTTACCTTTTTACCTTTACTTTTTCACAAATGTAATGTTTGGAAGAAAATTGCTGGAGCAATAGTTGTTCAATGTTTGGTTTTGTGAAAGGAATGGTTTTGTGATTGTGGTAGACTGGAGTGTTGTTTTATGTGAAGAGAGTTCCACTCAAATGGTTTTTGGTAGTGGAGTGATAATGAGATATTGTACAAGTTTCATCATGTGTTTGTTTTTTTATTTACATACCGTCATGATATTCATACATGTTTGTTGTTTTTTTATGTGAAGATAGTGATTTTATGATTGTGATATTTATGTACTATTTTATGTGTGAAAGAGATTTTACAAATTATTATCGGTAATGGAATGATATTAGTTGTTGTACAAGTTTCATACAAAAATACAATCGTTATATTCATACATGTATCATGTGTATATAGAAGCTAGTGATCTTTTGCTTGTATGTGTGTGTGTGTGCATGTTTTGTGTGTGTGTGTACATGCGTGCGTGTGTGTGTACATGCGTGCATGCATACATGCAAGCATGCATGTGTGTGTAAGTGCTACAGAAGAAAGGTGTATACATGTGGATCATTTTTAAGTCTTCAAAAACTTTTGGGGGGCATGATATTGTCAAACTTTTGTGATATTTTATTTTATTTTATTCTTTTATGTCGAGGATAATGGAATAAGCACGTGTGTGCTTCTTTTCATCCAGTCCCCATGTGTATGCAGTTTTGTCAGTTTTGTCATCCGTTCCCACTGGCACACAACGGCCTACTCTACTGAAAAGCAGAACAGGTTTTAACGTGTGCGCAAGATGTTCTGCATACGCTCATACACGGGACCTCGGTTTATAGTCTCATCAGAACGACTTTTGGGGAGAGTGGAGTCAGCACTGATGTTAACTCCAGAGGAAAAATCCTCTTGAACGAGAATCGAACCTGGGTCAGCAGATCACGTATACATCACTAACCACCAGGCTATCCCGTTCCCCCATATGAAATCAGGTACCATAGTTCTCAGCTTGTCGTTTTATTCTTTTATGTGTAATCAGAGGCCGGTTTGATGAACGCATGGTTGCACCACTAACCTTTGACACAGTGCGCAAATCCAGCATAACTGAAGTCAAAGGTTCAATGTCCAGTGCTAAAATTAGCCCTTCCTTTCACTAAAGTCCTTCAGATGAGACTATAAACCGAGGCCCCGTGTGCAAACGCATGCAGAACATCTTGTGCACACGTTAAATCCTGTTCCGCTTTTCGAAAAAGTAGGCCATTGTGTGCCGGTGGGAACAGATGACAAAATTTACAAAACTGCATACACACAGGGACTGGATGTAAAAAAAAAAGGCACATGAGTGCTTATTCCATTATCCTCGATATAAAAAAAATTTAAATGTCATCTGAGCGCTTTTATTTGTTGCTTTACAAGATTCAGCGCTATATAAATTCCATACATTATTATTATTATTAAGTCCAAGTGTGGTCAAATCCTGCTATAATTACCAGCAGCTGGGATGGGATGGGATGAAATGGATGGAAGCTGAGAGCAGCTGAAAGTGGGGGAAACTGACAGTGGAGGTAACAGAACAGCAAGAGAGCTTATTCTGACCGTGTATTGATATAGATCTCTCTTCGGACCTCGACTCATCCGCAAATCAAGACACCAGTCCTGCTGAAATTCCTCCTGATTCGGATTCATTTTTGAAGCGCATCGTCCACATGCGCAGCCATAATCCTGTTCCACTTTTCAGAAGAGTAGGCCATTGTGTGCCGGGTGGAAACAGATGACAAAATTGAGAAAACTGCATGCACACGTGGACTGGATGTAAAAAAAAAGCACATGAGTGCTTATTCCATTATCCTCGATATAAAAGAATAAATAAACAAATAAACAAGTTTCTCCCACTTTCAGATATTCTCAGCTGCTATCCATTCCACCCTTAACAAGCCCAGCTGAGGCCAGCTGGTGTTTATTATAGCAGAAACTGACCACACTTGGACTTGGTAAAAGGAAGGGCTGTGATAATTTTAGCACTGGGCCCTGGACCCTTGACTGAGTTATGCTGGATTTGCGTGCTGTGCTGTGCGTGGGGCTGCCTGTGTAAGGGATAAGGAACACTTTCATGTTTCCTTTCATTGTTTCTCATTATTTTGCTTCAATGGTTCACAACACAGAATATTAGGGACAGGGCGGAACTTGCGATCGCGTGACCGTGGAGCAGATAAACTGCAGTCATGTGATTTTTTTTTTGTTGATTTTTTTTTTAGCAGGATTTCATGAGATGGTAGTAGTCAGCTCGGACGATTGCAGTGCAGTCATCCAACTGTGGTCGGTTTTCATCAAACTAGCTCCCTATATTTATGTGTGCTCTACTGAGTTTTGGGTTGTTGTTGGGTTTTTTTCTTTTTAAACCATACACATTTTCTCTCCTTCATCATTCCTCTTTCATTGTTGTTAGGTTCATTTTGTTTTCAGGGTGGGGTTGTTTTGTTGTTGTTGTTTGTTTGTTTGTTTTTTTAGGGGGAGGCGTTGTTTTTGGTTGGGTGTTGTGTTGGGTGGATGGGGGGTTGATTGGTCATTTTCGATTGCTTTCTATTCTGTGTCTGTTTTTAATGTTTGAATAAATTTTGTGGAACGCAGAGATCTTGGCAGTTGATAAGTTCTGTTTGCACAAAGTACTGCTTTTTTAATATCATAAAACCTC
>CM054141.1:17354082-17356582 GCA_028751875.1 Rapana venosa | reverse complement strand
TACAATATCAACAGAACCTGTCCGTCCCACAGTGTCATTGATTTTACAAAAGCCTTTGACAAATCGTAACATACGGATCTCTGGCACATGTTCAGAGACTACAACATCAAAGAACTCTTCCATGTTATTCAAGCTCTCAACACAATAAGAAGAAGAAGAAGAAGAAAAAGAATGTATGGAATGTATATAGCGCTGAATCTTGTAAAGCAACAAATCAAAGCGCTCAGGGTTTTTTTTGTTTGGGGTTTATTTGTATTTTGTTTTGTTTGGTTTTTTGTTGTTGTTTTTTGTTGTTTTTTGTTTCTTTGTTGTTGTTGTTGTTGTTTTGGGCGGTTGAGGATAATGGAATAAGCGCTCATGTGCTTTTTTACATCCAGTCCCAGTGTGTATGAGGTTTGTAAATTTTGTCATCTGTTCCCACTGGCACACAATGGCCTACTCTTTCGAAAAGCGCGCAAGATGTTCTGCATGCGTTCGCACACGGGGCCTCGGTTTATAGTCTCATCCGAAGGATGACAGCAACATAGTTTTCTTGAATATTGAAATAGGGAAGGAGGTGGGGGGGGGAGGATAGAGATTTTCAAACAACAATTGGCGTCAAACAGGGGTACATCCTGAGTCCTGTCCTGTTCAACCTGTTCCTGAAGAAAATGATACAAAAAGCCTTTTAGAGCACCGTGCGTATGAATGATCTCCGTAGGTAGAAGGCCAATCTGTAACCTCTGGTTTCCAGATGACTTTAGCCTTGTTAGAGCATAAACAACCAGCTCCAAGACCTCACGGACAAACTCGTTACGAAGGCTATTATATATAAAATACCTAAACACACCAACAACAAAAACCTACTACCAACAACAACAATCAACAAAACAAACCATATAAATCGTACTATTTTGGGGCCAAAAAAAGGACAGAATAAACTTCAACCAATATCCATCATTATAGAGGAACAAAAGAAGGGAAGGAAAAAACAACAGTAGCAATAGCAAAACTAGGCAGTGATAAAAATAATGTCATAAATTTAAAAGGGGGAAATAATTGCGTAGCGAAGTACACACACACACACACACACGTAGACCTACAGAAAGACCACCTGCCTGTCTGTTCTGAAAATAAGATGGCATACTCGTCTTCCTCCTTCATTATCACAAGTGAGTCAAATATAGAATACCAAGCTAACTTCCTCTCCAGACCCCACAGAAACCCAAAGGAGCCATCATTAATTTTCGCCATCAAGTGTAGTGACCCCCAAGTGACCACGCCGGAGTTAAGATTCAAGGTTTTTTTTTTAAATTTTATTTCAAGAAATGGGGAAATTTATTTCAAGAAGGTTTTAAGTTAAGCAGCGCAGCGCAGCGCAGCCAACACACTTCCAACCTTGCGGTTCATAAGGACCGTTCAAACCTGTTTGTTCCGAACTGTCAGTGTCTTAAGAGAAGAAAAATTTAAAGAACGAAAGAAAAAAAAAGACAAGCTGCTAATAGGAAACGTTTGAAAAATGTCTAAAATGAAAGTCACATTGTGCTCGAGGCTTAAGTGTCAATCACATTCACAAAAGGCACACACACACACACGCACGCACATACGTACGCAAGCACGCACACCGCGCGCGCACACACACACACACACACACACATACACATGTGAATTGATGGTCTAGAGGTAAACACACCTGCCCCCAGAAAGCAAACAGTCCGGGTTGGAAGTGTGCGGGGGAGGGGGGGAAGGGGGGGGGAAGATCCCCGTTTGAGCCCGAAACTTACCCCCCCCCCCCCCCCCCTCCCCATCCATTAGACCACGAGTGGCGGCCTGGGTGCTAGCCAATCGGATGAGACGATAAAGCGCACGTAAAAGAAGCCACGGCAACAAGAGAGTTGTCCCTGGCAAAATTCTATAAATAATAATAATAATAATAATAAAGAAAACACTCTGATAGGGAAATAAATACAGTTGCAGACAGAAAAAAGAGAAAAAATATATATAATTAATGGGTAGCGCTGCTCTGGCGCACATAAAAGAAGCCACGGCAACAAGAGAGTTGTCCCTGGCAAAATTCTATTTAAAAAAGAAATTAATAATAGTAATAATAATAATAATAATAATAAAGAAAATACTCTGATAGGGAAATAAATACAGTTGCAGACAGAAAAAGAAAAAAATATATAAATGAATGGGTAGCGCTGCTCTGGTGACCCACTCTCCCTGGGAAAGGGAGAGCAGCCCAAATTTCAAGCAGAGAAATCTGGCCATGACTTTTTATTTATTCATTTATATTTTATTCTTTTATATATCGAGGATAATGGAATAAGCACTCATGTGCTTTTTTTCACATCCAGTCCCCGTGTGTATGCGGTTTTGTCAATTGTGTCATCTGTTCCCATCGGCATGTCACACAATGGCCTACTCTTTCGGGGAAAGCGGAACAGGATTTAACGTGTGGGCAAGATGTTCTGGTGCGTTCGCACACGGGGCCTCGGTTTATTGTCTCATCCGAAAGACT
>CM054141.1:17344082-17349082 GCA_028751875.1 Rapana venosa | reverse complement strand
ACACGATATCTATTTTATTTATTTATTTATTTTTATTTCGGGGTTTATGAATAAGCAGCATGGTTTTTTTCTTTTGCCCCGTGTGTAGATTTTGTCTTTTTTGTCATCCGTTCCCCCGGCACACAATGGCCTCTCTTCTACCCCTAATTATACGTATAACTATACAAATATTTATACCCCATATTACACATAAATATACCTAAATTACACACTAAATCTATCACAAATCCATACACTCTATCTTTCCTTGTCATTTCCAAAGGGTTGGGGGGAAGCCGTTGAGTAACCCTCTACGGTTGATGGGGTTTTGTGAGAGATAATAATTATCAGTCGCGTGAATTGCACTCCTTTTTGTTTTTAGCTAAAAACCATCTTCTCTCTCTCTTCTCTTCTCTGCTCCTCGTCGCTGGCTCGCTCGCTCCTACCACTACTAAAAAACACACCCCAAAACAACACACACACACACACCAACCCACACACACACACAAAAAAACACACCACACCACACACACATACGAGTGGAGAGAAAAAGGGAAAGAGAAAGAAGGTTGTCTGTCTGTTGTCTGTCTGTCTGTCTGTCTTCTCTCTTTTTCCTCTCTTCTCTCCTCTCTCTCTTCTCTTCTCTCTCCTCCTCGCTCCCCTCTCTCTCTGTCTCTCTCTGTCTGTCTCTCTTTCTCTTCGCCCCTCGCTCCCCTTTTGTTCTCTTGTTTCCTCGCCCCCCTTCTCTTCTTTCTCTGTGTCTCTCCTCTTCCCTCCCCCTCTCTCTCCTCCTCTCTCTTCTTTTTTTCTCTCTCCCCTTTCTCTGGGTATTGACAATATGGTGGCGTCTCTCATACGCAAAAAAGCTCGGAAATTGTTTTTTGATTAAAAAAAACACGTTTTGTGTAATCCTCTGTCTGTCTCCCTGTCTGTCTATCTTTGTTATCTGTCTGTCTGCCTGGGGGGGTCTGTCTGTCTGTTGTCTATCGGGCTTTTGGCTGGTTGTCTAGGGCCCGGCTGTCTATCTGTCTATCTGGCTGGCTGTCTATCGGGCTGTTATTGGGCTGCTGTTTATCTTTGTCTACGGGCTGGCTGGCGGGCTGTCTTCTGGGTTGTCATTGGCGTTATCTGGCTTGCTTTCTATCGGCTGGGCTATTGGCTGCTTTGGCTGTCGTCTATCTGGCGTTATTTTCCCTTTTCTGGCTGGTGTCTATTGACTTCTATCTGGCTCGGCTGTCTATCGGGAGGGCTGTCTATCGGTGTCTATCTGTGGTGCTTCTGACTGTCTATCGGCTGCTATCGGGGGGCCCCCTGTCTGTTATCTGGCTGTCTATCGGCTGTTGTCATCTGGCTGGTGGCTGTCTATCTGGCTGTCGGCGTCTGTCTGTCTACTGGCTGTCTGGCGTCTGTTTTTCGTCTGTCTATGGCTTTTCTACTGGCTGTTGGCTTGGTCTATCGGGCTGGCGGGCTGTCTGTCTTTGGCTGGCTGTCTTTTGTCTTGGCTGTCTATCGGGCTGGCGGGCTGTCTATTGGCTGTCTGTTATTGGCGTCTGTCTATCTGTGTCTTGCTGGGGGCTGTCTATTATTGTTGGCTAGCTTCGGGCTGTTATTTGCGGGTGGCTGTCATCTGGCGGGCGTCTTTTTCGGGCTGTCTATTGGCTGGCGTCTTTCTGGCTGTCTTTTGGCTGCTGACGCGTCTTCTTTGCCGTTAAATTTTTTTTTCTCTTATGCATGAAATTAGTTAGGGGTGAATTTGCATGGAAAGTCCATCAGCAATATATGTATTTTTTTCATTCTGTCTTTCTTTATATTATTCTTCATGCTACGCTATGTATTGCACGTTAATTACTTTCGTGTTCTTTTTTGCTTTTCTTTTTTCGCAGTAGGCTGGATGTAAAACAAAATAAAAAGCTATTGTTATGCTTATTCTATAACACTCTCTAAATAAAATGTGTTCATTGTTCATTGTTCTGTCTGTCTATCTGGCTGTCTATCTGGCTGGCTGGCTGGCTAACTGGTTAGTTGCTATCTGTCTGACCTTACACTGTAGCAGCTTTTTCAAAGCAGTCCTACCATTTTATAAAATATTGTTTCTGTGCCTGATTTTTGCCCTAACACAAAGACAGACAGATTTTTTTTTTATATTCTTTTATTTCGAGGATAATGGAATAAGCATTCATGTGCTTTTTTTCCATCCTGTCCCCGTGTGTAATCAGTTTTGTCAACTTTTTCATCTGTTCCCACCGGCACACAGTGGCCTAGTCTTCCAAAAAGGGTTTTAACGTGTGGGCAAGATGTTCTGCGTGCGTTCGCACACGGGACCTCGGTTTATAGTCTCATCCGAAGGACTTTTTAGGGAGAGTGGAGTCTGAACTAGATGTTAACTCCAGAAGAAAAATCCTCTTGTACAAGATTCGAACCCGGGTCAGTAGATCACGAATACATCACTCTAACCACCAGGCTATCCCGTCTTGAACACAACACCAGTGTACCTGTGGCTTTTTCTCGTTGTTTCTTTATTATGTTTTGTTTTCGTTTTCTTTTATTTTGTATTTGTTTGTTTTTCTCATCCGTTCTTACCAGCACGAATGGCCTACTCTTCTAAAAGGCAGACCGGGCTTTAACGTGTATACAATACAAAGATAGTCTGCGTGCATTCTCGCACGGTGCCCTCGATTTACAGTCTCATCCGAAGGGCTTTTTGAGTCAGTAAAGGTAAACGGTAAAGGTGTCCAATAACCTATGTGGTTGTAGGGGGAGTGAGGCGTCAGAGACCTCAGCTTCTCTAAGGGGCCAGCATATTGAGGGTGGTGGCGCCCATCTCTCCTCTCCCTCGCTGCTTTTACCTTCCCTGACCCTAAAGAGGGGAGGTACCCATGATTTACCGCTGAGTCAGTACTGGTGCTAAATCCATAGGGAGAAAAATGCCCTTGAACGGGTGTTTTGATGGTGGCTCGAACCCGGGCCGACAAATTAGTAGTTCAACACTCTAACCACTAGGCTATCCCGCTCCCCCAACCACACATACACATTCCACCCAAAACCCACCCAACAAACACAACACCCCCCCACACACACCCACACACCAACAGGGACGGGATACCTGGGGTTACAGTGAGTTTCATATCTGCTGACCCGGGTTCGATTTCTCGTTCAAGGGGGATGTTTTTCCCCTGGATTAACATCATGCAGATCCACCTCCCAAAAAAGTCCTTCGGATGAGCTAAAACCGGGCCCATGTCGAACGCACGCAGAAAATTTTGCGCACAAATTTTAAAAACCCTTTCCGCTTTTCGAAAGTAGGCCATTGTGTGCCGGGGGGGAACTGAGGCAAAATTATAAAACTGCATACCCCGGGGCAGTTTTTTTGTAAAAACAAATACTTATTCCATTATCCTCAAAATAAAAATTTTTAAAAAATAAAATCAAAAAAACACACACCGTCTATTTTTAACCATGTCTACAAATGTAGTTTTTGGTGTCATTTTTTTTCAAAGATAAACCCTTTTTTTCTATTTTTGTTAAACTTTATTTATTTTATTCTTTTATTTCGAGGATAATGGAAAAACACTCATGTTTTTTTTTCGATCCATCCCCGTTTTATGCGGTTTTGTCAAGTTTTTCATCTTTTCCCCGGGGAAAACAATGGTGTTTTGTAGGGGACCTACAGGTAAAGGGGTGGCTGAAGTATAAAAATCAGTCGTAAATTTTAATTTAAGCAACTTTTTCTTAGTTATACAAGCCACAGGGTTTTCTGTCCCTCTGTCGCTGTGGTGGGTGCTGTCTGTCTGTATTCTTGTGTCTGTCTGTATTTTTGTGTCTTTGTCTTCGTCCCGTAGGGATGTTTTCGTCTGTCTGTATGTATGTAGTTGTCTGTGTCTACTCCTGTGTTTAAATTTAAATTTTAAAGTCTCTTCAGATTGGAAATACGTGGTGTGTGTGTGTGGGGGGGGGGGGGGGTGAGGGGCGGGGGTGTGTGTTGTGTCTGTGTCTGGGCGTGTTGGGTGTGCGAGGTGTTGGGAGTTTGTTTGTTGGTGTGTGTGTGTGTGTGGGTGGGGGTGTGGGGGTGTGTGGGTGTGTGTGGTGTGTTGGGTGTGTGTGTGTGTGTGTTGGTGGTATATGGAGAGAGAGAGAAGAGAGAAGAGAGAAACTAATAGAAAAAATTGTGTAACACACACACAATACACCCCACGCCCGCGCGTGGCGCAAAAAAGCAGACAACAGACAGACAGACAGAGATTGAGGCCAATGGATTTTTTCAACACATTTTATAACAAACATTGATCATCTCTCTTCCTCTCTCTCTCCTCCCTCTCCTCTCTCTCCTCTCCTCTCTCTCTCCTCTCTCTCGCTCTCTTCCTCTCTCCCTCTCTCCTCTCCCTCTCCTCCCCTCCTCTCCTCCCCTCTCTCCCTCTCTCCCCCCCTCCTCTCTCTCCCCCTCCTCTCCTTCTCTCTCCCTCTCTCCCTCCCCTCCCCCCCTCTCTCTTTTATAACTCTTTTACCTTATCAAAGTTGATTAAAAGTCCCCTTAAAAAAAATTTTTCTAAAGTAAAATTAATTTTAAACTTAGATGCCCACACAGACGCCTTTGTGTTTTGGGGGGTGGGGAGTGTGCCGTGCTGTGTGTGTGCGTGCGTGCGTGGGGTGCGTTTGGGGTGTGGTGTGTGGTGTGGTGTGGGGGTGGTTGGTGTGGTGTGGTGTGGTTTTGGTGTGGTGGGGTTGGGGGTGTGTGGTGTGTGTGTTGTGTAACAAAATTCCGATTTTTTTGTCATGTATTGTGTGTTTGTGTGTGTGTGTGTGTGTGTGTGTGTGGTGGTGTGTGTGTGTGTGTGTGTGTGTTGGGGTGTGTGTGTGTGTGTGGTGTGTGTTGGGGTGTATGAGTGTGGTTGTTTTTTGTAACCAAAAATTTCCCATTTTTTTTTGGTTTGTGTGTGTGTTGGGTGTGTTTGTGTGTTGTGTGTGTTTTGTGTGTGTGTGTGTGTTGTGTGTGTGTGTGTGTGTGTGGGGTTGTTGTAAAAAAA
>CM054141.1:17333103-17343582 GCA_028751875.1 Rapana venosa | reverse complement strand
AAAAAAAACGCTGTAATGGGAAAAACGTTTGAAAAATGTCAAAGAAAGTACAGTGTGCTCGAGGCTGAAGTGAAAATCACATTCAAAAAAGGCACACAACCACCCCACACGCACGCACATACGTACAAAAGCACGCACACCGCGCGCGCTACACACCACACACACACAAAACCAACCACACACAACACATGTGAATTGAGGGGTTAGAGGTAAAAAAACACCTCCCCCAGAAAGCAAACGCCGGGTTTGGAAGTGTGGGGGGGTGGGGGGGGGGGGAAAGGGGGGGGGGAAGATCCCCTTTTGGGGCCCCCGAAACTTCCCCCCCCCCCCCCCTCCCCACCCATTGACCACGAGTGGCGGCCTGGGTGCTAGCCTTTCGGGAGACGAAAAAGCGCACGTAAAGAAGCCACGGAAAACAAAGGGTTTTTGTCCCTGGAAAAAATCTTAAATAATAATTTAAATTAATAATAAAAAAGAAAACATTGAAGGGAAATAAATACAGTTGCAGACAGAAAAAAGAGAAAAAAAAAAATATATAATTATGGGTAGCGGCTCGGCGCAATAAAAAACGCCGGCAACAAGAGATTTGTCCCTGGCAAAATTCTATTTAAATAAAAAATAACAATAAAAATAAAAAAAAAACACTCGATAGAGGAAATAAAACAGTTGCAGACGAAAAAAGAAAAAATATATATATAAAATTTTAAGGGTTTTGCGCTGTTTGGCGCACAAAAAAAGAACCAGGGCAAAAAGAGATTTGCCCTGGCAAAATTCTATTTAAAAAAAAATTAATATAGTAAAAAATAATAATAATAAAAATAAAAAAATTTTCTCTGATAGGGAAAAAATACGTGCGACAGAAAAAAAAAAAAATTAAAAAAAAAAATGAAATGGGAGCGGCTTGGTACCCACCTCCCTGGGAAAAAGGAGGCAGCCCAAATTTCAAGCAAAAAAAATTGGCCTGACTTTTTATTTTTTTTTTATATTTTTATTTTTAAGGGGTTAAGGGAAAAAGCACTCATGTGTTTTTTTCACCCCCAGCCCCGTGTGTATGCGGTTTTGTCAATCGTTGTATCTGTTCCCCCGGCTGTCACACAATGGCCTTTTTGGGGGGGGAAAAAGCAGAACAGGATTTAACTGTGGGCAAGATGTTCGCATGCTTCGCCAGGGGGCCTTGGTTTTTGCTATCCAAAAGATTTAAAATAGATAAATAAAATTAAAAAAGTAGAAAATGACTCAATTGCCCGGTAAAAGGTACTTAAGCTTCACACTGGAAAAAAGCATTGTTGTGGTGGGGGGGGGGGGTATGGATTTTTGTTGTTTGGGTTTTTTTGTTTCTTTTTTTTTGGGGGGGGGGGGGGGGAGGGATGGGGGGAGTTGGGGGGGGCTTTTGTTGTTGTTGTTGTTGTCTTTGTTTTTTTTTTAAAAAAACGGTGGGGTTAAACCTTGACATCTCATGCGGTTTTGAAGCGAAACGTTTTATCGAGACAGACTTGGCCCCCCCAAAAAACTGTGTCAGTTATTATTGATGAGCTAATTCCCAAGGGCCTACATTAAAATGTTGTTGGTTGTAAAATCGTTTTGAGATTACCTTTCACCCAGACAAGTCTTAAAAAAACCCCCGCCTCTCCTTTTTTAAAAGGAAGAAAAAAAACCCTCAAATGGAGTATGGCTGCCTATATGGCGAGGTGCTTAAAAAAGGTCATACACGCTAATTCTCACCCATGTGTACTTCCTATTTTTACAGGGTTCCCGGGGTGGTATGAGTAGATTTGGGGCAGTTCGGGGTGACCCCGGGTGTAAAGCTGGGGAAGCAAACAACAACATCTAACAGATATCCTTTTGTTTTGTTTTTTTTTGGGGGTTGTTTTTGGGTTTTTTCTTGTGTGTGTGGGTTTTTTTTTTTTTGGGGGGTCCCAACCCTTGTAATGCTCGGGATCCGTCATATAAAATAGCATCTCCCCCTTGTTGGAAATTCGTGCTACAATTCCCTCTTTTCTATCCCTCTTTTTGTTTCTGCAGAACATCTTGCGCACATTTTTAAACCTGATCGTTTTTTTGTTAATGATGGCCATTTTTCCCGGTGGGACAGAGGACAAAATTTACAAAAACCGCTACCCCGGGGGATGGATGAATTTTTTTATTAAAAGCCCCGAATGCTTTTCCCCATCTCCTCGATAAAAAAAAGAAAAAAAACATGAATTTTTTGTAAATGTCTTTTCCTTTTTTTCTTGTCACCCCCTTTCCCTTTTTTGTCTTATTAATGTATGCCTTCTTGGGCCCATTCTCCTGCCTTTTTTTTAAAGAAAGATTTATACTAGTCTTCTTTTTCCAAATCCCCGAAGTCGGATGCGTGGGGCCCTGATTTTCAGGCGTTTTAACGGTTCCCAACGCTTTTTAGCTAAATTTGGGAATGACAGTGTTGCTCCCTGAGCGTTTGTGAAGAAGAAGAAGAAGTTCTGTGCGCCATCTCACCCCTACTTTAGGGAGGCTCGTTGCCCCGTAGTTTTCTTTTTAGTCTTCTCCAGTTCACAATGAGTTTTTAGCGATGATTAATGTCCGACGATAGAAAAGTGTGTTGTGGTGTTAGGTGTGTAGGTTGTGTTTTGTGTGTGTGTGTGGTGTTGTGTGTGTGTGTGTGTGTGTGTGTGTGTGTGTGTGTATGTTGTTGGGGTGTGTGTGGGGGTGTGTGTGGTGTGTGGTGGTGGTTGTTGTGTGTGTGGGGTGAGGAGGAAGGAGAGAGGGGAACCCATAAAAAAGGGGAAGCGAGAAGAGAGAGAAAGGGAGGAAGAGAGATGTGTGTGTGTTGTGTGTTGTGTGTGTTTGTGTGTTGTGGTGTGTGTGTGTTGTGTGTGTGGTGTGTGTGTGTGTGTGTGGGGACGCGCACACATACAGGGGGAGCGGAGGACAGAGAGACGCAGAGAGGAGAAGAGAGAGGAAGGGGAGGTGGTGTGTGTGTGTGTGTTGTGTTGTGTTGTGTGTGTGGTGTGTGTGTGTGGGGGTTTGTGGGTGTGTGTGTGTGTGTTTGATGTGTGTGTGTTGTGGTATGTGTTGTGTGTGTGTGTGTGTGTGGTGTGTGTGTGGTGTGTGTGTGTGTGGAAGACCACACACAAAGACGCAGTGGTGTGTGTGTGTCTGTCTGTTGTCTGTCTGTCTGTCTTGTGTGTGTAAAGACCCACACACAGAGATAGAGAGTGGTGTTTCTGGGGTGCGTGCGTGCGTGGTGCTTTTTGAGTGTGTTGGTGCGTGCGTGCGGGCGCGCGCCGCGAAAATTGTTGTGTTGTTGCGCCACCCCCATTTGTATGTGTGTGCGGGGGCGTCGTCCTATGTATGTGTGTGCAGCTTTTCCGCATCGGTGTGTGTGTGGCGTGGTTTGTGCGTGTGGGTCCCTGCAAACGTGCGTTTTTTACAAGCAATAACTATGAGGCTGTTTTCACGAGCCTCTCTCCTGTCTTATCTCCCATTCAGCATAAAAAATCCCCTGAAGCCTACAGCGCCCTTTTCAAAACAGATACTTCTAGCCTGGGTTATCTTTCGGATGAACCAAAAAGAAAAAAAAGGGAAAAAAAAATTTAATAATCAAAAATCAAAAAAGTCTCCTGCGGCACCGCGTATTTCCTCTCTTCTCTTTCCTCTCTCTCTCCTCTCTCTCTCTCTCTCTCTCTCATCCTCTCTCTTCTCTCTCACAACACAAAACCCACCCCGGGCGCGGCGCGCCACGCACGCACGCACGCACGCACCAAAACACACCCCAAAACACACAACACCACACACACAAGCTTTTTGCCCTTTATCATGAATCTCTGTCTCTTTGTTGTGTATTGTTGTGTGGTGTGCATGCATGCGTGCGAGCGTGAGTGCGTGGGGCGTGCGGCAAACGTGGTGTGTGTATGGTGTGCGCGCGCGCGCGCGCCGTGCCGCATGCGTGCGTGCGTGCGTGGTGTGTGTTGTCTCTTGTCTTCTGTCTGCTCCCTTGCCTGTTTGTCTGTCGTCTGTCGTCTGTCTGTCGTCTCTCTCTTCTCTTCTCTCCTCTCTCTTCTCTCCCTCTCTCCTCTCTCTCTTCTCTTCTCTCTCTCTCTCCTCTGTTTTCCCCTTTGTACTGAATCCATTTTTTCTCTTTGTCTCTGTCTCCATGTTTTCTGTCTGTTCCCCGTCTCTGTGTTTGCTGTTGCTATCGTCTTCTCTCTCCACTCTTTTTTCCGCCTCTCGTTACGCACACACCGCACGCGCTCGGCACGCCACACACACCAACACACCCCCAAAACCCACCCATCAAACCCCACACACCACACAAAACCCCCCACCTTATAAAACGCACAACACACACACATAACACACAACCCCACCCCCACCCATACCCCAAACGCCCCCCCCCACACACAACACCACACACAAACCCAACATAACAAACACACACCCACACACACACACCCCACTCCCCCCAACCCCCCCAAAAACCCCCCCCACCCCCCCCCCCCCCACACCCCCCCCCATAATACACCACACACACCCCACACCAAACACACACACACACCACAGCGAGGCAGCTAGCGTCAAAGTTTACTGATTCCCACCCAGAAATTTAATTCCTTCTGTCACGGCTTTTTCCTATTTCTGTAAATTGAACATTGAAAGGGAGTTTTTTTTCTGAAATAACTTTGCTGGAGTCTGTTACTTTCCTTAATACGGGGAAAAAAAAAACCCATTATTCCAAAAATAGTCTTTTACACTCACACCACACCACGCACGCGTGCGCCGCACATACATACACACACGCCGCATGCTCGCACACCACCCAAACAACATACACACCACACCAAAACAACACCACACCAACACCACAACACCAAAACCACACACACATACAAAGGGGGGACTAAATGTAAAAACAAGCAATGAGTTTTTTTGTTCCATTATCCCGAAAAAAAAAGATGGGGGTTTTTTTTTAAAGAAGAGATAGATAGTAGATAAAAGATAGAAAATAGATAATAGATAGATAGATAGATAGTAGATAATGTGTTAGATAGTTAGTAGAAGATAGGTGATGGGGATGAGGATGGATGGATGGTGGATGGATGGAGAGAGAGATAGGAAGAGACAGACAGACAGGCCACTTTATACACACAAACACAAACCAACCAAACACACACACACACCACCACACACACACACACACCGGGAGGATGGGGGGGGGGGGGTCCCCCGTCTTAGCTTTGCGTCGCAATCTGACGCCCTGATTTAAATCCGTTACAAATATTTGGTGGAGTCGTTTCTTCCCCACCACTGCTAGAAATTGTCAAGAAGCCGGTTATAAAAATTAGTCATTGCGCGCGCGCGCGCCCACACAACTACACACGGTGGGCGGCCACGCCAAACTTTTTCTATACCCTATTCTTTACACTACATCTATACACTTACCTGTATACTATATTTTTCCCCATTTCTGTACATTTTATCGATACCTTTTTTTGCCTACTGTACCTAAACTGTGGCCATATTTTCTAAAACCCTACCTATACACATATCATCCACTTTTTATACATATTCTATCGCTTATTATAAAATATATTTATGCACTTCTCAATCCTAACCATTATTTCCCATATTTTTAAATTTTTCAAACACTTTATCAGTAATATATTTCACTATTATCACTTTCTATACATTTTTTAATAAATTTTTTTTTATACCCATTTCTTCACTATTTTTTTTTCACCACTCTTTACACTCTATAACACTACATTTTAACTATAATATTTACACACATGTAACACTACCCCTTATCTAACCCTTATACTATACACCTTATCCTCCTTTTCTATACACTACATTTCACTAATCTATTCACGTATCATTTCCTATATTTATCCTTAGTCTGCACCCTTAACTTTAAAACATATCTATTTATTTTTTTTTTATTTTTATTTCGAGGAAAGGAAAAAAGCAGCATGTGCTTTTTCATATGTCCCCCCTGGTATAGTTTTTTAATTTTTTCAACCGTTCCCCCCGGCCACAAGCCTCTCTATCTTGCCTATTCTTAGCTATAATTACACATCTATACCCTAAAAATTCACACTATAATATACATAAAAATTCACACTAATTTACACTAATCCATACACTCTATCTTCCTTGCATTCCCAAGGTTGGTTGGAAACCCTTTTTTAGTAAGCCATTACGGGTTGTGGGGGGTTTTCGTGAGAGAAATAATTATCATCTCGTGAATTAGCCTCCTTTCTTGTTATTTAAGTAACAACCATCTCTCTCTCTCTCCTCTCCTCTCGCTCGCCCCCTCGCGGCTCGTCCCCTACACACCTCCCTCACACACACACAAAACCCAACACACACCCCCCACAACAACACACACCCCACACAACAACACACACACACAACAAACACCACCACACACCACAAAACAACAGAGTGAGAGAGAGAGAGAAAGAGAAAAAGAGGTCTGTCTGCTGTTGCGTCTGTTGTCTGTTGTCTCTTCCTTTTCTCTCTCTCTTCTCTCCCCCTCTTCTCTCTCTCCTCTCTCTCTCTCTCTCTCGCCCCTCTTCTCTTGTCTCTCTTTCTGTCTCTCTCTGTCTCTCCGCTCTCGCTCTTCTGTCTCTCTTGTTTCTCTCGCTCCCTCTCTTCTCTTGTCTCTTGTCTCCGTCCCCCCCTCTTTCTCTCTCTCTCTTCTCTCTCCCTCTCTCTCTTTTTCCCCCTCTTCTCTCTCTCCCGGGATTGATCAATATGGCTGGCTTTCTCTACGCAAGGAAAGCTGGAATTGTATTTTTATTTTAAAAAACACGCTTCTTGTGTAATCCCCTGTCTGTTGCCTGTCTGTTATCTGTCTGCTATCTGTTTGTCTGCCTGGTGTCGTCTGTCGTCTGTCGTCTGCTTCTGGGATCTGGGGCTGTCTATCTGGCTGGGTGTTATCTGTCTTTTGGGTGGGTGTCTATTGGGGTGTTATTGGCTTTGTCTATCTGTCTGCTATTGGTGGCTGGTGGCGTCTATCTGGTGTCTGCCCTTTTGGCTTCTTTGGCTTTCTTTCTATCTGGCGGCTGTCATCTGGGTTCCATCTGGGGTCTGTCTACTGGCTGTTACCCACTGGCTGGCTGTCTATCGATGCTTCTGGGTGGCTGTGTCCCATTGGTGGCTGTCTATCTGGGTGTCTATTTGGGGGGCTGCTACTGATGTCTACTGGCTGTCTATCTGGCTGCCCGTCTGTCTATTGGCTGTTTATCTGGTTCTGTCTATCTGGCTGGCTGGCTGTTTTTTGGTGTCGGCGTCTTCTGTCTTCTGGCTGTCTGGCTGTCTGTCTATCTGTCTGTTATGGGGGTCTATCTGGCTGTCTGGCTGTGTGTCTATTGGCGGCGGCTGTCTGTCTATCTGGTGGGTGTCTATCTGTCTATGGCTGTCTATTGGCTGGTGGCTGCTATCTGGTGTCTGTCTATCGGCTTCTGCTTTTTGGCTGCATCTGGGGACTGGGGTGTCTTCTACTGTCTGGCTACTTTTTGGCTGTTAAACTGCTGGCTGGGGTGCTATCTGGCTGGGGTGTTGTCTATTGGGTGTCTATTGGCTGGCTGTCTTGGGTGTCTATCTGGCTGTCTGACTGTCGTTGTCAATAGTCCGTTCAATTTTTTTTTCTTATGCATGAAAATTGATAGGGGTGAATTTGCATGGAAAAATCCAACAGCAATTTATGTATTTTTTTCATTTGTCTTTTTTTATATTATTCTTCGCTCGCTTGTATTGCACGTTTTAAATTATTTCGTGTTCTTTTTTGCTTTCTTTTTTCGCATAGGTGGAGTAAAACAAAAAAAAGCATTGTTATGCTTATTTCTATAACACCTCTAAATAAAATGTGTTTCTTGGTTTTATTGTTCTGTCTGTCTACGGTGCATCTGGTTTGGGTGGCTGGCTAACTGGTTAGTTGCTATCTGCTGACCTTACATGTAGCAGCTTTTTCAAAACAGTCCTACATTTTATAAAAAAATTGTTTTGTGCTGATTTTTGCCCAACACAAAAAAGACAATTTTTTTTTTTTTTTTCTTTTATTTTGAGGTTTTTTTGGAAAAAAGATTTTATGTGCTTTTTTTTTCCCTCCTTCCCCGGTGTAATCGTTTTGTCAACTTTTTCATCTGTTCCCACCGGACACATGGCCCAGCTTCCCCAAAAAGGGGGTTTTTAAAGTTTGTGGCAAAATGTTCTGGGGCGTTGCACACGGGACTGGTTTTTAGTTCTTTCCCAAGGAATTTTTAAAGGGGGAAATGGGTCTGAAAAGATGTTAACCCCCAGAAGAAAAATCCTCTTGTACAAGATTCGAACCCGGGTCAGTAGATCACGAAACACACTCAACCCCCGGCTTTTCCCCTCTTGAACCAAAACCAGTGTACCTGTGGCTTTTTTTCTTGTTTCTTTATTTGTTTTTTTTTCGTTTTTCTTTTATTTTGATTTGTTTTTTTTTCTCATCCCTTCTTACCGCACGATGGCCCACCTTCTAAAAGGCAGACCGGGGTTTAAAAGTGTATACAATAAAGTGTCTGGGGCATTTTCCACGGTGCCTCGATTTACATCCTCCCAAGGGGTTTTTGAGTCAGTAAAAGGGAACGGTAAAAGGGTCCCCAAAAACCTATTTTGTAGGGGGAGTGAGGCGTCAGAGACCCGCTTCTCTAAAAGGGGCCGCTATTTGGGGGGGTGGGCCCATCTCTCCCCTTTCCCCGCTCTTTTCCTTCCCCGACCCCAAAGAGGGGAGGTACCCATGTTTACCGTGAGTAGTTTGGTGCTAAAACCATAGGGAGAAAAAATGCCCTTGCGGGGTTTTTATGGGGCTCGAAACCCGGGGCCTCAATTTGTAGTTCAACAATCTAACCACTAGGCTTTTCCCTCCCCCTGAACCCACATACACTTTTTCCCCCCAACCCACCCAACCACAACCCCACCCACACACCACACCACCACCACAAGGACGGAAGCCTGGGGTTACAGTGTGTTTTATGATCTGCTGATCCGGGTTCGATTCTCGTTCAAGGGATGTTTTTCCCCCGGAGTTAACATCGTGGATCCACTTCCCAAAAGCCTTTGGTTTTAACTATAAACCCGTGGTCCATGTCGAACCACGCGAACATCTTGCGCACACGTTAAAAAACCGTTCCCCTTTTTGTAAGGTAGGCCTTGTGTGCCGGGTGGGGAAATGAGGCAAAATGTATAAAACGCATAACCGGGGGAAAATTTTTTGTAAAAAGCATATGAGTACTTATTCCATTACCCGAAATAAAGAATTTTTTAAAAAATAAAATAAAAAAACACACCTTGTCTACTTTAACCCTAGTTTACAAAGGGGTTCTTGTGTATTTTTTTTCAAAGTCACCCTTTTTCATTTTGGGGAAAACTTTAATTTATTTTTTTTCGAGGATAATAATTTGACTTGTGTTTTTTTTCGATAAGGTCCCCCCCCGTGTTTTTTTTTTCGTTTGGATCGGGTTTGGGGCCCAAGGGGTTTTGTATGTCCCACGGGAAAGGGGTTTCGTGGAGGGTGATAAATTATCAGTCGTAATTAAATTTTTAAACATACTTTTTTTTTAGTTTTTCAAACCAGCAAGGATTTTCTGTCCCTGTCTGTCTGTCTTGTGTGGTGTGTCTGCTGTCTGTTGTCTGTGTGTTGTCGGGATGTCTTTTGTTTAGGGCTGTCTGTCTGTTGTAGTCTGCTGTCTGCTGTATTATGATGTATTTTTCTGTGTCTAGTCTTGGTTCAAATTTAATTTTAAAGTTCTTCACTTTTGAAATACGTGTTGTGTGTGGTGGGGGGGGGAGGGGTGGGGGGCGGGTGTGTGTGTTTGTTGGTCTGTGTCTGTGTGTGTGTGTGCGATGTGGTGTGGGTGTGGGTGTGTGTGGTGTGTGGTGTGGGTTTTGGGGGTGTGGTGTTTTTTGTGTGTGTGTGTGTGGGTTGTGTGGGTTGGGTTGTGTGGTTTTTTTTGTGTGTGTGTGTTTGAAGGAGAGAGAGAGAGAGAGAAGGCAGAAAATAAGAAAAAATATGTGTGTTAAAAACCCCACAAACACCCCACGCCGCGCGTGTGCCAAAAAGAGACAGACAGACAGACGACAGACAGGTTGAGAGCCCAAATGGGTTTTGCAACAACATTTTATAACGAAACAGGTTTTTTTCTCCTTCACTCTCTTCTCTCTCTCTCTCTCTTCTCTCTCTTCTCTCTCTCTCTCTCCTCTCTCTCCTCTCTCTCTCCTCTCTCCCTCTCTCTCCCTCTCTTTTCTCCCCTCCTCTCCCTCTTTTCTCTCCCCTCTCTCTCTCTCCCTCTCCCTCTCCTTCTCTCTCTCCCTCTCTCCTCCCTCTCTTTTCCCTCTCTCTCCTTGTATAACTCTTGACCTTATCAAGTTAAATTAATGTCCTTAAAAGATATTTTCTAAAGGTTAAAATTTAAATAAGCTTAGATGCCCACACAGACGCGCTTGTGTGTGTGTGTGTGTGCATGTGTGCGC
>CM054141.1:17318103-17330603 GCA_028751875.1 Rapana venosa | reverse complement strand
TAACATGCGATTTTTAAAAACATTTCAATGCCGATTTTGAATCAACGCAAAGAAGAATTTGAAATATACCCAACGGCAAAATCAAAGATATAAGTAAGACCCTTAGTATTGCTACAAGTTCTGCTGTAAATATCGAGTGATGTTACCAATATAATATGATTTTTCAATTTTTAACGCTGGTATAACAAAAGCAGAACCTGTTTCTTATTATCTAGGCGTGATCCATCTGTATAAATTTGTAAATGGTCAAAAATATTTATGAAGGATGTGGGATCGGACATCAGCAACCATTATAAATTTTGGTTGTCATTCTTGTTTTCATTAGACACCTCTATATCAAAGTGTGCTTTATTCATCTCCCATGATGGGCCAAAGGGAAGATTGCTTCTCGTGTGTCCATGCTGTGTTGATTGACTTCAGGTTTTCTACCCGATCAGACACATATGTACTTATGGGCTTAAAGAGGAAAATATATTTCGCTCTTTTAGGAAAATTAAACTCTGATTTCACTTCTATTTCTTCTGAAATAAAGTTTTCTGTCGTTTTTTTTTCTAAGCAAATATTTAGCACATGCCCGTTGACGGTAATCATCTAAAGGCAATAGCCGATTCGTTATATGTTCCCAGGGCTGAGGCGTGATAAGGCACACCAAAAGCCCGTCTGTATGCTTTGCAGTCTATACTTTGTAACTTTTTAAGTAAATACTTAGGCGCACTGAAAAAGACCTCTTGACCATACGATAATTTTTAACGAATAAGGGATGTTGCTAAATATTTCATATTTAATGTGTCTTGGCCCCAGAACTGTTTACTTACCCTCTTCAAAAAGTTTAAGCCTTTCTTTGCTTTAGTTAAATTGTCTTCGATATGTGCATTCCAAGTTAGCTTAGAAGTGAGAATAACACCCAAGAACTTTACGGTGTCTTATACTCAATCATGTTGGTCCCAATTCCCAAATGCTGGTAGGTCATCTGGATTTTAAATTCCATTGTTAAAAAGCACAGTGTACGTTTTTTTCTGTGGATAAAGTAAATCCATTTCGAGCATATAATTATCGATGTTGTTAAGCTGGTTCTGGTATACCTTTTTAATGTAGTTTAACGCTCTTTTTGGTGTGTTTCGTTTCATAGAAACATTCATCCACATACATATATCATCTGCATATTGTACTAAGACGACTTCCTTCGACAATTTCATAGGAAAGATCATGCAGCAAAACATTAAATAAGAGAGGCGATATTACAGAACCTTGGGAAGTCCCATATGAAGAGATCTAAACTAGAATATGATTTAGCTACTCTAACCTGTATACTTCTATTAGTCAAAAAACTTTTAATATAATTATAAAAAATGCCCAGAAAAGCCCAGATCTTAAGTTTATGTAGCAACTTAGCATGCCAAACTGTGTGTGTGTGTGTGTGTGTGTGTGTGTGTGTGTGTGTGTGTGTGTGTGTGTGTGCGCGCGCGCGCGCGTGTGTGTGTGTGTGTGTGTATGAGTGTGTGTATGAGTGTGTGTATGAGTGTGTGTGTGTGTGTGGTGTTTGTGTAACCAAAACTTCCGATTGTTTTGTCAGTGTGTGTGTGTTTATGTAACAAAAAAATCCCATTTCTTTGTCAATGTGTGCGTGCGTGCATGCGTGGATGCGTGCGTGTGTGTGTGTGTATGTGCGCGCGCGCTTTAGGACCAAATCTCCATTTTCTTACTCAGGTAGGACTGAGACAGTTATTATTGGCGTCTTGTTTCTATGGTTGTGTCCACCGTTTTTTTATCTTATTCAACTGGTTTGTATAATGAAAGGTTTTTGACACTGATACGGGATAGGTCAGTGGTCAGAGCACTCGCTTTCCCACCAGCCAAGTTCTGACCACTGAGCTATGGTTGCAAGAGAAACAAGTTATAATTATCCAAAAGTAGGCAAGAAATTACAGTGGTTTTATTTTCTTTCTTTCTTTTTTTTTGTTGGGGGGGAGGGGGGAGGGGGAGAGAGGGGATGGGGGGTTGTTTTGCTTTTTTTAAATACCTTTTTTTTTGTTTTTTTGTTTGGGATTTAGGGTGGGTTTTTTGGAGGGGGTTATTTATTTATTCATTCATTCATCCATTTATTTAATGTGTTTATTACAACTTTTTAAAATTTTTGTTTTATTTTATTCTTTTATATCGTGGATATACATCAAGTCCCCGTGTGTATGCAGATTTGCATGTGGTTGTGGCTTTTGGTTGTGTAGGCGGTGTATACGGTTTTGTAAATTGTGTCATCCGTTCCCACCGGCACACAATGGCCTACTCTTCCGAAAAGCGGAACAGGATGTAACGTGTGCGCAAGATGTTCTGCGTAACGTTCGCACACGGGGCCTCGGTTTATAGTCTCATCCGAAGGACTTTTGGGGAGAGTGCAGTCTGCACTATTGACGTTAACCCCAGGGGAAAATATCTCCCTTGAACGGGAATCGAATCCGGGTCGTCAAATTGTGAGCGCAATGTTCTAACCACTAAGCTATCCCGCCCCCCTCCCCCCCCACCCCCCAGATGCACACCACACACACACACACACACACTCACATACACACACACACACACACACACACACACACACACATAACACACACACACACACACACACACACACACACACACACACACACACACACACGACTAAACGGAAAAAAACAAACGCCTACAAGACACTATTAATAAACAAAACACCAGGCAGGAAGACAGAGAAGAAAATAAACGTAAACAGGACACCGTTCATTGAAGTGATCAACAAGTTACCGCAAAAGGGAGCCTGGACTAATTGAATCATATCGATGCAGACAGGATCCCATAGGAACATAATAGCATTCTATATGAAGCATTTTATTGATCTAAATGAAAGCATTTGACGTTTGATAAAAAAAAAAACATTCATCAGTGGGGAATAGAATAGACTAAACAAGAGAGTGGTGTGGTGGTGGGGGGGGGGGGGGGGGTGCTGTTGTTGTTGTTGGTGTGTTTAACAAGAGATGGTGGTGGTGGTGGTGGTGGAGGTGAGGGTGGTGGTGGTGATGTTGTTGTTGATGTTGTGTTGGGTGGATATTAAAACAAGAAGATGGTTGGTGGTGGTGGTGGTGTGGTGATGTTGTTGTTGTTGGGTGTTTAACAAGAGAATCATGGTGGTGGTGTGATGTTGTTGTTGTTACTGTTGTTGTTGTTATTGGTGGTGGAGGTGTTATGTTGGTGGTGGTGGTAGTTGTGATGCTGGTGGTGGTGTTGTTGATGTTGTTGTTACTGTTGTTGTTATTGGTGGGGAGGTGGTGATGTTGGTGGGGTGGTGGTGGTAGTTGTGGTGGTGTTGAGAGTGGTGGTGGTAGTGTGTGTGTGTGTGTTGTATGTGTGTTTGTGTTGTGTTGTGTGGTATGTGTAAGATGTTGTGTGTTTTTCGTCCCTTCTTTAATGTAAGCGGCTTTACACGTAAAGTGATATTTTAGACAAACAAGACTATGTTCGAATGTGGGTGTTTATGTTGGTAGATGTGTTGGTGGTTCGCTGTGGTCTGTGTGATTGTGTGTGTGTGTGTGTTGTGTGGTGTGTGTGTGTGTGTGTGTGTGTGTGTTTTTTTTAGTGTAAGTGTGTGTGTTTTTGTGGTATGGTAGACAAACATCACGACACTCACGCCACATACACAATGGTACTAGCCCCTTACACGCTCACACAACATACACACACCAGACACACGCACACTCGCACATACACACACACACACACACACACACACACAGAGGAAATCGTGAATCAAGAATTCTAATTTCCCGAGAGCTCAAGAATGACAACAACACAATCTCACACACAACAAAAAATATACAACTCAATGGAATCAGCTTGAACAATATAATGGGACAACAAACAAACAGGGATGTAATAAGCAATCAAGCAATCAGCACATTTATATCCATAACGGTATCCTTTTTGAACCACAAACACACGAAAAGTATGAAAATAATAAGAAATAGAATATAATATATATAATATATATATATATCTTTACTTTAAGGCTGAATACCAAAGAAACACCTGTTATAGGTGATTGTAATTGCATTGAATGTATTGTAATTGTATTACTATAATTGCATATGTGTTGTATGTTGAATGTATTGATAATTGTTTATTATATGCATTGTGTGTGTTGTATAGATTTATGCCTTTAGGTAGAACCTGAAACGTAGTGTAGATGTTACATGGATTTGTACTAGTGTAGGTGTATGTTGTGTAGCTATGTACTAGTATAGTGTATGTACGTAGTGCATGTTTGTGTAGTTGTAGTATAGTGTAGTGTAGTGCAGTTTGTTTAGTGTAGTGCATGATTTTTGTAGTTTTAAGTCTAGTGTAGCTCAGTGTAGTTATCGTAGCGTAGTGTTAGGTGTTCGTAGTGTTAGTTTTGGTTTTTTGTAGGTGGAGGGGCAGTGTTCGTTAGTATCACGTAAGTGTAAAGACGTTTCAGTGTAGTAGTGAGCCTAGTGTAGTGTTAGGAAAGTTGTAGTTTTGTGTAGCTTTGTGTAGTGTAATGAATATGTTAGTTAGTAAGTGATTGTGTTTGAAAGTTACGTAGTGTAGTAAAATGATAAATAATGTATGGAATTTATATAGGGGCTGAACTTGTAAGCAACAAATCAAAGCGCCAGATTTATTTTTTTAATGCCCGTGTATGCGGGTTTTTTTTTTTTTTTGTCATCTGTTCCCACCGGCACACAATGGCCTTCTCTTTCGAAAAGCGGAACAGGATTTAACGTGTGCGCAAGATGGTCTGCATGCGTTCGCACACGGGGCATCGGTTTATAGTCTCATCCGAAGGACTTGTAGTGTAGTGTAGTGTAGCGTAATGTTGTGTAGTGTAGTGTAGTGTAGTATATTGTACTGCATACCACTTTCAAACGAGGAAACACAGAAGAAGAAAATCATTCACAGCAGATTTCTCTGCGTGAAATACAGACCCCCCACCCCATCCCCACCCACCACCACCACCACCAAGGAGAGCGTGTCGCCACAAGAGCAGCGCCACCAATTTGTTTCCTTGGCGTTTTTTCCCCCTTGTCTCAATAATATGCATTCATTTTGTCTCCAATAGTAATGTGATAAAACATTGTTGTGACATTGTAACATTCAAAAACGCCTCTTTTCACCCAAAAAACTATGTGCTAGGAAAATCATATTATATATATATATATATATATATATATATAATATATGGAATTTATATAGCGCTGAATCTTGTAAACAAAACAAAAAAATCGAAGCGCTTGCACTCAATCATTTACAGGCATGCAACTTTCCTTAAACATAATGAACAACAGATACATATATATACCTTGAACACCATGATCACCAAAAGCCAAAAAACACAAAGATGCACCAAATAATTCAGAAAACCTCTTTATCTTGACCAAGTGGTCACTTGGTTGGTGGACAGAAGTCTCCTTGATGGCATGTTCAGTACACAAAGTTCAAATCCCGCCCCCCACCCCCACCCCTACCACCAAAAAAAAAATTTTTGCAATGATTTAAAAGCTGGAGAAAAAAACATGAAAATATTGACTGGGGTTTTTTTCCCTCTCTTTTAAGACAAAAAGAAAATTTATATATCATCATCATCATCATTTCCCTCTCCTCTCCTCTCTCTCTCCTCTCTCTCTTTCTCTCTCCCTCCTCTCTCTCTCTTTCTCCTTCCTCCCAAAACCAAAAGACTAATCCCCAGTTCTTAACATGGTTTCCCAAAAACAAAAAAACCATTTCTTTACAACCAAAACCAATTAAATTCAACACTTCAAAACCCAAAAGGGGAAAAATCGCTCCCTTTAAGGAAGCCAACAAGCAAAAAATCCACCGACCCCTATAATCCCGCCCCCCCCCTTGGGGAGAATTGGGCAGAGGGTTAAGACTTTTTCCTCCCAAACAAGTAACCCAGGGGTTCTGGGTTCGTTTCCCGCCTCGCCCTTTTTCCCCCCCACAAATCAACTGAATGTCAAAAATCCTTCGGAAAAAAAACCGGGGCCCCTGCGAAGCAAGCAAAATTTGCCAACTTTTAAACCGTTCCCCTGTTGAAAGAGTAGGAGGGGGGGAAAGGGGGAAAAAGGGGGGGGAAAAAAAAAAAACCATGGGGCATTAAAAAAAAAGATTTTTTTTTTCCCAAAAAAAAAAAAAACCCCCCCAGCCCACAAAGAAGGAAAAAGACAGACCAGGCCCCGACGCAGGAAAAAACAACAAAAACCCGCCCAAAAGACCCCCCGGGGATTTCCCCCCGGCTTTCTTGCCTTAGCCCGACCCCTGGGGTGGGGGTTGGCCAGGAAAAAAAACCCCCCCCCCCTCAAAGGGTTTTTCCCCCCTTTAACGAAAAACCCCCCCCCTGTTTCTTTCTTTTAAAAAAAAAAACCCAAAACCCCCCACTTTTCCCCCATTCCAGGGGGAAATTACCCCCATCCCCCCCCCCCCCCCCCCCCTTACCCCAAAAGGGGGGCCCAAAAACGGGGGTTTTTCCCCCCCCCCCCCTTTTTCCCCCCCCCCCATTTCCCCAAAATTTTGGGTTCAAATTTTTAAAAAAAAAAAAAATTTTTTTTTTTAAAAAAAAATTTTTTTTTTTAAAAAAAAAAAAAATTTTTTTAAAAATTTTAAAAACCCCCCCCCCCCCCCCCAAAAAAACTTTTTTTTCCCCTTCCCAAGCCCCCCTTTTTAAAATTTTTTCCCCCTTTTCCCCTTTTTTTTTTCCCCCCCAAACCCCCCTTTAAAAAAAAATTTTTTTGCAAAAATTTTTTCCCTTTTTTAAAAAAAAAAGTTGGGGGGGTTTTAAATTAAAGTTGGTTTTTCCCCCCCAAATTTTTTTTTTTTTTAAGTTTCCTTTCTTTAAAAAAAATTTTTTTTTTTTCCAAAAAAACCCCCCCTTTTTTTTTAAAAAAACCCCAAATAAAAAAAATTTTTTCCCCCCCCAAATTTTTAAAATTTTTTTTCCCCCCCTTAAATTTCCCCTTTTTCCCCAAAAAAACCCCCCCCCCTTTTTTTGGGTTTAAACCCCCTTTCCCCCCCCCCCTTTTTTTGGGTTTTTTAAAAAATTTTTTAAACCCAAAACAAAAAAACTTTTAAAACCCCCCGAAAACCCCAAAAAAAGGCCCCCACAAAATCCTTTTGCATTAATAAATTTTTCCCTTTTCCCTTTTTTGTTTTTAAAAACGAAACAACGTTAGCCTTTTTTCGTGGCGCCCTTCACTTCGAAAAAAAAAAATTCCCCCCCCACCAAAAACCAACGGTTGGGGTGGACTGCGATGGTTTTACTGTCAAGATTTTGTTTTCTTACTTGTTGTTCAAGTTATTATCAACTGCTATGTATCAGACCAGCCTATTATTATAATTATATCATCCTTTTCGAAATATACACAGAAAGAATGAGAACCATCTCTTTGTGCATTTTTTTCCGAATAGCGAAAACTAAAAAAAGACAAGAGATGATTTTTTAACATGAAAAAGTTGCGTGTGTGGTGTTCTTCTTGTTGTTGTGTTTTATTTTACTATGTTCAGACCAGTTATAGCCACTTTCACATCAGCATAATTGCAAACGCACACAAAAAAAAACAATTTTTTTTTCAAGTTCTGTTTGTTATCTAAGTCATACGGCTGAAAACTTACATGGTCTCTGCCGGCCATGCCAACAATTTTTCTCATTATCATTTATTTTGAGGGCTGTAATAATAATAATAATAATAATATCATAATCATCATCATCAGAAGATACTGAATTTATATAACGCTGAATCTTGTAAAGCCAACAACAAACCAAAGCGCTTGCATTCAAAACGTACCATTAAAGCATTCCACACCTAATTATCTTTCCTTCTTCCTTTTTTTGTTTCAAATAATCAGAAACAACGAATTCATGCACATGTTTTTCGCTGAAGCAAGCCACTTACAACTTCAAGAAAACAGAAATCTACACACACACACACACACACACACACACACACACACACACACACACACACATACAAATTTACACTGTATACGTGCATAACGTGTTTTCTTTTTTTCTTTTTCTTTTTTTTTTTTTTGGGGGGGGGGGGGTAGCCCTCAATTAGTCCTGGCAGACTCTGTTGTAGCCGAGTGGATAAGACTGCTTGACTTCCATCGCCATGGGTCCACAAAGTCGAGGGTTCGAATCCTCGACAGTGATGTTTGGTGAAGTAAGAGTAAGGTAAAGGTGTTCCCATGACCTCTGTGGTCGTAAGGGGGAGCGAGGCATCACAGACCTCAGCTTCTCAGTAGAGGCCAGCATATTGAGGGCAGGTGGCGCCCATCTCCTCGCCCTCCTCGCTGCTTTTACCTTCCCCTGATCCTAAAGAGGGCAAGGTACCCATTTTACAGCTGGGGGAACTGTATTGAAGCCATGGCGCAACAAACGGTCACCCATCCAAGTGGTAACCACGCTCGATGCTGCTTAACCTTAGCTGGGGGAGGGGGGAGCGAGTGCTCTGACCACTGAGCTATCCTATCCCCCAAAAGCTGGGAATGTTAAATATTCATATTTGTTCTCCATACCCAAAGCCTAGATCGTAGCAGTCGATTTTGACCTTAGATTTGGATCTCATTTTCAATCACGATCTTCCCCCCGTGGGAATGCCGTGGGGGGGGGGGGGGGGGGGGGGGGAGGCTGTCCGTATAAATAGCACCCCCCACCTTCTGGAAGGTCTGTGGCTTAGGAATTCCCTCTTTTCTATCCCTCTCTTTCTTTCTGCCTCGTTCCTTCTCTTCCAGTCATCATCTCCTTCTCTTTCTGTTTTACTACCTTCTTGGTCCATTCTCCTGCTTTTTTTTTTTTTTTTTTTTTTGGTCTTCTTCCCAAGAAAGACTGAAAAGATAACAATTCTCCCCCCCCCCCCCCACACGCACGAAACTTATGTGCTGGGCCTGACTTGTCAGGCGCTTAACGGCAAGCGCAACGCATTTTTTGCTCATATGACAGACAAAACAATAGATGTTGTCTGAGCGTTTGCCGACGAAAAAGAAACCTCGACAAACAGTACTTAAAGAAACAGGGCTGGAATGCAATTCGCTCATATGACAGACAAACAATAGTTGCTGTCTGAGCGTTTGACAAAGAAGAAGAAAGAAGAAAGAAGAAGAAGAAGAAAGAAGAAGAAGAAAGAAGAAAAGAAGAGAAGAAGAAAGAAGAAGAGAAGAAAGAAGAAGAAGAGAAGAAGAAGAAGACGAAGAAGAAGAAGAAGAAAGAAGAAGAAGAAGAAGAAGAAGAAGAAGAAGAAGAAGAAGAAGAAGAAGAAGAAGAAGAAGACGAAGAAGAAGAAAGAAGAAGAAAGAGAAGAAGAAGAAGAAGAAGAAGAAGAAAGAAATCACCACTTAGTACTTAAAGAAAGGGCTGGAATGTAGTTCGCTCATGTGACAGACAAACAATAGTTGCTGTCTAAGCGTTTGACAAAGAAGAAGAAAGAAGAAGAGAAGAAGAAGAAGAAAGAAGAAGAAGAAGAAGAAGAAGAAGAAAGAAGAAGAAGAAGAAGAAGAAGAAGAAAGAAGAAGAAGAAGAAAAGACGAAGAAGAAGAAGAAGAAGAAGAAGAAGAAGAAAGAAGAAGAAGAAGAAGAACAAGAACAAGAACAAGAACAAGAAAGAAGAAGAGGACGAAGAAGAAGAAGAAAGAAGAAGAAGAACAAGAAGAAGAAGAAGAAGAAGAAGAAGAAGAAAGAAGAAAGAACAAGAAGAACAAGAAGAACAGAAGAAGAAGAAACAAGAAAAAGAAAGAAGAAGAAGAAGAAATAATCACCATACAGTACTTTTTTTAAAAAAAGGCTTGGAATGTAAACATTCGTTCTGCATCATCCCCCCAAAAAAACCCAACCACCACCAAGAAAAAAAAAAATTTTCAAAAAAAAATTCGACTCAGACTAGAGAAATTCGAGTCCTCTGTTCCGGAACTCCACCTTTCTGTGGCGACGACCTTTTAGGAGAACCAGAAATACCAGGCTCCTGCTTGTTCCAGACGACGTCACCATCCTCTCGGGTCAAGGCCACGGGCGTGGCTTTCTTGGGTCTGAAGAGTGGAGACCTGACAGGCAAGCCTACCGCCTCGGCTACGGTGGTTTGTCCCGCAGAGCCGAGTTTGGTGGGCCGACCCGACTTCGGCCTTGACCTGCCAGGGTCGGAGGCCGAAGGTGAAGGTCGTGACCCCAGATTCTGCGCGGCCAGGGAGTGCGTGTCTTCGTGCAAAGGATGGAAGTTGTGGGAGAGGTACTGGGCGTTCTGGATTTCCAGTTCGTCTGGAAAGTAATGAGTTGGAATAGTTGTGGGGTTTTATTTCTTTATTTATTTATTTTATTAATTATTTATTCTTTTATATCGAGGGTAATGGAATAAGCACTTATGTGCTTTTTTTACATCCAGTGCGCACGCACGCGCGCGCGCACACACACACACACACACACACACACACACACACACACACACACACACACACTTTCCCGTCTGATATCACTATTTAGTGGAATGACGTTAAACTGAAGAACTTTACATCCAGTCCCCGTGTGTATGCGGTTTTTTGTAAATTCTGTCATCTGTTCCCACCGGGGCAATGGCCTACTTTTACGAAAAGCGGAACAGGAGTTTAATGAAAGGCCTGAAAGTTTGATTTTTAAAAATACATTTTTAACTGGAAAAAAAAGAATAGCAAATTAACAATGTGTATATGCTGTTTTAGAAACAGGACGTAGATTTTTTTATTAAATTAACTTTTAAAAAACAACAACAAACAAAAAACAGGAAGCAGATTTGAGAACTTCTTTTTTTTTTTTCAAAAACATTATATATTCATTGCTTCAGAAATCTTAATTTCGCTGTTAAGGGTATAGAAAATCGGTATATTTTCCCTATAAAATCACATTTGTATTGTTGGGCTATGGCGAGGTACTTAAAACCATTTATACACACAAAAACTTCTCATTCAGTGTAGCAATTTCAATCTCACACTAGTGATTCCCAGGTGGGATGATGAGTGTGAGTCAGAGTGATGCACATTCTGGGTGACCCCCCAGAGTGTTAAGTTAAGCTGGGGAACGCACAACAAACATATTGTTGGGCATTCCACAGCTTAACACCCAGTACATGCACTCTATCTCACTCATCGCCCCAACGGAATGACCGTGAGATCCTAAAAATCATGTGAAGTATACACGATTATAATAATAAAAATTATGAAGGGTTTAACGGAAAAGCGGGGTCTTCACCTGTGAGTTTCCTGAAGGCGTCTTTTCCGCCCCCTTTATTTCATAGATTTGGTCTGCAGCGCACCATGTTTTGTAATATCTGTTTGTTTAAACTATTGATTATTTATCACTGATTGCATGACTGTGTAAGGTAGGTTGAATGCATGCGCTTTGGTTTGTCTTTGCAAGATATAGCGCTACATAAGTTCCATTTATTATTATTATTATTATTATTATCATTACCCCTGGGAATCACCGTGAGATCAAAACAATAATGATAAGTATTTTTTTAAAGTAATGTAAAGGTGTCCCACCATAATCTATGTAGTCGTAGGGGAGCGAGGCATCAGAGACCTCAACTTCTCCAGGGGCCAGCATAATTGAGGGCAGGTGGTGCCCATCTCCTCTCCCTCGCTGCTTTACCTTCCCTGACCCTAAAGAAGGCAGGTACCCATTTACAGCTGGGTGAACTGGAGGAACTGTACTGAAGCCAAGGCGCGCAAACCGTCACCCATCCAAGTGGTAACCACGCTCGATGCGTGTTTAACCTTAGCTTGGGGGTGGAAGGGGGGGGGGGGGGGGGGGAGGGAGCAGCGCTCTGACCACTGAGCTATCCCTGTCCCCTATGTAAAGTATACACGGGTATAATAACTAACCACTGTGGATCGGTGGTCTAGAGGTAACGCGTCTGTCTAGAAAGCGAAAAGTTCGGGTCGGAAGTGTGCGGTGGTTCGTATCCCGTTTGGACCCGAAATTTTTCCACCAACCATTAGATCATGAGTGGTGGTCTAGGCGCTAGTCTTTCGGATGAGACGATAAACCGAGGTCCCGTGTGTTACACATAGTTATTTAGCGCACGTAAAAGAATCCACGGCAACAAGAGAGTTGTCCCTGGCAAAAATTCTGTAGAAAATAAGTCACTCTGATAGGGAAACAACTACAGCTGCAGACAGGAAAAAGAAAAAAAAAATGGGTGGCGCTGCTCTTGTGGCGACGCGCTCTCCCCCGGGGAGAGCAGCCCGAATTTCACGCAGAGAAATCTGCGTGACTTTCAGTGGTATCAAAAAATAATAAATAAATAAATAAATAAATAACGATGAAGGGTGTAACTTAAGTGGAATGCGGGGTCTTCACCTGTGAGTTTCCTGGAGACGTGCTGGTAGCCGGCTCTTTCCAGCGCCAGGGCTAAGCGAGAGATGATGCCGTTGCCTCGGTATTCCAGAACGTGCCACAGTCGGCAGAGCGCCCGCTCTCGCTTCTCCTCAACGACCTTGGG
>CM054141.1:17300603-17308103 GCA_028751875.1 Rapana venosa | reverse complement strand
GTCCGTCGTGTCCGACGATGACCTCCAAAACAGCAGAGGAGGCAGCTGCTGTTTTGGAAATTGGGCAGAAATTTGATTATAGTGGAGATGCCTTGCCTACAGTACATCCCCACTCTCTCGGCCAAGTGGGCATAAGGACAGTCAGCGTTGGAGATGTTCTCCAAAGCCCAACCAGCCCCCAGGGCTGCAGCACATAAGGACTGCGAGTCAAGCCTCCTAGTCAGAGAGTCATAGTCGATCACTAAAGACTAAGTTGTAAAGTGGAATTCCATGAGTGGGAAAGCTACTGGTCATACAGCCTCTCACCTTGCTGTTGCCCCCAGCGTCAATGGTTTAATCAAGAACTGTGATAAAGCTCCGGCGCTGACGGCCCTACATACGTACATACAAATCACCACAACACTCACCGCGGAAAAAAGCTATATGGAAAGGGGACTGACACGTACGTACATACAAATCAGATTCACAACACTCACCGCGGAAAAAAGCTATATGGAAAGAGGACTGATACATACGTACATACAAATCAGATTCACAACACTCACCGCGGAAAAAAGCTATATGGAAAGATGACTGATACATACGTACATACAAATCAGATTCACAACACTCACCGCGGAAAAAAGCTATATGGAAAGAGGACTGATACATACGTACATACAAATCACCACAACACTCACCTAGGAAAAAAGGTATATGAAAAGAGGACTGATACGTACGTAGATACAAATCAGATTCACAACACTCACCGAGGACAAAATGGTCTATGGAAAGAGGACTGATACACTCACCGAGTAAAAACAAAAAAAAGGTATATGGAAAGAGGACTGATACACTCACCGAGGACAAAATGGTATATGGAAAGAGGACTGATACACTCACCGAGGACAAAATGGTCTATGGAAAGAGGACTGACACACTCACCGAGGACAAAATGGTCTATGGAAAGAGGACTGATACACTCACCGAGGACAAAATGGTCTATGGAAAGAGGGCTGATACACTCACCGAGGACAAAATGGTCTATGGAAAGAGGACTGATACACTCACCGAGGACAAAATGGTCTATGGAAAGAGGACTGATACACTCACCGAGTCGAGGTCCGCCTTGTCGGTGGAGCGGTTGAGAGTGGGCACTCTGGAATTGCCGCCAGAGGAGTAGGGGCTGGGCATGGAGCTCCCGTCCGACCCCACACGATCCCCTGACAGTTCCGAAAGCGGGAGGGTGTCGTCGTTATACCCCCCTGCCTCCCCTTTCTCCTCCTCCTCCTCCGCCATCCCCGTGTCCGTCCTCCTCCTCCTCCTCCTCCTCTCCCCACCCCCTCTTCCAGCTTCGTAGGTGGCCGAGTGCCCTTCCCCATAGCCGGACCCTGTCAGCGAGCCGTAGCCGCTCACGGAGGTCTCGCTGATGGGCGACACCAGCGCGCTGCCCAGTTTGTCAGAGCCGGGGCTGAGGAGGGGGGCGTCGTCGGAGAGAGGACCCACGCCTTTTGCGGACCTCAGGTTTCGGGAGAGAGTGGTGTTGTACGGGAGGTTGCAGGCGTTCAAGATCTCCTTCAAGCGCGCGTTCTCGGACTGCAGGTCGTCGACCTTGCCCAGGAGTTTCTGGTTGTGGCTGTTGGCGCAGCGCTGACTCTCCATCAGGTTTCTGATGATCTGGTCTCTGCGGCCCCACTCTGCAGCCGAGCCTACCGGGCTGCTGGCCCCGTGCTCGAACATGGACACGGGCCGTGCGGGGCATCTCTGGGCTGGCTGCTGCTGGCTGCCCGGGGCTTGCTGCCCTTCCTGGCGGCTGGCCCCTCTCCCCTGACCCTGCCTGTAGTAATCCTCGTCGGCGGCAGAATGTTGCCGACGGTGTACGGCTGCCTGAGCTGAAGACCTGTCCGGGGAGTTTGGGTCTCCAGCCGCGGGCTCTTCCGGGAGAGTGGAAGGCGAAGGGTGGAACTCGGATAGAGGACGACCTCCGGGGATTCTGCTGGCTGCTTCGGAGCGAAGGTAGGAGGGCGTGTTGCCGCCATAGGCGTAGGCGAGTTCCAGCTGCCGGGATTTGTCGTCTGTCTGCTTCCTGAGGTGCACCAGCAGCTGCACGTTGTAAAAGGCAACCCAGTTCATGTTTCAAGCGAACAAGAGAAAGAAAAAGACCGTGTAGCTTTGCAAAATGGGTGCCTGCCCTCTTTAGGGTCAGGGAACTAGGTAAAGTCCTTCGGATGAGACTATAAACCGAGGCCCCGTGTGCGAACGCGTGCAGAACATCTTGCGCACACGTTAAATCCTGTTCCGCTGTTCGAAAGAGTAGGCCATTGTGTGCCGGTGGGAACAGATGACAAAATTTTTAAAAGCGCATACACACGCATAATTATTTTTTTTAAGCGCTTTGATTTGTTTCTTTACAAGATTATTATTATTGTTATTATTATTATTATTATTATTATCATCATCATCATCATCATTATTTTTTTTTTTTTTTTTATAAAGAAGCGAGGGAGAGGAGATGGGCGCCGCCCTCAGTATGCTGGCCCCCTGGAGAAGCTGAGATCTCTGATGCCTCACTCCGCTACGACCTTATAGGTTATGGGACATCTTTACCTTTACTTAGCTTTGCCCTTTCACTGCTCAGGAGCACCTTTCACTGCGTTGTTGGGTTGGGGTGTTTTTTTCGTTGTTGGGGGTGGGGGCTGGGGGCTGGGGGGTAGCTATTTTTTAGGGCTTCTGTCGAGATAAATTTTTCATGTATAAGTGGACAGTAAAGATTGTATATTATAACCTTTCTTCGGTAATATATTGTTATCATCCTGAGCAAAGTTCTAAAATCATGCAACATTCATTACGGCATTAATCGGGAAGCCCCATGCTACATCCCTTTTCACATTCTATTGCGTTGCTTTCAGTACATGGCCACTGTGGCTGATGCATTTAGTATATGAGGTAGAGAAGGAAAAACTCGAGGGGAAAAAATGCGGAGGCTGAGCTAAGAGTTTTTGTCCTTTTGTGTTTTGTAGTTGTTATTTTCTGTAAAAGCTCAGCTGCCGTTGTGTTATCGTGGTCAAGCTGTCGACAGGTAATTAAAAGAGGCGGTCTGCACGCACAGTGTGTGCATACCATTGTTGTTACTAATCAATACAAGCAAGGGCAATACTGACTGCGAGCTGGCGAGAATCGATAACGCTGACATAACTGTAACCATAACTTCAGCCGTACAGTCTCCATGCACTGTCGTCTGTTTTCCTGTTGGGGGGGGGGGAGTGTTTATATATGCTTTTCTTCCTAAGAAAAATTCCTCCACAATGTGGGGATGCGCGCACGTTAAATTCTGTTCCGCTTTTCGTAAAAGTAGGCCACTGCGTGCCGGTAGGAACAGATGACAGAATTTACAAAATCGCATACACACGGGGATTGGATGTAAAATTAAAAACCCACCCACATAAGTGCTTATTCCCTTTTCCTCGATATAAAAGACTAAAATAGAAAATGTTAAAAAATCACGGTTGTGTAGTACTACTCGTAGTGCTAATGTTGTTTAAACGAAGGCAGAGGACCTGCCCGTGCTCTTTAAAAACGAGGAGTTTGCTATTGTGTCGATAGATTATGCATTTACCTGCGTGCGCGCGTGTGCACGCACGGGCGTACAAAGGCGTGTGTCTTGTGTGTGTGTGTGTGTGTGTGTGTGTGTGTGTGTGTGTGTGTGTGTGTGTGTGTGTGTGTGCGTGTTCGTGCGTGCGTGCGTGCGCGCGCGCGCGCGCGCGTGTGTCTGTCTGTCTGTCTGTCTGATTCTCTCTCTCTCTCTCTCTCTCTCTCTCTCTCTCTCTCTCTCTCTCTCTCTCTCTCTCTCTCTCTCTCCTCTCTCCTCTCTCTCCTTCTCCTCCTTCTTCTTCCTACTTTCAATTCAATTCAATTCATGCAATCTTTTGACATTTTCTAAGGCATGGAGGGTACAGATATTGCAACACGCTTTTAAAAAAAATTTTAAAAATAAAGAAAAAATGTTGTGTGTGTGTCAGCGGTTTACCATAACAAAACGGAACAAAAAAAGCAGTTAAACCACACACACACACACACACACACACACACACACACACACACACACACACTCGCACACACGCACACACACACACTGAGCCACAAAATCCTGCATCCGTAATATAAAAGAAATAAAGCCTCTTTGAAAACCTCATAAATTTCGCACATTTTAATGGACCGACTGTGTTTGTGTGTGGTGTGGAAGGGGGAGGGAGGTATTTGTTGGGGGGTTTGTGTGTGTATGGGGGAGGGGGGGGGTACCTCCCCTTCTTTTTCTTCTTCTTCTTCTTCTTCTTCGTCGTCGTCGTCGAACGGTCTTACAGCAACTATTGTTGTCTGTTATATGCACGAAATTGCGTCACGCTGCCGTTAAGCGCCTGACAAGTCAGGCCCAGCGCAGCATCCGACTTGGGCATAAGAGAGAACTGTTATCTTTTAAAAGTCTTTCTGGAGGAAAAAAAAAAAAGAAAAAAAAAAAGAAGCAGGAGAATGGACCACTCGAAGGCAGAAAACAGACAAGGAGGAGGCGACAGGAAGAACAGGAACAAGACAGAAACAAAAGAGAGTGACAGAAAAGGGGAAATTGCTAACACAGAATTTCCAGAAGGTGGGGATGCTATTTGGCATCCAAGGGGGCGGGGTGGTGGGAGGGGGGGGGGGGGGGGTATGCAAAGTAGATTACTTCACGAAAATGTTTGATTCTACTGCGCAGTTGTTTGGGGTGGGGTTTTTTGTTGGTTTTTTTTTTTTTTGTTGGTGGTGGGGTTGGGTTTTTTTGGGGGGGATTGTTTTGCCTCAATGGCCCCTAAAAATATGGGCGCACTGACTCAAAATATATCCCCAAAGTCGGAATGCGGCTACCTTAAAGGTTTGTAATAAACGGTTGTATATACAACATCTCACCATTTTTGGTGAACCTCGGAGCTCGAGCCGAGGAATGAAAACTAAAGCCTCCACCACCACCACCACCACCCCCCCCCCCCAACCCACCCACCCCCACACACACCACACACAAAAAACTTCAAAATGAAACAGTAACATATCTGACAGTTATTCAAGTAGGTACGCGTACAGGTACGTTCTTCAGTTAAAAAAAAAACAAATAATAATAATAAATAGATAAATAAATAATAAAATAAATAAATAAATAAATAAAATAATAATAAAATGAAATAAATAAACAAAGAAACAAACAAAAAAACCACTCCAAAATGAACCATACTATACCTGATAGTTATCCAGGCGAGAACGCCAACAGGCACATTCTCCAGTATAATAATAATAATAATAATAATAATAATAATAATAATAATAATAATAATAATAATAATAATAATTGTAATAAAAAAAAAAAAATTTTTTTAAAAAAGAAGAAAAAAAGAAAACCTCCAACATAAAACCGTAACATACCTGATAGTTATCCAGGCAGGTACGCGTACAGGTTTGTTCTCCAGTTTAAAAAAAACAACAACAAAAACACCCTCCAAAAATGAAATCGTATTATACCTGACAGTTATCCAGGCAGGTATGCGTACAGGTATGTTCTCCAGTTTTAAAAAAAAAAAACAACCAAAAAACCCCATCCTCTAAAAATGAAACCGCATTATACCGGATAGTTTCCAGGCAGGTACGCATACGGGTACTTTCGCCAGTAAAAAAGAAAAGAAAAGAAAAACCCTCAAAAATGAAAAATCATAATATACCTGATAGTTATCCAGGAAGGTACGCGTACGGGTACTTTCGCCAGTAAAAAATAAAAATAAAAATAAATAAATAAATAAAAACCCTCCAAAAATGAAAAATCATAATATACCTGATAGTTATCCAGGCAGGTATGCGTACGGGTAGTTTTCCAGTAAAAAAAACCAACAACAACAGCAAAAACAACCCAAAACAAACACACCTGCTCGCCTTCCTCCCCCCCCCCCCCTAAAACACCAAGTAGCTATACACATTCACTGGTATACTTTGATGAATACATCTTTGTTTAAAAGCTTTGTTCCCTTTGCAAAGCAAAACTATCTTTTTTTGTCCAACTGGATTTTTGGTTGTTGTTATTTTGTTGCTTTTGTTCTAGTACTAATGAAGAAAACTTAAGATAACTATATTTCTACATCCTGGTGGGGGGGGGGGGGGGATTGGGCACTTTAAAAAAATCCCTGCAACATAATTGATACTTAAGAGATGTGTACACAAATCACAATGTCAACATGCTGCATATTGCACAGGAATTGAAACCCCTGCAACATAATTGATACTTAAGAGATGTGTACACAAATCACAATGTCAACATGCTGCATATTGCACAGGAATTGAAACCCCTGCAACATAATTGATACTTAAGAGATGTGTACACAAATCACAATGTCAACATGCTGCATATTGCACAGAAATTGAACATTCTGTTTTGATGGAGACGTACATGCTTTACCAGAGAATATAACCTGCAATAAAAGGGACAAACAAACAAACCAACAAACAACCCCACCCCTCCCAAAAAAAACCCACCTTCAATATGAAATGTAACATACCTGATCGTTATTCAGCTAAAAAAAAATTTAAAACACCAACTCCAGAACGAAAAACTAGGACATAGGATCATGGATCGGTGGTCTAGAGGTAACGCGCCTGTCTAGAATGCGAAAAGTCCGGGTCGGATGTGTGCGGTGGTTCGATCCCGTTTGGGCCCGAAACTTTGCCCCCATCCATTAGACCATGAGTGGTGGTCTGGGCGCTAGTCTTTCGGATGAGACGATAAACCCGAGGTCCCGTGTGTGACACAAAATTATTCAGCGACCGTGAAAGAACCCACGGCAACAAGAGAGTTGTCCCTGGCAAAATTGTTAGAAAAAAGTCACTCTGATAGGGAAACAAATACAGTTGCAGACAAAACAAAAAAAGGTGGCGCTGCTCTTGTGGCGACGCGCTCTCCCCAGGGAAGAGCAGCCCAAATTTCACGCGGAGAAATGTGCCGTGACTTAAAAGTGGTATGAAAATGAAAGGAAAGGAAATGAAATACCTGATAGTTATCCAGGCAGGTACGCGTACGGGTACGCTCTCCCGGTTCCGGGGATTTGGGATGACGTATGACGTCCCCCGATCGGGATTTTTGCCGTGCGACTTTGTCGTTGAGGCTTTTGGAGCGGCGAAGGGTCGGCATGGTTTGTTCGGTCTGCTTTCAGTGCCCCCCTTCTCTTTCTTCTGCTTCAGTCTGTGACTTCAGGCACACATCCACCACCTGAACATTCACCAAGGAGAAAAAAAAGAAAACCACTTTCACTCAGTGTCTATACAATCTTTTTTATTAAAAAAATATCCAAATACATTTCGTTTGAAAATACACTTACATTTCTGTTTGCATTCTCTATTTTAACAAAAAAAATTGTTGAAAAAGAGCAGATAAAGGTAAAGTAAAGGTGCCCCATAACCTATAAGATCGTAGGGGAGCGAGGCGTCAGAGACCTCACTTCTCTAGGGCCAGCA
>CM054141.1:17290603-17293103 GCA_028751875.1 Rapana venosa | reverse complement strand
TAGATAAAGTGAGAACAATTTTTAAAAGAAAAGTGGGAAAACAAACTTAAATATAAAAAGTAGCAGAAGGCAAAGAAATTAAGACGTATGAAAAACTATTATGTCGCAATATTCTACCACCACCTGTTCTTCCTCATGCAAACATTATAGATAGATAGATAGATAGATAGATAGATAGATAGATAGATAGATAGATAGATAGATAGATAGATAGATAGATAGATAGATAGATAGTAGATAGATAACGAGAGAGCGAAAGCAGAGAGCTAGAGAGAGAGAGAGAGAGGGAGAGAGAGAATGGGTGTGTGGGTGGGGTGTACGTGTGGACGTGTGTGTGTGTGTGTGTGTGTGTGTGTGTGTGTGTGTGTGTGTGTGTGTGTGTGTGTGTGTGTGTGTGTGTCCCTGTTGTGTCCTGTGTGTGTAGTGTGTGTGCGTGTGTGTGCGGTGAATGTCTGTGTTTGTGTCTGTGTGTGTGCCCAAAAATGTTTCTGGAATGCACTGAAAATACGACCCTGATCAGCTTACAAACATAATAGTTATATACATACAGAGACATGTATACACCTACTTTCTGACATTAATCCCGTCTTTATCACCACACACGCGCGCGCACACAATACCACACACACAACACACACACATACACACACACACACACATACCACACACACCACATACACACACACACACACACACACAATGGCTATCGATTAATCACACCCCTGATTAGTACAGACTACGGACCTAGCACCCTCACCTAATTATTACTGTAATCCTGCCTTCTTTTTTTCCTTCCTTCCTTCATTCATTCCTTTTCTCCCTTCTTTCTTTCAGGTTCGAAGTGTGAGGTAGTTCGATCCCCGTTTGTGCTCGAAACTTTTCCCCCATCCATCAGACCATGAGTGGTGGTCTGGGTGCTAGTCTTTCGGGTGAGACGATAAATCCGAGGTCCCGTGCGTTACACAGAATTGTTTAGCTCACGTAAAAGAACCCACGGCAACAAGAGAAACGTCCCTGGCAAAAATCTGTAGAAAAAATCCACTCTGATAAGGAAACAAATACAGCTTGCTGACAGAAAAAGAAAAATGAATAATGGGTGGTGGCGCTGCCCTTGTGGTGACGCGCTCACCCCGGGAAGGGAGAGCAGCCTGAATTTCACGCAGACAAATCTGCTGTGCCTTTAAAAAAAAAGTAGTATGTTCTTTCGAGCCAGAAGGCCCATAGAGCCGGAGCTTATCCCGGTTTCTGTAGCGTTAAGCGAACTGATGGTTTTTCACCACCCCTGTGACAGGACGCTAGTCTGTCGCCAGATACTTCCCCAGCAGAGCTGGTACCCACTTGTACACCTGGGTGGAGTGAGGAAAATAGGAGTAAAGTGTCTTTCCCAAGGACACAACACCGAGCCGAGCGGGAATCAAACCCGCGACCTCTGGATCACGAGTTGACCGCCTAAACCACTCGACCACGCTGTGCCTTTAAGTGGTATAAAATTCGTAGTTTAATAAATCATAATAATAATAAATAATATATATAGTAAAACGTAGCTACAGCGTCCATCTATATTAAACGCAACATTAATCTTCTACAGGTGTGTAACCTAAACCCTGAAAGCAAAGTTGGCTTACAAAAGGCTACCAAACCTCCTAAGTATTAAAGGTAAAGGTGTCCACCCCATAACCTATGTGGCCGTAGGAGAGCGAGGCATCAGAGACCTCAGCTTCTCCAGGGACCAGCATATTGAGACTGCGAGCGGCGCCCGTCTCCTCTCCCTCGCTGCTTTCTTTACCTTCCCTGACCCTAAAGAGGGCGGGTACACATTTACAGCTGGGTGAACTGGGGGACTGTACTAAAACTAAACGGTCACCCCAACCAAGAGGTAACCACGCTCGATGCTGCTTGCCATTGGCTTGGGGGAAATGAAAGCGAGTGCTCTGACCACTGAGCTATCCCGTCCCCTAAAAGTCTTATACCCGAACAAAAAGCCAGTGTCAGCCTCTTGACCTTTTTCCGGGGGCCCATGTCAAGATTTGGGAGTTTATATAGCGGGATTAGAATGCGAAGTCCAAACGCGCAGTGCAGTGTATAGTAATGGTGAGCGTCTTAGATCATAATATAAGGTGTGGTGGTGACTGTTGTGTTGTTGGTTAGGCCTAGTAGTAGGTTCACTGTTCTGCCAATGCTTTGAAGCCAGCAGAAGATTATTTAGCGGTCTATACTACATACAGCTAGCCTTGTGTACTGGGGGTCTTGGTATTGATTTTTCTCCTCCAGTTCTTGGGCTCGAGCTTGCAGGTTCACCAATGGTCAGATTGTTGTGTATGCGACCGGTTTGGGGGGTTTTTTGCCCACTAATGAAGGCAGCCACATTCGACTTCGGGGATGTATGCTGGGTGTGTTCATGTTTTCTGTAACCCACCAAACGTCTGACATGAATTACGTGCACATACGCACGCACACACACGCGCGCGCGCGTACACACACACACACACACACACACACA
>CM054141.1:17260603-17278103 GCA_028751875.1 Rapana venosa | reverse complement strand
TACAAGTCCAAGCTGCTGGCGTGTGCACGCCAAATGAAAGCACACAATCTGCTTAGCTCAGGCAATGTGCCCAATGACAGCAGCTCAAAACTGGTAGGATTATCCGTCCATGTGACCTGGCTTTTACAGGATTATAATGAGTTTAAATATGGAGCAGTTAAAGACCTTCAAGTACAGTCTAACCTCACTTGGCCTAGAGTAGATAGTCACTGTCGTTTTAACCTGATTATGCCGCGAACTGGTGTGTGTGTGTGTGTAGGCCTACCTTTCCTTTTAGCCTGGAGTGTTATGTTGATAATAAGCTGGAGATCCTAGCCTACTGGTTTGGAGAAAGGAACGGGAAGGGGCTATACTAGGATCAATTCAGTGTCACGCGAGCTGCTATTTTTAGTGTGGGAAACAGACCCCTCACTCTGCAAAGGTTGAGAGGTGTGGACTGACTTCTTTTCAAGGGCAGGAGGGACTGCATTGTCGTCAAATCTATGGGGAGCAATCTGGCTTTTAAAAAAAAACCCATAGGCTCATGAATTGAATCGCCCAGATTTGTGACAGAGCGCTTCAGCAAGCATTTTAGGGCCACAGTCTGTAAAAGTGACAACTTTCAAATCCTAAAAGACTTGAAGTCATGGATCACAGGATTAAAAGCTGGACTCACCTGTTTCCTGTCTCACTTTGATTCATGTGGACGTTTGCCTACGGTTATAATTATCCTGTTCTCTTATAATTATAACTATGCCCACCTACATGGAGAACAGATGGGATAGCTCAGTGGTCAGAGCACTTGCTTTCCCCCAAACTAAGGATAAGCTGCATTGAGGTGGCTACCAAGTGGATGGGTGACCCTTTGTGCGCCTTTGGCATCAGTACAGTCCCCCAGTTCACCCAGCTGTAAATGGGTGCCTGCCCTCTTTAGGGTCAGGGAAGGTAAAGCAGCGAGGGAGAGGAGATGGTCGCCGCCCTCAATATGCTGGCCCCTTGAAGAAGCTGAGGTCTCTGGTGCCTTGCTCCCCTGAGACCACACAGGTTATGGAACACCTTTACCTTACATGGAGAAAAGATCCTGTCTCCGTGTTCAAAAGAAAAGATGCCCCATATTTCAAGGCAGTTCATGCTAGCTATGGTGTCCTACACAGCAAATACATCAAACACTGACAGATCTTTCAGACTGGGCACATACATGCACTGCAAACTTGTTGTGTGGCTCATTTGCCCACTGACCAGATCCTGGTCCTGTGGCCAGATACCCCGAAAAACTTTACATCTCTGGCCCTTCAATGTTTCTTGTTTCTTGGCTAGAACTCTGAGGTACACCAATGGTCACATTTTGCATATGCCACCATTTTGCCCACCGTTAAGATAGCCGCATTTAGATTCGGGTATGGTATCTGAACACAACACTTGTGTGGATTCGGTTTTGTTTTAAAATTCATCCACACCCACAGGTACAAAATGGACTGCTCTTCCAAAAGGGGGAGCAGGGTTTTAACATATGCACAAGATGTTCCACATGTGTATGCATGCACACAGAGCTTTGATTGATTGTCTCACCTGAAGGACTCCTACGGGAGTGGAGTCAGTATTGATGTTGTTAACTCCAGGGGAAACATCCACCTAAAACAAGGTGCCTCTGTGATGTCTGGATTCCAGCCCTCAGATTATGAGTGCAGAGCTGTAACCAAATAGATTAGGCGCCCACCCCCACCCCCATTCCTTTTCAGTCACTGAGCTTCAGTGTGGGAGCTATCTTGGGTAACCATCCTTTGCAGCATTTTGCACTTGCAGATATCCTTAGGCCTTCACAAGTAGCTGGACACGGACGTGCACTCAAACCCATTCACAGCCTTGCCACAGTTTGGTGCAGTAATAAAATAAAAAGGGTGTCCCATAACCTATGTGGTCATGGGGGAGCGAGGAGTCAGAGATCTCGGCTTCTCCAGGAGCCAGCATATTGAGGGTGGCGCCCGTCTCCTCTCCCTCGCTGCTTTACCTTCCCTGACCCTTAAGAGGGCAGGTACTCATTTACAGCTGGGGGAACTGTACTGAAGCCAAGCTGCGCAAACAGTCACCCATCCACTTTGGTAGCCATGCTCGATGCTGCTTAATCTTAGCTTGGGAAAAGCGAGTGTTCTGACCACTGAGCTTACCTGTGCAGTAACGGTTAACAGTAAAACTCTTATCTATTACAATACACAACATATTCAGCAGGGGATTCCTATTTTGTTGTACCATGCCAACACAGGGTGTTTGGTTTGTCACAAAGTCCACCATGTTATATACTGCATATTCATCATCATCCCTCACAATGTATGAATGGAAAATTATGACAGGACTATCGTAAGTTTACTTCTTGTTCTGTCAAGGTTTTGCTTGTATTTTTGTGACACTTTTCTTAAATAAATTCTATCCCTACCTTGAGGGAGAGAACTCCTCTTTCCCAGTACACGTACACTGTGCGCATTATTTTGTATGCCTCTGTAACCCAGTAGTGGGTGATAGAGAAAAGGGTTAGCAGACGGTTGGTTACCCTATAGGGGGTTACCGTTAGGGTAAAGGTTTCAAACCCCATACTGCTATATGGCACAGCTGACTGTGTGATAAACCTTAAAGTGCGGCATACTAGTTGTCTTATGTACCTTTGAGTGTATGTAGCTCTTCATTTATCCTGTTAGTTAAGCATTCAAAGCGTGGATTTGGACATAAATAGCATACTTGAAAGTTGTTATCACGAACCAACATGGCGCTGAACTCTCTCCCTCTCTCTCTCTCTCTCTCTCTGATAAACACACATACCCGTGGACAAAACAAACTTTCAGTCACACAGAAGCATATCCTTTTCTCCTACATTTCTCCCTGTCTCTTTCCCTTCCTCTAATATCACTTATTGTGAAAAGACGTTAAATCGAAAGAACAACAACAAACGGTGCTGCACAAAACGAGTCATTGTAATTGCCCTTCGTGGGATGATTAGAGTGTTTTTGACTTGACCTTGACTTGAGTTTGTGTTTGTGACACAAGCAGCGACCTTGAACTCAGGGTGATACCCTCATGTGACATGATTGTGGACCCTGTCACGGTGCAAAATGAGTATATATGTGACACAACAGATTTTGTGACCAAGCCAGTTCTCTTTTGTGAACAACAAGGTAGGGCTGGTACACACAATACATCAAGACGGGACAGCCTGGTGGTTAGAGTGATGCATTCGTGATCTGCTGATCCAGGTTCGAATCTCGTTCAAGAGAATATTTTCCTTTGGAGTTAACATCAGTGCCGACTCCACTCTCCCTAAAAGTCCTTCGAATGAAACTATAAACCGAGGTCCAGTGTGCGAACGCACGCAGAACATCTTGCGTACACGTCAAAACACGTTCGGAAGAGTAGGTCATTGTGTGCCTGTGGGAACGGATGACAAAATTTACAAAACTGTATATATACAGGGGAACTGGATGTAAAAAAAAAAAGCACATTAGTGCTTATTCCATTATCCTCGATATAGAAGAATAAATAAATAATAATTGTTTTTAAACCTGCTTCTTCTCTCTCCCCTGTGCTCCCTTACTGGGTGTGGGGGGGGGGGGGGGGGGGGCAGTGCCTGGTCTTCTCCTGTGCTTTGTCATTTGCAGGAGGTCTGCCTGCTGACCTTAGCCACCACATTCCGTCTTCAGACCAGCTCATTCTTTTCACATGATGCATGCTGGGTATGTTCGTGTGTCCCTAAACCACCGAACACTGACATGAACTTGTCACGTCAAAAACACTTTAATCATCGCATGAAGGGCAATTACAATATGGAATCTTTGACGTGTAGTTTTGATCTTCTGCATTAAGATAGCCGTATTCCGACTTGGAAAACATCAGCGTGGATGCATTTTGTTTAAAAAAAAAAAAAGTTGTTGACCGGTTCCTACCGGCACTCAATGGCTTACTCTTCCAAAAGGCGGACCAGGTTTAAAGGTGCGTGCCTGCCAGGATGATCTGCGTGCTTTCGCACACAGAATTTCAGGGGGAGGAGGGGGGGGGCGTTTTTAGTTTTATTGGATGGAATTTTTTTTTTAAATCTCATCCAAAGATTTGGGGGGGGGGGGGGTAGTGGAGTCGGTATTGATGTCAACCCCCGGGGGAGGAGGGGGTGGGGGAGGGCAATGAATTCCCTTGAATGGGGGCCTTTGTGATGTCTTGAACCCGGGCCATCACATCACTTAGTGCAATGGTTTGACCACTTGGCTACCCCCCACCCCCATGCATATCATTATGATTTTTCTTCTCTCCTCTTCTCTCCTCTTCATTCCTTATCATCCTTGAAAAACTAGTGGGGGCACTGCACTGCACTGAATCTGTCAGGCCGTGTCTCTTGGACAAGTTGAATCTGGTGGAGCCCATCCCTCTCCTCGTACAGGGTGCATGCTAGGTGTGTTTAATATTTCTGTAACCCACCGATTGCTTAGATGAGTCGCGGGAACTTTAACGTGCTGCATATTTGATCTTCTGCATGCGTATTATTATTATTATTATTATTATTATTATTATTATTATTATTATTATTATTATTATCATTATTGTTGTTGTTGTTGTTATTATTATTATTATTATCATTATTATTATTATTATTAAGAGAAGCAAGACTGTGTCAGTGCAGCTCTGGACATTGCTGACCGGATAGATCGTGAAAATCCCTACCTTTAATTTACCAGACGTCGCAAGCGAGATTCGAACCTACGACTACATGAACTCACGGGATAAAAGTCAAACGCTCTATCCATTCACCTACAGCATTTGCGCGCACACACACACACACACACACGCACGCACGCACGCACGCACACACACACACACACACACACACACACACACACACACACACTTGAATTTTTCGGATGAGACTATAAACTGAGGCCCCGTGTTCGAACGCATGCAGAACATCTTGCGCACACGTTAAATCCTGTTCCGCTTTTCGAAAGAGTAGGCCATTGTGTGCCGGTGGAAAAGTATGTTCTTTCGAGCCAGAAGGCCCATAGAGCCGGAGCTTATCCCGGTTTCTGTAGCGTTAAGCGAACTGATGGTTTTTCACCACCCCTGTGACAGGACGCTAGTCTGTCGCCAGATACTTCCCCAGCAGAGCTGGTACCCACTTGTACACCTGGGTGGAGTGAGGAAAATAGGAGTAAAGTGTCTTTCCCAAGGACACAACACCGAGCCGAGCGGGGATCGAACCCGCGACCTCTGGATCACGAGTTGACCGCCTAAACCACTCGACCACGGTGCCTCCCTGTGCCGGTGGAAAAGGATGACAAAATTTACAAAACCGCATACACACGGGAACTGGATGTAAAAAAGCACATGAGTGCTGTTCCTCAGCTAGATCTCCGAGGTTCACAGATGGCGGGATTTTGCGTGTACGACCGTTTGTTTACCCAGTATTAAGGTAGCCGCATTCCGACTTCGGGGATGATGTCTAAGCACTTTACTTTACTTTATTCTTTGATTTCCAGGATAATGAAATGCACCAGTGTGTTTGCGTTTTCGTTTGTTTGTTTTTAATGTTGTCATCCGTTATCAATGGCCTTCTCTTCCAAAAGACTCGAACAGGTTTTAACGTGAACCGCAAAAAATGTTCTGCACGCGTTCACACACAGGACCTCGGTTTATAAAAGGTAAAGGTAAAGGAGTCCCATAACCTATAAGGTCGTAGGGGAGCGAGGCGTCAGAGACCTCACTTCTCTAGGGCCAGCATATTGAGGGCGGCGCCCATCTCCTCTCCCTCGCTGCTTTACCTTCCCTGACCCTAAAGAGGGCAGGTACCCATTTACAGCTGGGTGAACTGGGGGAACTGTACTGAAGCCAAGGCGCGCAAACGGTCACCCATCTAACTGGTAACCACGCTCGACGCTGCTTAACTTGGCTGGGGGAAAGCGAGTGCTCCGACCACTGAGCTACCCGTAGTTTATATAGTCTCATCCAAAAGACTTTTTCCTAAGGGTGGAGTAGGTAGTGATGTGAACTCCAGAGAGAAAATCCCCTAGGATGGGCTTCTCAATGGTTATGGCTCCAACCCACGACACGGCAAACTTAACTCTGTAACCTTTGGATGTAACCACAGCACGTAACCAGTGGATCGGTGGTCTTGAGGTAACGCGCCTGTCTAGAAAGCGAAAAGTCCGGGTCGGAAGTGTGCGGTGGTTCAAATCCCGTTTGGGCCCAAAACTTTTTCCCCCATCCATTAGACCATGAGTGGTGGTCTGAGCGCTAGTCTTTCGGATGAGACGATAAACCGAGGTCCCGTGTGTTACACAAAATTATTCAGCGCACGTAAAAGAACCCACGGTAACAAGAGAGTTGTCCCTGGCAAAATTCTTAGAAAAAAAAATGTATGGAAAGAAATACAGTTGCAGACCCCCCCCCCCCCCCCCCCCCCCCCCCCCCCCCCCAAAAAAAAAAGGTGGCGCTGCTCTTGTGGCGGCGCGCTCGTCTCGGGGAGAGCAGCCCGAATTTCCCGCAGAGAAATCTCGCGACTTAGAGTGGTATAAATAAATAAATAAATAAATAAATAAACTGGGCAGTGCTACCTCCCTTAAAAATGGTATATCATGTCAAGCGCCTATGCTGAAGAAAACCTTTAGAGGACTCTGGTCGGAGACCGTTTGTTTCCTCCTGACCATAAAAATGTCGGGGATTCGTCATTTGGTCAATAGGCCTAGCCTACTGCTCGCTTCAAGACGCTCACAGGACCTCAGGGTTGTGTGTGTGTGTGTGTGTGTGTGTGTGTGTGTGTGTGTGTGTGTGCGCGCGTGCGTGCGTGTGTGTGATCCAAAGGAATGGAGAAGCCATAGTTACTCTCAGCTCGCAAGATCAGTATTTGCAGCAATGGATTTCTCATCCACACCTTCCTTGAAATCATAGACTATTTGAAAAGGTGTTTCTGCTTTGAAGATTATCTCTGGATTCTCCCTCGTACCTTGTCATTCATTTTCGAACTTTGAACCACAGATTTCTCATTCCAAATACATAGGAAGAGTAAAAAATGTTCCCCAGAGCAGAGAGAGTATATGATAAATGCGGTGAAAGTGAGGTAGGAGATGAGTTTTATTGCTTGTTTCAAATGTGTTGGGGTTTTTTGTGTAGTTAAAAAACAAATTCATCCCAAAATGCTATCAGAAAAATCCAAACGTTATCATGTTCTATGTATTTGTTTAGTTCCAGGAGAAAATCTTTGTTTATCAATGTTATTTAGAGTGTACACACACACACACACACACACACACACACACACACACACACACACACACACACACACACACACACACACACATGGAATATTTGATATTAAGATAACACATAAATCTACACCTTTTCGTAAGAGTAGGCTCTTGTGTGCCGGTGGGAACAGATGACAGAATTTACAAAACCGCATACACACGGGGACTAAATGTTTAAAAAAAAAACCCACATAAGTGCTTATTCTGTTATACTCGATGTAAAAGAATAACATTTTTTAAAACATAGGCTTATGTATGACAAGACACATATAAAGATACGAACAGAGTTTCTTTTTCAATATTTTCATACACACACACAACACACACACACACACACACACACACACACACACACACACACACACACACACACACACACACCACATACACAACACACACCAACACACACACACACACACACACACACACACACCACACACACAACACACCTCTCTCTCTCTCTCTCTCTCTCTCTCTCTCTCAAACACACACACACACACACACACACACACACACACACACACCACACGCGCGCACACACACACACACACACACACACACACACACACACACACACACACACACACACACACAACGGGATAGCCTAGTGGTTAGAACATTGCGCTCGCAATCTGACGACCAGGGTTCGATTCCTGTTCAAGGGGATGTTTTCCCCTGGAGTTAACATCAGTGCAGACTCCACTCTCCCCCAAAGTCCTTCGGATGAGACTATAAACCGAGGCCCCGTGTGTGAACGCACGCAGGACATCTTGCACACACGTTAAATCCTGTTCCGCTTTTCGTAAGAGTAGGCCATTGTGTGCCGGTGGAAACAGATGACAAAATTTACAAAACCGCATACACACGGGGACTGGATGTAAAAAAGCACATGAGTTCTTATTCCATTATCCTCGATATAAAAGAATAAATAAATAAATATATATTTAAACACACACCACACACACACACACACACTCTCTCTCTCTCTCTCTCTCTCTCTCTCTCTCTCTCTCTCCTCTCTCTCTCTCTCTCTCTCTCTCTCTCTCTCTCTCTGTTCTCACTCACTCACACCACACACACACACACACACACACACACACACACACACACACACACACACACACACACACACCCCCAAAACAACTTGGATTAGACATACGGTGTATTGCTATAAGCACAGAGACCATTTTCTTTCTCATTTACATTTGATCTGATTCTTTCAACAACAACAACAAAGCACAAAAAACAAAAAAAGGCACTCTTTATCTACAACCACACTTAAAATGGGTGGCGCTGCTCTTGTGGCGACGCGCTCTTCCCGGGGAAAACAGCCCGAATTTCAGGCAGAGAAATCTGCCGTGACTTAAAGGGGTATACAATACAAAACAAAATAATACAACATTAATCTTTTACATCTATTTCACGACAAAAAAAACTCGTGATCCAGAGGTCGCGGGTTCAATCCCCGCTCGGCTCGGTGTTGTGTCCTTGGGAAAGACACTTTACTCCTATTTTCCTCACTCCACCCAGGTGTACAAGTGGGTACCAGCTCTGCTGGGGAAGTATCTGGCGACAGACTAGCGTCCTGTCACAGGGGTGGTGAAAAACCATCAGTTCGCTTAACGCTACAGAAACCGGGATAAGCTCCGGCTCTATGGGCCTTCTGGCTCGAAAGAACATACTTTACTTCACGACAAAAAAGTGTTGATAATGTAAAATCTGCATCAATCTTCTAGTAAAAGATCAGTACACAGATTTTCCACCAACAAAAAACAAAATGTATTTCAGGCGATGTTAAAATGGTAATCACCGACCAGCTTTGTTTTTGGTTTTTACATTGGATGTCACTACGGGGAATCCTCTGAAGTCGGAGTATGGCTGCCTATATGGCGAGGTGCTTGATAAACAGTCATACATGCAAACTTCTCATTCAGTGTGAACTTTCAATCTCACAGTGATTCCTTGGTGAGATGATGAGTCAAGAGTGCACATTCTGGGTGACCCCCCAGAGAGTTAAGCTGGGGAACGCACAAAAACAACAACTTTAAGGGGGGAAAATAAAGACCCTATCTCCCCACACACTTTCTACACTATCATACAACCTATTCCATTTTTCTTGGCAATCAATATTTAATTCGATTATCTAAACAAATGAAACTACATTTTATTATCTAGAATAAAAGGCAACAAACACAGAAGGAAAATATGGGAGCACACTTTACCCACTTCTATAGTTGTGTGTGTGTTTTTTTTTTAATATATAACAACAATCGTACATATACATTAGTTTGTCATAACATGTGTTGGTGTAAAATCTGCATTCATCTTGTAGTGTAAGATCAAGTATACAAATTTGCCACCAGCACACACGCACGCACGCACGCACACGCACCACACACACACACACACACAATATATATAATATATATATATATATATATATATATATATATATATATATATATATATATATATATATATATATATATATCAATGTCATTCACATGACTTCCATTTTCTGTGATTTGAAAAAAAAAAAAGACCACTTCTTCCCCACACACTTCCAACACCATTATACAAACTGTTAACATTTTCATTGTCAAATTTTCTATTTTGATCTAGTTATCTTTCAAATGATGAAAAAAGCCATTTAAAAAAATGACACAGGCACACATTACCAACTACTATATTTGAAATTGTTAAGCTTTAAAAAAAAAATTACTAGATGTGTTGGTATACAACCTGCATCAATCTTCCAGTGGTAGATGAGTACATAGATCTGCCACCAATATAAACTTAAGTCATTCAGCACTGTATCAATGATTATCACAGGACTTTTTCCTCTTGGGCGGATTTTTTTTTAAAATTACATTTGATGTGATTAGGAGGGAGGAGGGAGGGGAGACCACCTCTCTTCACACATTTCCCACACCATTATACAAAACTATTATTTTTTTCTTGTCAAGTCGTTGTTGTGCGTTCCCCAGCTTAACATTCTGGGGGTCACCCAGAATGTGCACTCTGACTCGCTCATCCCACCTGGGAATCACTGTGAGATTGAAACTGCACAGTGAATGGGAAGTTTGTGTGTGTGTGTGTGTGTGTGTGTGTGTGTGTGTGTGTGACTATTTTTGAATACCTCGCCATAATTATAGGCAGCCATACTCCGACTTCAGAGGAATTTGATCTGATCAGTTGGGAAAAAAAAGCAACAAAACGAAGAAACGGAAATACACACACATACTTTACGGGCTACTATACTAAAATCACACAACAATCTTTCACGTAAACCTTTCGTAAAAATGTGTTGGTGTAAAATCGGCACCAATCTTCCGATGTAAGATCAGTACACAGATTTGCCACCAACACAAAATCGTTTCATGTAATATCAATAGCTCTCACATGATCCTCTGGAGTTAACATCAGTGCCGACTCCACTCCCCCCACCCTCCCAAAAGTCCTTCGGATCAGACTATAAACCGAGGTCCCGTGTGATTCAGATTCAGATTCAGATTATTTTATTGCCATTTAAGTCATGTAGACTTATTTGACACAACAGAAACATCAACTATAATTATTATCTATTTTGGCTAAAAGTGATGTACACTAAAAACATGTATTCTACTTCTCTTTTTCTCTTTTTTCAAAACACTCATACACATATCTGATGATATCTGCTTGATATAATTATATCAACTGTGATTATGTCACTTAATTTATGTACACAATTTTTGCGTTCTTTGTCTTTCGTTTTGATTTTTAATAACAAATTATTTCTGAGTTCATCATATAAAATGCATTCATCAAGTAAATGAAATTCATCTTCAATTGTGTTACAGTGTCTACATTTTCTGTCCTCTCTGGATATATTTTGGTGTCTCCCTTTCTCTATCATTATATTGTGACAGCTTGTGCGAAATTTACAATATGTCTTCTTATGAGTTTTGTTTTCATAGTTTACTAAGTATGGTTCCAATCTGTATTCTTTGGTAGCAAAATCATAAAATTTTAGTTTTGCAAACTCTTTCTTTTGGTAGATCCAAAATGTTTTATACATGTCCTCAAGTTTTCTTCTAACAGCATAACTCAACCGATGAACATTAAGAGTGTGTGAACGCACGCAGAACATCTTTCACACACTTAAAAACTGATTCGCTTTTCGGAAGAGTAGGCCATTATGTGCCTGTGGAAACGGATGACAAATTGACAAAACTGCATACACACGGGGACTGGATGTAAAAAAAGCACGTGAGTACTTATTCCATTGAAATAAAAGAATAGAAATAAACAACCAGCTTTGTTCTGGTTTCCACATTGGATGCGACTTGGCGTACCACACGGGGCATCTGTTTATCATTTTATACGGAAGACGTGCACCAAGACCCCACTTTAGGTCAAGTGTGTGTGGGGGAGGGGGGGGGGGGGAGTAACTCAAACAGGAATCGAACTCTCGAGTTTTCACTTTCTTAACAAGTGGATTGCCCCTAGACCACTAATCTTGTTTTGTTGAAACTGTTCAATCTGCACCCAAATGTTCGCCTTCTTCGATGTTTCCGATCACTCCCATCGTTTAAGATTGTTTGTCTGTGTTTATCTCTGGCTTTTCTATTTGTAGGTTCTTTCTTTTGTTGTTGTTGTTGTTGTTGCTGTTGTTTTCCCTTGTTAATGTGAACTGTGTTGTTTGTTTATACTTGTAAACGTACGGTAATTCTCACTGTCCAACAGAGGTCACAGGTTGAGTTATTTCCCTTAATTTATTTTTGGGGGTCTTTCGGAGGTAAAAGAAAGGTTTCGTTTGAATAAGCGACTTGGATTTCAAAATTTAAGAATCGATTACTTTTTTCTGTTATATTCTGTTGATATGTTCAGTACTAAAATAATTCTTTGGCGTGCCCTATCATTACAGAGTTTTGTGTCACAATATTGAGACTTAGTGCACTTACTTTTAAACTTCCGCCCACTTTTAAAAGCATAAAATCAATAATCACTGGAAAAAAGTGAAAGTAGAACTTGATTTTCCTTAGCAACCAGGTATAAGCTAAAACCTATACTAGCGCAGCATGTACTCCACACAGTTTTGTTATCGTTTAGATGATGAACATGAGTGTGCAGTAAAATTAAGAGATGAAACGATGAAAAGTAACTTTCTCTCAGTAATACTAATAATGTAATAGTCATTTTTTTGTTGTTGCTGGTAGTTTATAGCATACCAATCATGATAATACTACAATAGTTAATTATGATAGATTTAAATCGTAGGTCCATTATTTTTAAAAAATCAACCTTTTATTCTAAATATTGCTAGGACTTAATTTGCAGTTGTCTGGTTCTCCTCAGTGAGATCAGCATTGCTGTGAAGACCAGTGTCAAAGATGGGGAGTGGCAAGCTAACAGCAGTTTGCATCCTGGGCTTCTCGCTTCTGTCCTGGTGTGTCAGCGGTCTGGATAATGGTCTGGCTCGAACACCTCCCATGGGTTGGTTGTCATGGGTACGCTTCCGCTGCAATATTGACTGCCAAAACTACCCCAAGGATTGCATCAGGTAATTGGGGCATGTGAGCATATATGGACACACATACAGTCATGTTTATGCTTGCTTGTTCCTATGCAAACACACACTCACACACACACATATAATAATAATAATAAAGGGAACTTATATAGCGCTATATCTTGCAAAGACAAATCAAAGCGCATAGACAAATCAATATATATATATATCATATATATATATATATATATATATATATATATATATATGCATGCACTCATGCATGGATGCAGGCATGGACACACACACACAGTTGCACACACAGTCACTCGCACACACAGAGTCAGTAGTCGCACACACACAACACACACACACACTCTCACTCACACACACACACACACACACACACACACACACACACCACATTTCCAGGAGCATAGAAATTGTTTACCTGTCATGACAGGATATTTTTTATCAGTCTTTTTTTTTAAAATACAAGTAAATATTTGCCTCTTTAGAAATAAAATAAAAGTATTTATCCAGCATGATTTTTTAGAACCAAAATGAAAACGCATATATACTTACCACACAGTCATAAAAAATGAAAACTATATGATTTGTACAGTAAAATCATTCATTTAGAAATGAAATCAACACTATTTCCACCATATACTATAGTCGCAAAGGTAAATGTGTCCCATGATTTATGTAGTCGTAGGGGAGCAAGGCATCAGAGACCTCAGCTCCTCCGGGGCCCAACATATTGAGGGCAGCGCCCATCTCCTCCCCCTCGCTGCTTTACCTTCCCTGACCCTAAAGAGGCAGGTACCCATTTACAGAAGGGTGAACTGAAGGACTGTACTGAAGCCAAGGCACGCCAAAGGTCATCCATCCACTTGGTAACCACACTCAATGCTGCCTAACCTTAGCTGGGGGGGGAGGAAGCGAGTGCTCTGACCACTGAGCTATCCTGTCCCCTAGAGTTACAAAGATAACATTCATTTCAGTGAGCGTCTGTACATGGACATGGCTGATTCGCCTCGTGGCAGACGGTTATCGAGATGCGGGGTATGTGTACATTAACGTCGATGATTGCTGGTCTGCGCTGGAGAGAGACGGCGAAGGAAGACTACAACCAGACCCTCAGCGTTTCCCCTCCGGCATCAAATTTCTGGCTGATTATGTAAGATTCTTTTGTTAGAAAAAAGGAGGTAGGGTGTCAGTGTGTATGAGAGAGGAGAGTAGAGAGAAAAGAAGAGAGAGAGAGAGAGAGAGAGAGAGAGAGCAAAAGTGTGTGTATGTGTGTGTGTGTGTGTGTGTGGAGAGAGAGAGAGAGAGAGTGCATAGTCATGTGTGTTTGAAAGAAGATGTTGAAGCTGGCCTTAGTGTAAAGGTTTTGAGATGGATTTGGCATCCAGTGAAAATAACTGTACAGAACTTTAGCGAAGGCTGCTATGTTTGCTTGTTTTTAATTCCTATTAGAGTCAGGAAGCTGCCTAGTTTGTGTCCTATGTGAAATATTTGGTTCATAAGGAAAAATCATATGCTAGTATCGGCAGCAAAACATGTGCACATAGTAAGTTGGGGTTATGTTGGGTGGTGGTTTTTTTAGGGGGGAGGGGGGGGGGGGGGGGAGCTGCCTCACCTTTTATGACATTCCTGTACTGCTGTATCAAATGATTATGATTCTTTCTTATTTTAAAATTTTTTCTTTTAACTTTTCATTTCAAGGATAATGGAATAAGCACTCATGTGCTTCTTTACATCCAGTCCCTGTGTGTATGCAGTTTTATAAATTTCGTCATTCGTTCCCACTGGCACACAGTGGCCTACTCTTCCGAAAAAGCGGAACAGGTTTTATCGTTTGCGCAAGACTGTTAAAAACTGTTTCTTCAGTCACATAAAAAAATGTTATTTGGTTAAACCTAGAAAAAATGCACTCTGTACTTTCATAGCTCACAATTAAATCAACCAAGCCAAAAATAAATCAATAAATAAGCAAATTAATCAATCAATAAGGAATCTTATTCTTGCTAATGTTGTTGTGTGTTCCCCAGCTTAACACCCAGGAGGTCACCCAGAATGTGCACTCTGTCTTACTCATCCTACCTGGGAATCACTGTGAGACCACATGAGTATACGCTGGATGAGAAGTTTATGTGTATGCCTGTTTTCAAATATTTTATTATGTTTGTCAGTCGTGTTCGACAATGGCCTCCAAAACAGAGGAGGCAGATGCTGTTTTGGAAATTAGGCAGAAATTTGATTATAGTGGAGGCGTCTTGCCCACAGCACATCCCCACTCTCTCGGCCAAGTGGGCATAAGGACAGTCAGCGTTGGAGATGTTCTCCAAAGACCAACTAGCCCCCAGGGCTGCAGCACATAAGGACTGTGCGAGTCAAGCCTCCTAGTCAAAGAATCATAGTCGATCACTAAAGACTAAGCTGTAAAGTGGAATTCCATGAGTGGGAAAGGCACTACCCACACAGCCTCTCACTTTGTTGCTACCCCCCACTGTCCGTGGTTTCATCAAGAACTGTGATGTTTTCAAATGCCTCATTATAGAATGATATAGGCAGCCATAGTCTGATTTCGGAGGGTATGGAAGTTAGGAATTCTGATGTATTCTAGCAATCCCATGGTTTATTTCGGGGTTTGGGTGGTCGTTTTTTTTTTCCCTTTCATGATTTTGAAGATGCACAAGAGGGGTCTGAAGCTGGGCATCTACGGTGATATGGGCTCCAAGACATGTGGGGGCTACCCAGGCAGCAAGTTCTACATGGAGAGTGATGCCAGGTCGTTTGCAGAATGGGGCGTGGATTCCTTCAAAATGGACGGGTGTTTCTCGGATGTGGACGAATTCCCAATCTGTGAGTGTGAGCGCTTGTGGATTTCAAATCATGACCCTTTTTTTCCAATAACTTCATGACAGATTTCAAACATACGTACGGTAGTGTTGGGATTTGGAAGAAAAAAAATGTTGTGTTATGTGTGTGTGTGTGTGTCACTTTTAAGTCTATTGTATGTATAAGTGTACATATGTTTGTGTGTGTATTTAGTTAGTGTGTGTTAGTGTGTGATATAATATATTTTCTATATATATAGATATAGATATAATTCATAAGGTTTTACAGTCGATGAAGTCAACAGATGCAAGCAGACATGTAATGATGTATGCTTACACCTAGGAGGTAAAGATAGAAAGAAAAAAAGACTGGCTGTCTTATCTTTTGCACTTTTTTTTTTGCACTGAAACGTTTTAAAACCACACACGCACGCACGCACGCATGCACACACACACACACACACACCACAACTCACACACACACACACACACACACACACACACACACACACACACACACACATGCATTCTCTATGTATTGTAACACTTTATCTTTGGTCTAATATCACCTTGAGTGAACAGACGTTAAATTAAAGAAAGAACACACACACACACACACACATGCATAAAAAACGTGCCACGATCAGAAAGTTGGCAATTTGAGAATGTGTTTGAAAAAGTGTGTTTGTGTGTGTGTGAGTATCTTTATTGCGTTTTCCAGCATACCCAATAATGGGCCAGTGGCTCAACCGTACAGGTCGACCCATTCTGTACTCTTGCAGTTGGCCTACCTACTTGTTTGGACATCACCCTGGGGTAAGTAATTTATTTATTTTATTTTATTCTTTTATATCGAGGATAATGGAATAAGCACTCATGTGCTTTTTTACATCCAGTCCCCGTGTGTGTGCGGGTTTTGTAAATTCTGTCATCTGTTCCCACCGGCACACAGTGGCCTACTCTTATGAAAAGCGGAACAGGATTTTAACGTGTGCGCAAGATGTTCTGCGTGAGTTCGCACACGGGGCCTCGGTTTATAGTCTCATCTGAAGGACTTTGAGAATTTAAGTAATCAAAAACTCTGTGTGTGTGTTTCAAAGTCTAAAAGTCAAAGTCAAATTTTTTTTTCCAGATGGTACATTCAATAAGCAATGCATTTGCTTTTTTTTTTATCAAGCCTTAGTGTGTGTGTGTGTGTGTTTCAAAGTCAAATTTTTATTTCCAGATGGTACATTGAATAAACAATGCATTTTCTTTATTTCATCAAGCCCTGGTATGTGTGTGTTTGTGTGTGTGTGTGTGTTTCAGTCACATATTTATTTCCAGATAGTACATTGAATAAGCAATGCATTTTGCTTTATTTCTTCAAGCCATCTGTGTGTGTGTGTGTGTTTCAAAGTCAAATTTTTTATTTCCAGATGGTACATTGAATAAGCAATGCATTTGCTTTATTTCTTCAATCTGTCTGTGTGTGTGTATGTGTGTGCGCGCGCGTGTGTGTGTATGTGTGTGTGTGTGTGTGAGAGAGAGAGAGAGAGAGAGAGAGAGAGAGAGAGAGAGAGAGAAACTGTAGATTTCTTGAATTGAAGGCCACTCAGTATCTTTCAAAATATTCATCAAACTTTGTTGAATATTTAAGCTTCGGGCATTTCACACTGAAGTGACAAGAGTTAAATATAATATATTTGAATTTTCTCTTTACCAACTGTGATTGTGTCTAACCTGATTGAAATGTGTGTGGTGTGAGTGTGTTCGTGTATGTGTGTATGTGTTCGTGTGTGTGTGTGCATTTATTTATTTCTTTTTAAAAATTTATTTATTCTGTTATATCGAGGATAATGAAATAAGCACTTATGTGCTTTTTTTTACATCTAGTCCCCGTGTGTATGCGGTTTTGTAAATTCTGTCAT
>CM054141.1:17130603-17255603 GCA_028751875.1 Rapana venosa | reverse complement strand
AAAACAAGGACATGAGTGCTTATTCCATTATCCTCGAGAAAAAAAAAATCAAAAAATCTGAGCGCTTTGATTTGTTGCTTTACAAGATTCAGCGCTATATAAATTCCATAAATTATTATTATTATTATTACACCATTTCACTCATCTTCCCTGAAGATTGTTCAGTAAACGCTGGATGAGAAGTTTGTGTGTGAAGAACTTTTGTTTGAGTACCTCCTCAGCATATAGCAGCCATACTCTTTGACTTCTTCAGATTTTGTTGGGGTTTGTTGTTTTTTCTCCTGAAAGAAGAGAGTGCATGCTGTTTTCGCTGAGAGCTTGCCATAGGCTGAAGACAATCTGAATGAACATAACATGTTACAATGCAGCGTTTTAAATGTAGGAGTTGGCGCTTGTTGTTGCTGTTGTTGTGTGTTTCCCAGCTTAACACTCTCGGTGTGGTGTGGTGGGGGGGGGGGGGTGTCACCCAGAATGTGCACTCTGACTCGCTCATCCTACCTACGGGATAGCCTAGTGGTTAGAACATTGCGCTCGCAATCTGACGACCCGGGTTTGATTCCCGTTCAAGGGGATATTTTCCTCTGGAGTTAACATCAGTTCAAACTCCACTCTCCCCCAAAAGTCCTTTGGATGAGACTATAAACCGAGGCCCCGTGTGTGAACGCACGCAGAACATCTTGCGCACATGTTAAATCCTGTTCCGCTTTTCGTAAGAGTAGGCCATTGTGTGCCGGTGGGAACAGATGACAAAATTTACAAAACCGCATACACACGGGGACTAGATGTAAAAAAGCACATAAGTGCTTATTCTATTATCCTCGATATAAAAGAATAAAATATTTTTAAAAAATTTTTAAATACCTGGGAATCACTGTGAGATTGAAATTGCCACAGTGAATGAGAAGTGTGCGTGTATGACTGTTTTTAAGTACCTCGCCATATAGGCAGCCATACTCTGACTTCAGAGGAGGAGTTGGCGCTTAACTTACATCAGTAGCTAACAAAGACTGGAAGCGTCATGGCAGTGATCAACTTTGTTTGGAAGAGAGCGTACTTTTTTGCTGTTTTGTATTTTAACCATTTCGTTGGGGTTGGGGTTGTGGGTTTTTTTGTTTTTTTTTGGGGGGGGGTATTCATAATTCCTGGTGTCTGTTGAGCACATGTGAATTTTCTTGAATTGTTAAACAGAATGTATATTCAGAGGTAAAGTTCAGTATAGTATCCAAATGTGCCATAATATGCATTGTAGCATAATAATGATAATGATCAAAATGGGCTGTCTTGTCTGTGCTGCTGTATTATATCAAAATGTACATACAATATGCAGTGCAGCGTCAGTATCAAAGAGACACAATAATCTTCCACCTTTTTTGGTGGACTTTTGCCTTTCTGACAGTCTCCACAACAATTTTTTTTTTATCCCTTGACCCCCACTGGGAGCCTTGACCCTGACCCCCACCAGGGGCTTTGACCCTGACCCTCACCAGGGGCTTTGGCCCTGACCCCCACCAGGAGCCTTGACCCTGACCCTCACCAGGGGCTTTGACCCTGACCCTCACCAGGGGCTTTGACCCTGACCCCCACCAGGAGCCTTGACCCTCACCAGGGGCTTTGACCCTGTCCCTCACCAGGGGCTTTGACCCTGACCCTCACCAGGGGCTTTGACCCTGACCCCCACCAGGAGCCTTGACCCTCACCAGGGGCTTTGACCCTGTCCCTCACCAGGGGCTTTGACCCTGACCCTCACCAGGGGCTTTGACCCTGACCCCCACCAGGAGCCTTGACCCTGACCCCCACTAGGGGCTTTGACCCTGACCCCCCCTCCCCAGGAGCCTTGACCCTGACCCACACCAGGGGCTTTGACCCTGACCCCCCCCCAGGAGCCTTGACCCTGACCCCCTCTGGGGCCTTGACCCTGCCCCCACCAGGAGCCTTTGACCCTGACCCCCCCCCCCCCCAGAAGCCTTGACCCTGACCCCCACCAGGAGCCTTTGACCCTGATGCCTACTGGGAGCCTTGATCCTAAACCCCACTGGGAGCTTTGATGCTGAACCCTGCAGGGGCCTTGACCTCCACCGAGAGACTTGACCCTGACCCCCACCAGGAGCCTTGACCCTGACCCCCACCAGGAGCCTTGACCCTGACCCCCGCTGGGGGCCAAGGCAACCCCCGCAGACCCTCCTTTTTTCCCTTTTTTGGTTTTCACCTTTGATCAAAGTGTACTATAATGATTATGCAGTGCAGCACATCAAAATGTACTTTTTTAAAATATGTATGCATGCTTGTTGTTTGTGGTGCTCAATTTATAATCATTTTTGCGGAATTTTTTTTTTATATCAGTGTGATTTGAAATGGTATTTTCATCATTGCAGCTGGGGTTTTGGGGTGTTTTTTTTGGGGGGGTGGGGGGTGTTTCACAGGCAGGACTTTTTCTCTTGTATTTGAGAATGGCGTTTTGCGTGTGCATGTGAATGATCTGTGTATAGATATATATGGCTTGGTGCTATGTGTTATCACATTCTTTTGAATGATCTGCCAATGTTTTGTATTTTGAAGCAGGAATCATCTCTCTCTCTCTCTCTCTCTCTCTCTCTCTTTCCCTTCCCCTCCCTCTCTCTCTCTTTCCCTCCCTCCCTCTCCCTCTCTCTTAAAGCCGAGTAATAAAATCATATTTTGCACTTTCAAAAGGAGTTTGTTGAATGGTGCATTTGTCAATTCAAACAAGGAAAAAGGGAAACCAAAAAAAATCACTGCTGTCACAAGCATGTATATATATGTTGACATGTATATATACTGTGGGGTCCCTCAAAACAGCACGTTCTGTTATTTTTTCCTTGTTGGTTGCACACAAATATGTGACACTCCACCATGAAATGAGTCGCTTTGCACCTGACCCACTTTTCTGCTAGGAGTCATTTTAGGCAGGTGGGGGGATCAGGATTTCAATTTTGAGATTTTGATCGATAATAAAATTATAACCACTGTTCTACCTTGTACTGAAGTATCCAGGCGTAAGTTTGTTTCCTTTTGCTTCAAAACGCGTTTAAAAACACCCAAGCCCTCATTCCGACCACCTATCACGATGCTAACCTTGTCAATTTTGTCATTTTGTCTCTTCCCGCAGTCCACAGTTCACAAATCCAACATCACTCGGTCAAAGAGTGCAAAATTTAGTGCGCCCCTTCCTTTTACTAAGTTCAAGGGTGGTCAGTTCCTGCTATAACTAGCACCAGTTGGCCTGGGCTGGGATGGAATGGACAGCAGTTAAGAGCAGCTGAAAGTGGGAGAAACCGACAGCTGTGAGTCCCATCATTTCAATTTGTAATAACTTTTCATAGAATTGACCAAAACAGACCTGGCGCAGAAGTGTTGACAAGAAACGAAGGCAGCTGGAATGACATGGGCCGAGCTGAAGAGGATCTCCCAAAACCGAGTTCGTTGGAGGGGTGTTGTTGCAGCCCTGTGTTCCCCAAGGAACCAAGAGGCAAAGTCAAGTAAGTCAAGTTTCATAGAATTGTCCGATTTTCAATCTGTTTTGTGTATCGAATAGCCTTTTCATTGCAGATTAATAACATGTAAAAAAACCTAAAAGTTGTTTTTGTTAAAACCAAACAAACATAAAAATGTTTATAACTAATGTAAAAAAACCTAAAAGTTGTTTTTTTAAAACACACAAACATAAAAAAATGACAATAACTAAAACTTGACCTGGTGCAATGCAACTTATCATGTGGTGGAGCGTCTAAGGAGAAAATCAAAATTTTAAAAAACACAATTCTACTACGTCATCTTCATTGCAGAGACAGACCAACACAAAATTCAGTCATGAATGATTTATTGCATCAAAACTTATCTTACATACAAAAAAGGTCAACGTATGGAAGGATAGTGCCAAAAACAATCTCTTTCACTTCAACGGATACAGCAAAACAGAGAAAAAATGTTCTGTCCAAGTGCAAGAAGAACAAATTTTGCACTTCTTTAACAATCATGTACAGAATCTGCGATAAAGTCATGTGAAACCATCTCAGGATGAAGTTTTCCTGATTTAGAAATAAATCTGTATCTTTATATTTACACATGGCACAGCCAGGCTCTGTAAATAAACCAAGACTCTTAATGACAACAAAAAGGAACACACACACACACACACATACACATTCAGTAATAAATACTAATCAAAAGAGACCTCTTTCTTTGAATTTTCCTTTCTTCAAAATCCTTCATTTCTGCTCTCTGAAGGCCTCCATAAGTCATATTGCATTAAAGAGTAAAATCTGAAAATAACTATGCAAAATCACTCATTTTATCACAAAATAATTGATGACAGAAATAGACGACTGTAGTGTAAAACAGGAAATATCACTTACATAACAATTACATTGAAGATTCTTCAAGTTTACACACCTCTACCTTCCCACCAACCCCTACCCCAAGAGGAAAAAAAGTGTAAATCTATACGGATCAATACAAATGCTTGAATAATGATATTCACACAATATTTCTTGAAATACTAGCTTACTACAAACAGTCCATTCACACACAGAGCAAAAATGACACATTTACTCTACCTTTTCTTTCTTTCTGGTCAAAAATCCACACAAACATGGCATACACCTTCGCAAACAAATAAAAGAATACATTTCCTACTGTCAGATATATTCATCTGATTTACACTCATCAAAAGCATGTTAACAAATGCAAAGAAGTTTATAAGTTCGTCCATCATGTTCAACAATCGCCTCCAAAACAGCAGAGGCAGCTGCTGTTTCAGAAATTGGGCAGATATTTGATTTAAGTGGAGATTCCTTGCCCACAGAACACCCCCACTCTCTCGGCCAAGAGGACATAAAGACAGCATCGTATAGATGTTCTCCAAAGGCCAACTAGCCCCCAGGGCTGCAGCACATAAGGACTGTGCAAGTCGAGCCTCCTAGTCAGAGAGTCATAATCGATCACTAAAGACTTAAGCTGTAAAGTGGAATTCCATGAGTGGGAAAGAAAGCCACTGATCATACAGCCTCTCACTTTGCTGTTGTTGCCCCCAGCATCAATGGTTTATTCAAGAACTGCGACAAATCCCAGGCGCTGAACAATCGTTCAGTCACCACTACACTCTCTCAACAACACACTTACACCAAAGCACTTTCTAAACCTGCAAAAAGGTCCCACATTTTCATGAGACACCGAGTCACCATCCACGACATCCACAACCACCACCACCAACTGACCGAATCAGACAACTTTGTCCATCATGAACTGCACAGCCTCCTTGAGTTTGAGCACCCGGGGCACTTTGTACTGGTTGGAGGAGGCCGGGGTGTTGTGGATCATGAAGTCTCTGAGCTGCCCGAAGGCCCCGGGCCGCACAAGGTGAACCCGCATTTCCCCGATGCTGCCCTTGTGGCGGAACGAGGAGTAGGGGAAGGACTTGTCTCCTAGACTGCTGTCCAGCTGCATCAGATATTTATTATTATTTATTCTACGGGATAGCTCAGTGGTCGGAGCACTCGCTTTCCCCCAGCCAAGTTAAGCAGCGTCGAGCGTGGTTACCAGTTGGATGGGTGACCGTTTGCGTGCCTTGGCTTCAGTACAGTTCACCCAGCTGTAAATGGGTACCTGCCCTCTTTAGGGTCAGGGAAGGTAAAGCAGCGAGGGAGAGGAGATGGGCGCCGCCCTTAATATGCTGGCCCTAGAGAAGTGAGGTCTCTGACGCCTCACTCCCCTACGACCTTATAGTTATGGAAGTCATTTACCTTTTTTTTTTTACCTTTTATATCAAGGATAATGGAATAAGCACTCGTGTGCTTTTTTTACATCCAGTCCCCGTGTGTGTGCGGTTTTGTAAATTTTGTCATCTGTTCCCACCGGCACACAATGGCCTACTCTTACGAAAAGCGGAACAGGATTTAACGTGTGCGCAAGATGTTCTGCGTGCGTTCACACACGGGGCCTCGGTTTATAGTCTCATCCGAAGGACTTTGACATTCAGTTCGATTTTTTGGTCAAACTGGGAAGAAAGGGCGAGGCTGGGAATCAAACCCACAACCTCACGGTTTACTTGTTGGCAGGCGAACGTCTTAACCATCCTGCCACCTTCCTTCCTTAGATAGACAGAGACAGAACATGCCATGTCTGTGTTAGGCTGTATTCAGTCCATCTTTGTTACATTTTAATCATCGGAGAAAATTGCTATAATAGTACATTTATCATAATCTATTTTAGATGAACACAATAGTCGAGATGTTAAGACCCCATTCGACTTCAATCCCACGGTTCATGAAGTCGTGGGTTTGAATCTCGACAGCGTCTGGTGAATAAAGGGTGGGGATTTTTTTTTTTTTCACCAGTTCCCAGGTCAACTTCAAGTGCAGACCTGCCAGAGCCTTGATTCCCTTCGTGTGCATACACATTTGAAGATCAACTATGCATGCTAAAGATCCTGTAATTCATGTCAGCGTTTAGTGGGTTACGGAAACACAACATACCCAGCATACATCCCTGAGGTTGGAATGCGGCTACCTTCATGGTGGAGGGCAAAAACAGTCGCATACGCAAAATCTCACCATTGGTGAACCTCAGAGCTCTAGCCAAGGAACAAAACAAAAATATACTGTATCAGAAAATGATTACCACTATTTCAATCATGTGAAATTGCTGTAATAGTACAATAATATGATTATTCATTTGAGATACACCTGATGTCGACACTTTCAAGTTTGAATATATATATATGTGTGTGTGTGTGTTTATACAATATATAAGCACACTGAAAATTGCTATTGAAGGACATAAAACTACGCTACCACAATGCAAAAAACACCGAGGTCCCCTGTGGGAATGCACGCAGAACATCTTCCAAACATGTTAAACCCGTTCCGCTTTTCAGAAGAGTAGGCCATTGTATGCTGGTGGGAACAGATGACAAAATTGACAAAACTGTATACACATAGGGACCGGATGTAAAAAAGCACACGTGCTTATTTGATTATCCTTGAAATAAAAGAATAAATAAATTATTTAAAAGACCGATTTTGCCATTCGACAACTTGCCCAAACTGATGCAAGACCAATTTTGCCATTCCACAACTTGCCTGAATTGATGCAAGACCAATTTTTGCCATTCCACAACTTGCCCGAACTGATGCAAGACCAATTTTTGCCATTCCACAACTTGCCCGAACTGATGCAAGACCAATTTTTGCCATTCCACAACTTGCCCGAACTGATGCAAGACCAATTTTTGCCATTCCACAACTTGCCTGAATTGATGCAAGACCAATAATTTTGCCATTCCACAACTTGCCTGAATTGATGCAAGACCAATTTTTGCCATTCCACAACTTGCCCGAACTGATGCAAGACCAATAATTTTGCCATTCCACAAGCAACCGTTAAACAAAAACACTTGTTTACTGCAAATGCATGGCAAGGAAAGTTATTGTTGCCTGTTGCTAAGTTTGTGAATGCAGTTGTTTTATGAAATATGCATTGCTGCTGTTTCACTTGGTGTTTGAAATCAAAGAGTTCAATGATCAATCTACGTCAAAGCTAACATGTGACCACTGTGTCAGTTAACTTGACAAAGAAAATGAGCGCACACACATTAAAACCCGTTCCGCATTTTTGGAAGAGTAGGCCATTGTATGCCGGTGGTAACGGATGATGATTACAAAACTGCATACACATGGGGACTGGATGTAAAAAAGCACATGAGTGTTATTCCATTATCCTAAACAAAATAATTATAAAAATGCCAAAAAATTTTAAAACTTAATCAAAGCGACATGACTTACCATCTTTTTCTGCTCTGCCGAAATGGACTGGGTCCCGTCCACTTCCAAAAAGAGATGGTAGCAAGGCAGTTTGCTTGTATATTCTGGTGGACAGAACATTAGAAAGATGGTACATACAGTAAATCAGCAACTGAATGAATAACTCACAAATCTCTCTCTCTGTCTTCTCCCATGAACTCGCTGCACTGAATTTTTGCAGGTCGTGTCTCTTGGGCAAGTTGAACCTGGCCAAAGAACAAACATATACTGTATACAGATGCAAAATACAAAATTTAAAGATTAAGTGTTATTTTAGCAAACGGATATCTATATAATAAAAAGAAGAATTGCCCCCCCAAAAAAAACACCCTTGGGGATGCCAGGGGCCTGTCAGTATAAATAGCTCCCCACATGGAAATTCTGCGCTAGGAATTCTCTCTTTTTGTATCCTTTTCTTTGTATCTGCATTGTTCCTCTTCTTCCTGATGCCAAATCTGTGCTAGGAATTCCCTCTTTTCTATCCCTCTCTCTTTCTGCCTTATTTCTTTTCTTCCTATCACCTCCTTCTTGTCTATTTTCTGCCTTCTTGGTGCATTCTCCTGCCTTTTTTTAAAATCAGAAAGACTTAAAAGATCATTCCGACCCATGCCGAAGTCATATGCCCTGGGCCTGGTTTGTCAGGCGCTTGACGGCACTCTACGCATTTTCACTCATATGACAGACAACGATAGCTGCTGTCTGAGCATTTGACATGGGAGAAAAGAAGAGAAGAAGAAACAATAGATGGCAGATATTTGGTAAAACTGCAATAATGCAAGTACTCACGTATGCATGGATTCATTTTGTACAAAGGGGCAAACCCATATACCCGTTTACAAGCTAACAGAAGCACACACACACACACACACACACACACACACACACACACACACACACACACACACACACACACACCCACACACACCATAAAATTACACCCACTGCCTTATTGACCCTCATGCATGAGCTCATGCATACACACACAAGGTATACACATGATTGCATGTGTGTAAATGATCTGAGTGCAAGCACTTCGATTTGTTTGTTTTTTACAAGATTCAGCGCTATATAAATTCCATATATTATTATTAGTTAGGAACAGGATAGACAGGTAGTTAGAGTGATGCACACTGCACTCGTGATCTGTTGACCCGGGTTCAAATCTTGTTCGAGAGGGTTTTTTTGCATCTGGAGTTAACATCAGTGCCAACTCCACTCCCCCCCAAAAGTCCTTCAGATAAGACTATAAACCTAGGTCCAATGTGCGAAAGCACGCAGAACATCTTGCACATATTAAAACCTGTTCCGATTTTCCGAAAGAGTAGGCCATTGTGTGCTGGTGGGAACACATGACAAAAATTTACAAAAACTGCATACACGCAAGGGAATTGATGTAAAAAAGCACGTGAATGCTTATTCCATTATGTTCGAAATAAAAGAATGAATGAAAGAATGAATGAATACACACAATGTATAGGTAAAAGGTAAAGGAGTCCCATAACCTATATTAAGGTCGTAGGGGAGCGAGGCTTCAAGAGACCTCACTTCTCTAGGGGCCAGCGTATTGAGGGTGGCGCCCATCCCCTCTCCCTCGCTGCTTTACCTTCCCTGACCCTAAAGAGGGCAGGTACCCATTTACAGCTGGGTGAACTGGGGGAACTGTACTGAAGCCAAGGCGCGAAAACGGTCACCCATCCAATTGGTAACCACGCTCGACGCTGCTTAACTTAGCTGGGGGAAAGCGAGTGCTCCGACCACTGAGCTACCCCAGTATACACACACATAAATACACACACACACACTGACACATACGGTTGGCATTGATGTCATCCACAACAATGCTTTCAGCACAACAGTAGTCCACAAGTTTGACACCCTCCCACTCTTTCATCGCCGATGTCAGGGCGTCGAAGAAGACGGATTCTGATGTCTTCTCCCCTCTCACATTCAGAAACTGACCTTGTCTGAAAAAATTGTCATATGGAAAGTCAAAGTCGGTCACATTTTTTTGTTTCAAGATGGTACCTGAATAAGCAGTGCATCTGCTTCCCCCCAAACCCCCACTAAGCCATATATCTAAAGAAAAAAGAACAAAGTGAAAAAGAAATAAACAGTGTGTGAACAAAAGGTGTCTGTGTCTGTTTTCTCTTTCTCTCTCTCTCTCCTCTCTCTCTCTCTCTCTCTCTCTCTCTCTCTCTCTCTCTCTCTCTCTCGTCTCTCTCTCTCTCTCTCTCTCACTAAAATACTAAGCAGTTTGGCAACCCCCTTTTGTATGGGCCAATGGCCTTTTTGTGAATAAATCTTTCAAGTTCGAGTTTCTCTCTCTCTCTCTCTTCTTCTCTCTCTCTCTCTCTCTCTCTCTCTCTCATTAAGAAAATGCATTAATACTTGATTTATTAGTTCTTTTACTTTGTGTGTGTGTGCACGCATGCATGTGCGGGTGTGTGTATGGGGGGGGGGGGGGGGGGGGGGGGGAGAGAAAGTGTGTGTATGTATGTATGTGTGTAAATGCATTGTGCACGCACAAGAGTCACCTGTAAACATGTGTGTGTGTGTGGGGGGGGAAATGTTCATCAGTAAACATGTTACACACGCACTGCTTAAGTGTAATGCACACACACAAAAACCAGAAAGACAGAAACACTACACACACATTACACACACACACCACACCCACTCACCCACCCACACAACAACCACCCACTCGCCCACCTACCCACACAAAACACACTCCCACCCACAAAAACAAACACCCACCCCACCCACCCACACACTCACCCTCCCCCCCTCACACACACCCCCCCACCACACTCACCCACCCACTACACACACACCCTCAAAACACACCCACACTACACACTACAAAAACTACCCTCACACAGGCAGCAAAACAGCCCCCTTTTCTCACCTGTACATGAACTCAACAATGGGACACTGGTGATGGAAGTCCACCACTTTGACCACGTCGCCAAAGCGATAGCGGTACATACAGCTCGGGTTGGTGATCACTACTTCATACAGTTGGCCCACCTCCGCCTGTAGTTAAGAGGATGCGTCGTTTCACAAAAGCTTTTCTTTACACATACACACACACACACACACAACGCATACTTGCATGCACACACATGTATACACACATGCAAGCACGTGTGCGTGCACACACACACACACTGCCTGTGAGAAGATGTATTGTTCCAGAATACCTTTCCTTTACACATACTCATTCACTCACTCTCTCACACACACACTCACTCTCTCACACACACACACACACATACACACAGGGGACAGGATAGCCTAGTGGTCAGAACATTGCGCTCGCAATCTGACGACCCGGGTTCAATTCCCGTTCAAGGGGACATCTGTGCAGACTCCACTCTCCCCAAAAGTCCTTTGGATGAGACTATAAACCGAGGCCCCGTGTGGGAACGCATGCAGAACATCTTGCGCACACGTTAAATCCTGTTCCGCTGTTCGGAAGAGTAGGCCATTGTGTGCCGGTGGGAACAGATGACAAAATTTACAAAACCACATACATACAGGGACTGGATGTAAAAAAAACACATGAGTGCTTATTCCATTATCCTCGATATAGAAGAATAAATTAATTAATTAATAATAAATAAATAAATAAAATGAGCTGCTGTGAAGTCAAAAACGATGTGTCGGCTGAAGACCATCTAGCAGACTTCCTCAGACAAGAGTCACAAAGCACAGGAGACAAGGCACTACGCATCCCACTCAATACTGCCATGAACAATGCACCATCACTGAATATTTGGGTTGCTGCGAAAAAATGAATTTCCATTCTTTTCACACAAAACCCCCCAAGCAAACAAACAAAAAAAGACACCTGTTCCCAACACACACACACACACACACCACCCCACCCCACCCCACCACCAACCCCCCACTTCCATTCAATTCCATATTGTTTACAGCCCTACAGACCACAAAAGCCATATCAGGGCAGTCACCTCGATCACTTTCAGTCGCTCCAGTAACTTTAACTTCAAATTCAAAACCAACACCTCCTAAAACCTTCAAATATCTAACACTGTCCTGAAAAAAACCCAACGTTAAATGACACAATACCTCCATCATTTCATTCCTTAAGGCTGATAAACCAGGCTGTGCCGAGGACGCCAGCCATTCCGCTCAATTTATCATCCCCAGGTTACAAAAAAAAGCGTACAAAATTATAACAAACATTTTAAAGTACAAAAAATACATATAAAAAAAGAGTACCACATGGAAAATAACACTGCAGCATGGACATCCTGTGCCCACCCCAGTGTTTAAACATCACTACCTGGCTGCCAGAACAAAAGAACACAGGCAAAAATGTCATATAATGAAAACAGAATATGTTTTTGAAAGACTTGCTTGAAAAAAAGGCAGGAGAATGGACCGGGAAGGCAGAAAAACAAGAGAGATGATAGAAAGGTCAGGAGTAAGACAGAAACAGAGAGAAAGATAGAAAAGTGGAAATTTTTGGCACTGAATTTCCAGAAGGTGGGGATGCTATTTATACAGAAAGAGCCTCTGGCATCCCCATGGATTGGGAGACGGGTGGGGTGGTGGAGGGAGAGGAAACCCACACAACAATGAAGGTAACCCCCCCCCCCCCAAAAAAAAAAAAATTTTTTAAGGAAAAAAATAGCAAACCCTACCTCGTTCAAAAGCACCGTTTTGGGCTGGTCCTCTTCACAGCGACTGACGGGAATCAACTCGAAGAACTGGGCGCGAGGGTGGAGCAGGTACCTGGAAGGGGAGGGAGGTGGGCCAGATGTTGATCCCTATCAGACCCTCAGACGCCGCGTAGATAGGGGAGTACACAGGCACGCCTTTCCGTGAAAAAAAGAAAAAAAAATTGCACAAATGTAAAGCAGAAAGTCTGGGCGCTTTGATTAAACAGTGTTAGGTTTATTTTAAAATTTTATTATTGTATTCTTTTATTTTGAGGATAATGGAACAAGCATTCATGTGCTTTTTTACATCCAGTCCCTGTGTGTATGCAGTTTCGTCAAATTCGTCATCCATTCCCACCGGCACACAATGGCCTACTCTTCCACAAAGCGGAACAGGTTTTAACATGTGCGCAAGATGTTATGTGTGCGTTCGCACATGCGACCTCGGTTTATAGTCTCGAAGAACTTTTGGGGAGAGTGGAGTCGGCACTGACGTTAATTCTGAGGAAAAATCCTCTTGAACGAGATTTAAACCCAGGTCAGCAGATCATGAATGCATCACTCTAACCACACACAAATATGAATTCCCTTGTACATGGTAAAAGGAATTATACCTTGAAATCTGACTAACGCAACCATGAAATAAAGACTCAGAGATCCAGCTGTGCAACAAAAACAAAACACAAACAAGAATTTTTAAAACCTGACAGGTATCTGGCCAATCATCATGAGCACGTTTGACACTTTGGTTAGCTGCTTAGTGTTAATACCTGCCGTGTGGTGCCGAGTTTTAATCTCAGATTCAATATTTACGTTGTGGTTGAGACAGTATGCTGGGTGATGTAACTAAAGAATAACTTAAGTCTGATGCTCTCATTTTAATAAAATATTATTCATGAAGGGCGTAAGTATAGTAAAAAAAAAAAAAAAAAGGTAAAGGAGTTCCATAACCTATAAGGTCGTAGGGGAGCGAGGCGTCAGAGACCTCACTTCTCTAGGGCCAGCATATTGAGGGCGGCGCCCATCTCCTCTCCCTCGCTGCTTTACCTTCCCTGACCCTAAAGAGGGCAGGTACCCATTTACAGCTGGGTGAACTGGGGGAACTGTACTGAAGCCAAGGCGTGCAAACGGTCACCCATCCAAGTGGTAACCACGCTCGACGCTGCTTAACTTGGCTGGGGGAAAGCGAGTGCTCCGACCACTGAGCTATCCCGTCCCCAAGTAAGTAAGTATCCCGACACAAAATATTAGATTTTTGCGAATTCTGCTTACATTCCTCTATTTTGTCACCATGACTAAATGTTCTCTCTCTCTCTCCCTCTCTCTCCCTACCACACACACACACTTACTTTATATATGCACATACCATTGCATTTTGGATGTAGTTTTTTGCTATTTTTCACACAGCGAGATACTCAAGCAACATCATCTTCCTCACCTTTATGGACTTGTATGCCCGTTTGATTACTTTCTGGCTTTCAGAGGACCATAGCTTTGGTATCTCATACAGAGATCACATCCCTCATGAAGAAGTGAAAACCAGAATTAAAAACATCATCCGACCATATGAACAGCTCCTGACTTCAGTGAAACGACGCAAAACTAAAGTGGTACGGGCACATCACACAACAAACATCTGGACTGGCCAAGACTGACCTACTACAGGGAACAGTACAAGGAGGGAGACGAAGAAGAGGCAGACAGAGAAAACGATGGGAAGACAACATCAGAGAGCAGACTGGCCAAGACTGTCCTACAGGGAACAGTACAAGGAGGGAGACGAAGAAGAGGCAGACAGAGAAAACGATGGAAAGACAACATTAGAGAGCGGACAACTGGCCTGAGTGGAACGATTTGCTACAGAAGCAGAGACTGGGGAAGTGTTGCAAAACTTCATTGGTCCACAGGACAACGAAGGGTGAGTGGGAAAGTCTCAATATGTGACAACTAATGTTTTAAAGGTACTGAGGGGACGGATAGTCAGTGGTCAGAGCACTGTTTCCAGCAATTAAGCAGCGCGAGCGTGGTTACCAGTTGATGGTGACGATTTGCGGCTTGGCTCAGTAACAGTCCAGTTCACCAGGTGTAATGGGTACTGCCTCTTAGGGTCGGGAAGGTAAGCAGGGAGGTGAAGAATTTATGGTGCCCCTCAAATATGCTGGCTAGAAAGTGAGGTCTGAAGCCTCCCCCATGACCTTATAGGTATGGAAAAATAAAAAAATAAAAAGGTACCTTTGAGAAAGGTCGCCCTCAGCTTCTGCCCGTACAGCGTGAAAGTTCCCGAGTCGGCGCACACCACCACATGGAGGTCAGGCCACAGGCGTTTCCCAGGCGCCTTCCACCCCGCCCGCCACAGCCTTCAGCACCTCCATTGCCCGGTCGGGGTCCGGCGTTAGCAGCGCCTCCAGCCTGGCCCTCACGTCGGCATCCAGCGCCAGTCTGGGGTTGAGGGTTCCATGCTTGATGTCGTAGGCGAGCTTCAGCACCTCCTGCTCCAGCGTCTTGAAGGCGTTGTACACCAGGGAGGCAAGTTGGCCTCAACATGCCGACGTGGCGATCCTTCAGCGCAAACAGCAGGTGGACGTACAGGGCCTCCGGCTCGCTCATAATCTCGTAGGCCGGCTCCGGCGTGGAGTAAATGTGCAGAAGCCGTTTGGAATCGGCGGGTGTGGCCGAGTTTGGGCCGACGCGCACGCCCGAGCCCGTCTGTCGGAACACGGGGTTGTAGAAAATCTTGAAGTCCTTGTTGAGGAGAGCCGAGTCTGGAAAAGCGTCCAGCATGGACCTGTACAGCACCGAGATCCCTTCCAGGAAGAACAGCCCTCGCTGCCGCTTCACCATGGGAACCACGCTCCTGGTGCCGGACGTGCCCGAAGTGACGGCAAACACCTGAGGCGCGTCCTTGGTCAGCACCCGCTCCTCCCCCGCCATCATCCTGTCCACGTAAGGCTTGTAGTGCGGGTACCGCGTCAGAGGGTGAGCGGTGATGAAGTCCTCGGCGGTCTTGATGCCGGCAAAGTTGTAGCGTTTGCCGTATTCCGTGTCCGCGTTTTCCTGCAGCTGCTTCAGGAGAAACTCTCTCTGCGCCTTGGCGACGTTCTTTGTCGCCGCTTCCAGTTTTCTCTGCCACACAAACAGAAACAGATAGATGGATGCATGCTATAAGCAGGGGTTAAGACCGTTTTGACTTCAGTTCCACGTGTCCATGAAGTCGCAGGTTCAAATCTTGGCAGTGGCATCTGGTCAATTAAAGGTGGGCGTCTTCATTATATCCCAGGTCAACTTCAAGTGCAAACCTGCAAATACCTTAATTCCCGTTATGTATATATAGATATAGATATAGATATAGATATATATCATATATATATCTATATCTATATATATATCTAATTATCTATATATATTATCATATATATATATATACACAAACAATCATGCAGAGGACCATATATGCTTATTAAATATTCTAATTCATGTCAGTTTCTGATGAGTTACAGAAACAACAGCATACCCAGCATGCATAATGCAGGATGTGTCGGCTGAGGCCAGAGAGCTAGACCTCCTGCAGAGTTACAAGCACAGGAGAAGACCAAACACTACTTATCCTACCCCTAATTAGGAACTGCAGAGAAGAGAGAGATACTGAAACGGACATTTCTGTCAAGAAAGGGATTCATCATCTTTCCTATCCGGGTGGCAAGGTACTTCAAAACAGTCACACACCCAAACCAGGTGACTCCCACGGCGTTATGCTGGGGAATGCCCAACATTTTCTTTCAAGAACTACTAGACTGCATAGTGCTAGCATTACATGGGGAACGGGATAGCCTAGTGGTTAGAGCATTGCACTAGCAATCTGACGACCCAGGTTCATTCCCGTTCAAGGGGGATATTTTCCCCTGGAGTTAACATCAGTGCAGACTCCACTCTCCCCAAAAGTCCTTCGGATGAGACTATAAACCGAGGCCCCATGTGCGAAACACACGCAGAACATCTTGTGCACACGTTAAATCCTGTTCCGCTTTTCGTTAAGAGTAGGCCATTGTGTGCCGGTGGGAACAGATGACAGAATGAGAATTTACAAAAACCGCATACACACGGGGACTGGATGTAAAAAAGCACAGAAGTGCTTATTCCATTATCCTCGATATAAAAGAATGAAATGAATAAAAATAACCTGCCCCTGTCTTGAACTATCCTAAGCAGAGTGCTGTATTTCCAGTCTAACAAGATTATTAAATCACAAATTAAAACATTAGGATATAATAACTAACTCCATGTAAACTCTGTGAGAAAGGTATGCAAAAGTTAAGCCATTCTAGCTATTTTGAAAAGAAGTAATACTTAAAAAAAAACACCTCAAAAAGCAACAACAACAAAGTAAAACTACATTCTGAATTTCATTTTCCTAAAATTGAACAAGGATTTTTTTTCTTTCTTTTTTTTTTTAGCAATCTGAACAACAATAGAAACTAAAAGATAAATGTTAGAATAAAATTTTTTTTTTATAAAACAAATGAACAGATTGTTATAAAAGTAAAAAAAAAAAGTATGTTCTTTCGAGCCAGAAGGCCCATAGAGCCGGAGCTTATCCCGGTTTCTGTAGCGTTAAGCGAACTGATGGTTTTTCACCACCCCTGTGACAGGACGCTTGTCTGTCGCCAGATACTTCCCCAGCAGAGTTGGTACCCACTTGTACACCTGGGTGGAGTGAGGAAAATAGGAGTAAAGTGTCTTTCCCAAGGAAAACAACACCGAGCTGAGCGGGGATTGAACCCGCGACCTCTGGATCACGAGTTGACCGCCTAAACCACTCGACCACGGTGCCTCCTGATTGTTATAAAAACAAACCAAAAAACAACAACAGAAACTTAAGCAACGACAAAAACATACATACAAGAAAATCGTACGTCAACAGCCCACAACAACAACAACAACAAAAACAAAAATCACACTTTAACAGCAAATATTCCAACAAACAAAAAGCGACTCCATTCCAACAGTATTTTCAGCTCAGAAATTTGACATCGATACACTTCCGATCGCTTCCAATCGGAACCTGAAAGCCTACCTTATAGATATACCCAATCCAGGCCAGACTGTTGACGGTCATGTAATGTCGGAATGCGTCAGAGAAGCTCTGGTCTTTGTACACCCTTTTTCGCTGGACATCGTACAGCAGCAGACCTGTGCCCATCGCGGTCACAGCAGCTGTACCTGTCACACAACCCTTCACATGATCACGTCTGTCTTTCCGTCTGTCTTTCTGTCTGTCTGTCTCTGTCCGTCTCTGTCTATCATCATTGTCGTCGTCCCTAACCAGGGCAAGGAGTGGGTGGAAGAAAAAAAAAAAGCTTATTTGTAACCCTTAAAAATAAAGATATTCATTCCCCCCTGTCCCTCTCTCCACCTCTCTCTCACAACCCCACCTTACCCCCCCCCCCCCCCCCCCCCCTCCTCTCTCTTCTCTCTCTCTCGCTTAGAACATTGCGCTCGCAATCTGACAACCCGGGTTTGATTCCCGTTCAAGGGGATATTTTCTTCTGGAGTTAACATCAGTGCAGATTCCACTCTCCCCAAAAGTCCTTCAGATGAGACTATAAACTGTGCGAACATATGCAGAACATCTTGTGCACACGTCAAATCCTGTTCCACTTTTTGTAAGAGTAGGCCATTGTGTGCTGGTGGGAACATATGACAGAATTTACAAAAACTGCATACACACGGGGACTGGGTGTGAAAAAGCACATGAGTGCTTATTCCATTATCCTCGATATAAAAGAATAAATAAATAAATCTCTGATGTCAGGCAAAAATTCATTCCTTTAAAATATAGAGTAGACAGTCACATTTATCTAGACTCTATTCTTTGAGACTAGTTATTCCAAGCAGCCCGCCCCCACCCCCACCCCCCTCTCTCTGTGGTGTACATGGGGCTGTAAATTGCCTTTGCATAATCTCCTAAGTCGGCTTATACAATATTTGTTTTTGTGTAGTTTAGTATTGCTGTTGCTTTCCTATATTAAAAAAAAGTACATTGAATTTGTTGACATTTCTGTTAGCCAAAATGATACTATTTACATGGTTTATTCTCCTTATATTATGGAGGGTTTGTTTTTGTTTTTGTTTTTTGGGGGGAGGGGGATTATTCGGTTGTCCCCTCTCCCCTTGTTGTTGCTGCTGCTTTTATTTTGCTCTTGGTTTCTTTGCTGTTTTTGTTGTTGTTGTTGTTGTTTGGTTGTTGTTGTTGGGTTGTTGTTGGGGTTTTTTTTTTGGGGGGGGGGGGGGGGGGGTTGGTTGTTTTTGCGTTTTTTGTTTTGCTCTGTTTTGGTTTCTTTCATTATTTTTGTTGCTTTTAAAAAAAAAAAATTGTGCTTTTTGTGTGATTTTTTTCTTTCACATTACTGTGCGAGTGTGATTGGTATTGGCTTTATTTTATCTTTATTATCATATAATCCTGTGGTGGGTGACTGGATGTAAAAAAGTATATTTTCATTTGTGTTGTGTTTGTGTAGTGTGTGTATAAAACCTATATATAAATCAATACAATAACATGCTTTCAAAAGTCAAAGTTGTGGTAATAGACCATTCTTGTTAGAAATTAATTTTTTTAATTCTAACTGAAGAAAGTTCAGCCACCTCCTTCATGTATGATTTTTGTATCCATGGACCAATGGCCTTTTTCTGAAAAAACCCAAACCATTTTGATTTCAAATTGAAGTTACCTTTTTCTCCCCACCCCCCCTCCCCAATCCAATCCCTTTTGCTGGATGACAACCCTCCTTAATTACCAGTATCAATACTATACATTACTAGTGGTACATACCTTTCAATATTCTTTTCACTAATGTTTTCATGGTCATTAGGATCCAGGCAATCAATGACAATCTGAAAACCAACACAATCAAAATTTTGTAATGATAGTTTTCTTGCTTCTCTCACAAGAAACATCACACACACACACACACACACACACACACACACACACATGCATACAAACACACACACACATACAGATACACATACAGATACACACACACACACACACACACACAACAGGAATGGGATAGCCTGGTTGGCTAGAGCATCGTGCTTGTGATCTACTGACCTGGGTTTGAATCCCTTTCAAGGGGTATTTTCCCCCTGGAGTTAACATCAACGCCAACTCCACTCAACACCCCCCCCCCCCCCCCCCCCCCCCCCCCCCCCCCCCCCCCCCCCCCCCCCCACACACACCAAAAGAAAGTCCTGAGACTATAAACTGAGGTCCATGTGTGGATGCACACAGAACCTCTTACTCACACATTAAAACCCTGTTCTGCTTTTCGGAAGAGTAGGCCATTGTGTCCCGGTGGGAACAGATCACAAAATTTACAAAACTGCATGCACACGGGGACTGGATGTAAAAAAGCACTGAGTGCTTATTATTTTATCCTCGAAATAAATGAATTCACACACACACACACGCGCGCGCGCGCGCGCGCTACATATTCATTATTTATATATTTAAATTCCTGTAAGAGTACACATGATGATTGGTGTACTCATACATGCATGGGTTAGCTGCATTAACTTTCAGTTTTACATTTCCATCGCTGAGATGAAAAAGTTAATGCCATCTAAGTCAGTTTATAAGCACAGATAGTCACTTAGCAATAAATACCTGTCTTATCAGGACTGATGTCGTTCAGGCATTAAATGACACTGTGGTGAAAGCCTAAACTTCTTCAATGCAACCAAAAAAAAGCATCACAGGACTGAGCAGTACTCATGCTCATGTTGCATAAACTGCAGTCAGTCAGATTGATATAGAGTTATCTGTCTTTAGTACAGGCGCTTGGTTTCGTTCGTTCGTTTGTTTTCATCATCATTCGCACCTCACGTGTTTTATTTATTTTATTTTTATATTATTCTTTTATATCGAGGATAGTGGAATCAGCACTTATGTGCTTTTCTACACCCAGTCCCCGTGTGTATGCGGTTTTGTCAATTTTGTCATCTGTTCCCACAATGGCCTACTCTTACGAAAAGCGGAACATGATTTAACGTGTGCACAAGATGTTCTGCGTGCGTTCGCACACGGGACCTCGGTTTATAGTCTCATCCGAAGGACTTTTGGGGAGAGTGGAGTCTGCACTGATGTTAACTCCAGGGGAAAATATCCCCTTGAACAGGAATCAAACCCGGGTCGTCAGTTTGTGCGCACAATGTGCTAACCACTGTGTGTGTGTGTGTGTGTGTGTGTGTGTGTGTGTGTGTGTGTGTGTGTGTGTGTGTGTGTGTATGCGTGCGTGCGGTGTGTGTGTGTGTGTGTGTGTGTGTGTGTGTGTGTGGTGTGTGTGTGTGCGTGCGCGCGGGGCGTGCGTGTGTATGTGTTTGAACATCTTACCACAAGAAGTGGCAATAGACGGACGGTAAGAGAGGAGGGGGGCTGGGGGGGGGGGGGGGGGGGTTGCTGGGGGGGTATTCATGGATACAAGAACATCTTTTTGCTGGTTGATTTTTTTTTTAAATTATGATTATTATTTTATTTTTAGGATAATGGAATAAGCACTCGTGTGCTTCTTTCTACATCCAATACCGTGTCCTTGAGGTATTCTGTCATCTGTTCTCACAGGCACACAATGGCCTACTCTTTTGAAACACACACACACACACACACACACACACACACGCAAAAGGCCACGTTTTCGTTCAATTTTAACAAACGTAAATAGACTTAGCTAATGCTAAGTTGCTAACCTTTCGAACTTCTTACTTCAAGTTCTAAAGGGGTATAGAGGATTACAAAGAATTGAACAGGAAAACACACACACACACACACACACACACACAACACATACACACACATACAATGTATACACACTGGCACTGTGTTTCGACATCCTCCCCTAAGTCAGAAATTGCAGCTACCTTGGAAGGGGGGGGGGGGGGGAGGTCCCATAGTCAAAAATCTATCTCAGAGCTCTCACTCCCTCCCTTAGTCACTGGAGGTGGGGGGTTTTGCGGGGGTGGGGGGGGGGGGGGGCGGAGGGGGGGAGGAAGGAGGGGATGGGCTGTTTTATCGTATTTTTACGTGACCATAATAATTCAAAACACTATTGGTTAATGTTGTTTTTGTTGTTTGTTAGTTTGTGTGTTGTTGTTGTGGGGTTTTTTTGGGGGGTAGTAGTATTTTTAATCAAAGAGTTTTTACACGTCCATGATAGCGCATCCATGTAAAGAAAAATAATTACCAGGGATAAGACATTCAATAAGCCATGAGACTTAAGATTTTAGCCATCCCCCTACTCCTCCACTCTTTCTATGGCGCGAGCAGATCTAGCCTACACTGAGAACTAGCCCAACATAATACTGACCCACGCCTTTCTTTGAGGTGTCTGTTTTTGGTGCATTCAGATCTCGAAGCTTTGAATTGGGAAAGTCACTCTTTGACTTCAAAATATTCACATTCTTTGTTTTATGTAGCTTATTTCTGTGAAAGGTAAGTAACTGGATACTTAACAGCATCAGTGTATTCCTACTTTTACTTCTCTGGTCTCAGTTACAATTCACACTTTAGATCTACTAACCTCATTTTCCATGGAGAGTGATCGGACTCCGTTTCTGGACTTCCATTGTCCCAGAACTCTTGAATTTTTGCTTTCAGCCAAGACATCTGTTCACTGAGGAATGATTTAACGTTATCCATTTTCAGATATTTCAAAGAAAATACATATTTATTTCTGTGGGTGAGCTCAAAATAGCAGATTATGGAACTTGAGATTTGGATTCAGATCTTGTGACCACTTTTCTGTATCAGCTTCAGTGTTTTTGGTTCTGTTGTTTTGTTTTCTCTTCCAGATTGGTAGATAGTTTGCTGATAGATTTTACCAGCGTATTGTGGCGTGTGAACAGCAACCCTCCTTCTGGGTCTTGTAATTTTCGAGAGAATTACATAGAACTCTGATAGTCAGAAACTGCCTATTGGTATTCTACGCCATCTTGATGACGTGTGTGCGTAAGATGTGCACTTGTACACACTTGAGTGTGTACTGTGTCATGCCTGTTTGTGAAATGGAAGGCATAAACATAAAAGATAATGAGTCCCCAGTCCACATTTCATATGAGTATGCAGAAATAAAGTATTTGTACTAGGTTGGTCACTTTTTTAAGCTTTGTTTTTTGACATGCAATATACTTTTACTGATCTCTCCTTTCTTTCAAATTCTCCCCCCCCCCCCCCCCCCCAATTTTTAGTGGTTTTGCTGTTGTTTGGGTGGGGTTTTTTGGGAGGGGTGAGGGGGGCAACATTGATAAGCTGATCACCTCTCACCACCACCCCTAGATTTGTCTTGTTTTTGTCATATATCTTCTTAGCATTTTTTCCTTCCATTTTCATCTACCCACCTTTTTTTTTAAATAAATATTTTTTTCTTAGTGTTATGCATGCCCATACTGGTGCATAACACTTTATAAGTTTTAAAAAATTACCTTTTAGTAACAGCTGTGTGATAAAATAATATACATATACAGCCTAAGGTGCACTGAGATGGGAATCTTTAGTTTTTCTACGAGTACTATTGTGATGGACATGAATGATTGAGCATTTATTTTCTTTCTCCCCTCTCTTACTTTCTCTTGTGTTCCTTAAATGTAGATTTCACTCATTGTGCCTCACAAGTGTTGATACAGACATATGGGGGGATGGGATAGCCTGGTTGGTTAGAGAGTTGCCCATTGCGCTCATGATCTGCTGACCCGGGTTAGAATCCAGTTCAAGGGGATATTTTCCCCTGGATTAACATCAGTGCCAACTCCATTCCCCTGAAAAGTCCTTAAGATGAGACTATAAACTGAGGTCCCGTATGTGTGAACACATGCAAAACATCTTGCGCACATATTAAAATCTGTTCCACTTTTTGTGTGCCAGAAAACAAAATTTAAAAAACTGCATACACACGGGGACTGGATGTAAAAAAAAGCACTGAGTGCTTATTCCATTATCCTCAAAATAAAATAATGAATAAATAATAAATAAATAACAATAAATAATATTCAGTGACCTCAGCTTGAGGTCATCAGTCTTAATCTTCCATCTTTTCTTTCGTTTTCTGTTTCTTATAAAAGGAGGTTGAAAATTTGGATACACTTTCTCTTTAACATAATATATTGTAAACTCTTTTCAGCCAGACTTGACCTTTTTGTTGTTATTGCTTATTTGTATGGTTGTTTTTAGGTTTCTTCTTTTTATAAAAAAAACTTACACACACACATGCACGCACGCACACACGCGCACACACACACACACACACACACACACTGAAATTAGAATATCAACAAACCATTCCAAATATATAATTTAATATTTCAACATGCACAGCAACTTACAAGTTTATTTTATTTTCTATCTATATATAAAACTGTTTAATAGGTTTCAACAATGTTCAAAGCATTTTTAATTGGGTGTATAAGCCTGTGTAAATGCTTCAATGGGTGTAGGCTTGAATGTGTGTGTGTTTGTGCGCGTGTGTGTGCATGCATGTGAGAGAGAGAGAAAATATCTTCAAACACTATTCCTTTAGACACACACACACACACACACACACACATACACATGTTAATTCATTAAAAAGTCTTTCTTTAACCAAACCATACCTCAATTGCCATAACCCACAAAATGAGTAAAGGGTTTTACAAACAATAATTGTGTGATAAAAAACAAACCAACCCAGTCCAGCAGCAAATATAGTCCATTCATACCAGATTACACACACACACACACACACACACACACATACACACACGCATGCACGCACGCATGCACACACATATTTCATACATATATACATACATATATATATATATATATATATGACCAAAATATTGTCATCCTAACGCCTTTTATCATTATTATTACTGGATTTTAAAGTTAAGCCAACAATGAAAATCGTATCAAGACAAGCAAAGTCCATGAAAACCAGCGTACATTTTGATCATCATTTAAATTTCACAACACTCAGTGAGTGACTCAGCCCAACATGTCCAACAACCAAAAAAAAAAATTATAAATAAATAGCAACATAAAAATGTATGAGCAAAAACTTCAAAGGAGCCCAACTTTAAGCAAAACGTCAGTTTTCGCCACCACCCAGCAATAACTGTGTCAGGGATGGGGGTAGGTAGCCTAGTGGTTATAACATTGCGCTCGCAATACGATGGTCCAGGAACAAGACCTGGTTCAAACCACGATTGAAACACCTATTCAAGGAGGAAGCTCAAAACAGAGAAGGCTCATCAATGTCAAACCTCCCCTGGGAGAAACATGACAAAAAAAGGAAGAAGAAGAAGATTCAAGGGGATTTTCCCACTGGAGTTAACACCAGCACTGACTCTACTCCTTTGCGAGTCCTTCGGATGAGACCATGAACCAAGGCTCGGTGTATAAACACAAACACAGAAAACATCTTGCTCACACGTTAAAACCAGTCCCGCCTTTCAGGAGAGTAGGCCCTTTGTGCTGGTAGGAACAGATGACCAACAAAAAGTTTGAGAATGCGTGCACACTGGTGTTGTGTTTAGAAGCCTTGAAGCTGGAATGTGGTAACCTTTACGGTGGGCAAATATGGTCGCATACGCAACAATCTCGCCATGTGTTAAACCTTGGTTCTACAACGCCAAAGAAGAAAAAGGAAAAAAAAAAAAAGAGAAAAAGAATAAAAATCCCACACACAAAATACTGTGCTAAAGTTATATTTCATTCATCTTGATGCCATTTCTTTTCTTGGAGGTACGTTATTCCACAGAGGATATGATGTAGGTGAGTTGTTACTGATATTGTAAAGAACATAATTATGTACTGGTGCACATGAAGATAGTTGGAAAATAATAAAGTCAACATATCAACAACACTATTACTATGTTAAGAACCCCTCTTTCCCAGTACACGTGCATTGTGTGCACCTGTATGCTTCTGTCACCAAGTAGTGGGTGATACGGAGGGAAGGGCTAGTAGATGGTTGGTTACTCTATAGCGAAGGAAGGTGGCAGGATGGTTAAGACGTTCGCCTGCCAACAAGTTAACCATGAGGTTCTGGGTTCGATTCCCAGCCTCGCCCTTTCTTCCCAGTTTGACAAAAAAAATCGAACTGAATGCCAAAGTCTTTCGGATGAGACTATAAACCGAGGCCCCGTGTTCGAACGCATGCAGAACATCTTGCGCACACATTAAATCCTGTTCTGCTTTTCGGAAGAGTAGGCCATTGTGTGCCAGTGGGAACAGATGACAAAATTTACAAAACCACATACACATCAGGACTGGATGTAAAACAGCACATGCGTGCTTATTCCATTATCCTCGATATAAAATAAGAAGTAAATAAATATAAATAAATACATAAAATAGCAGGTTACCCTAAGGAAATGGTTAATCTCAGAGAAGGCAATTCAATAACTAGTTTACTCAAAAAGAAAAACAAATCTTTATCCCCTCACCCCCACCCCAACACCTCTCCTCCCCTGATATCAAAATTTTCATATTAAAAAAAACAATTCTGAATAAGTCTGTTATCATTACTTTTCTGGCAATTAATACTATTCTGGTTTCACATGACACGGACATTCTCTCAGAAACATAAATTAAGCTGTTTTTTCGTCACAAGGAAAGGATTTCACAGACGATATATCCCAACAATGCTAAAACAGAGGAGACTCCCAGCCTTGCCCTATCTTTCCATTTTGATGAGAAAATCGAACTCAATATCAAAGTCCTTTGGATGAGACAATAAACCGAAGCTCAGTGTGCGAATGCATGCAGAACATCTTGTGCACACATCAAAAATCTGTTCTGCTTTTTGAAAGAGTACGCCATTGTGTGCTAGTAAGAATGGATGATAAAATTTCAAAAAGGCATGCACACAGGTGTCATGTTATAGACATCATCCCCAAAGTCGGAATGCAGATACCTAAATGCTGTGCGGGGTGGGGAATGGTTGCATATGCAAAAATCTCACCATTGGTGAACCTCGGAGCTCTAGCCAAAAAACAACACACACAAAAGTCACAGTGCTCAACACAGGCAAACAGACACAGCAGCAGTGCAGGATATATTCTGCTGGGTGGCCTAATGGCACACCTAAAGGAGATATTTCCCTGTATACTACCAACTCTTCAAGCATGACAGAACAAGCGTCAGTGTAGCTGGGCCAGAACGAGCGGCACAGAAAGCAGAGCACTGTAAAGTTGGTCCCATAACCTATGCGCTGTCAGAGACCTCAGCTTCTCCAGGGGCCAGCATATTGAGGATGGCACCCATCTCCTCTCCCTCCCTGCTTTATCTTCCCTGACCCTAAAGAGGGCAGGTACCCATTGACAGCTGGGTGAACTTGGGGACTGTACTGAAGCCAAAGCGCGTAAACGGTCGCCCATCCACTTGGTAATCACGCTCGATGCTGCTTAACATTGGCTTGGGGAAAGCGATGGCTCTGACCACTGAGTTATCCCGTCAGAGCAGTGAGATGTCACAAAAGATGAGGCAACAAATAAACACAACCGATGGAAAAAAGTAGAACCCCCCCACCCCACCCCCCTACCTATGCTGTTACCTTTACATTCATTTTGCCTCAGGTCCAATTGATAAACTTATCACAGTGGATTTGCACTCAAGTTAGCTATACAGTGACACACTATTTTGACCATAATTTAACAATTGAGCAAAAATACTAAAAAATTGATTAAATCAGACACATTCTAATCCAATTTCAAGTTTATTTCATGTGTTGTTGTTTTTTAAAACGGATAAAAGGATTTTGTCCAGAGATGTCTGTCTTTTGTGTATTTTGTTTTTGATCAGGCATGTTAAAGCGATATCAATTTCATAACCTTTAGAATTTTACAGAGAAATTTCGTTTTTCGTAGAGATCTGAACCTTTATGTGTTTTTGTGTTAAAATGAAGTCTGTGACTAACAACAAAAATGTCGATAAACTCAAACGCTTGCCTTGACAAAGCATACACATCCATCAGCTAAACCATACACACACAAAAAAAAGAAAAAACAAATTCCACACAAAGGTGAAGTTACCCGAGTCTCAGAAATCTGTTTTGAACTTGAAAGTTGCCATTTTACCGTTAAAAAAAACCCCAAAAGCACCCAAGTAAACAAAAACCAGAGGAATTTTTCTTCGGACAGCTTACTTTCTCGAGAAAATTCAGCATCAGACAGTTGCTCCACAAAAATCTTTTTAAAAAAATTACCATTATCGATCAGTTAAAATTTAAAGGGAAAGAACTCACATCAAGATAACTAAGGTGCTGAGTAGTTTCCCTTTAACGAGACACCATTTGCTTTAAGAAAAAAACCCACAACAAACACCACCACCACCAAGCACCTAAAACGTGCCATAGCCAGGCATACAACACCTCATTTTATAACCTCAGGACTGCCGCAGCTATAGCTGCAACATGAATAAAACCCACACACCGGTTTAGTAAGCTGTAAGGTGTTTCTAAGCATTCGGAATAAACTTCAAATTTAAAGCTGTAACGTGTTTCCAAGCATTCTGAATAAATTCCAAACACAAAAATTACTTAAGTAAAAACAGTACCCAAAACACACAAAAAAATCTGTTAATAATATCACACACATTACATACTAGCATGACACCGGTGCAGGAAATGACAAAGCCCTTTTTTATTTCATCTTGACAATCCAACCACACACGATTCCATACCATTCAGCTGGTCGGTCAAGACAGCTGTTTGAAGAATTTTCCCAGCAGAACATCGGCAGCCAAGCCAGGAGTGATTGCTCCGTTCTGTACCATGGCCTCCAGATTGGAGTAGGACTCCGCCACGACCGGCTGCTGACGAAACTCGTGAAGGATGCGGTCATAGATGTAGTTCCACATCCACACAATCAGCTGGTGCTCTCGCTTCTTCTTCAGCTCCCCGGTTTCTGTGGTTTTCATGCGATAGTCGCACATTTTCTCCCATAGTTTTTCAACCCCGGTTTCCGTCTTTGCCGAAACTCGCATCACCTGGGGAAATTTTATGGACAACGTTATTATTTTATTTATTTATTTTATTTATTTATTTACTTACTTTTTTTATTTATTCTTTTATATCGAGGATAATAGAATAAGCATTTATGTGCTTTTTTACATCCAGTCCCCGTGTGTATGCGGATTTGTGAATTCTGTCATCTGTTCCCACCGGCACACAATGGCCTACTCTTACGAAAAGCGGAAAACGATTTAACATGTGCGCAAGATGTTCTGCGTGCGTTTGCACACGGGACCTCGGTTTATAGTCTCATCCAAAGGACTTTCGGGGAAAGTGGAGTCCGCACTAATGTTAACTCCAGAGGAAAATATCCCCTTGAACGGGAATCGAACCTGGGTTGTTGTTAGAATTCCAGCCATAACGAACGACAAGAGTCCACTTTTGTCACTAGATTAATTTATTCAGTCACAATAACAGTAGATAATCCATTTATGCAGAACACAAGAGGAAGAAGAAAACAAAAACAAAAACAGCAGTTACTGTCAAGACGACTTGGCTATCACTAAATGCACACCATATATACGTCATAAATAAATAATCAAAACTATGACGTAACATTAATCTGACATAAGCTGTTCGATTACATTCAACACCCCCACTTAATCGATACAACTTAAAGTCCTAATATGTCTACACTATCAACATTTAGTTCATGCATAGTTTCAGCAATTAATAAGACATAGTCATGTCACACCCTATCCAATCATTGTCTTTATTTAACCCTTTACCATTCGCATTTCTTACAGAGAAACTCTCTGTAGTATTCGGAAATTTACGCTGTTTTTTCAGAAAATAAGGTACCTCAAGTACACATAGTCCTGTACAGTTACTATTGTTCGCAGAGCAGTCATATTTGGCCAAAATATTCATATGATGTCATACTTTGTTCTGCACCCCAAGATGTGTGTCCTACCTACATGTGTCGTGCTGCTGTCCCCTCTTTGTCACCAAATACAGGTAACATTGCAGTGACATCATGCTGTTAGTCTACAACTACCCTCTAACATGCGCAATATAGGTATGTGATTAAAAAAAATAATATGTGTGGTCCTGCCTGAGTGTGTCCTCCATCGCATCCACCATCATGGTAATCCAATCGAACATTCACACGTCACAAAATTACTGTCACCAAGTCTACACTTCCTCAGTGGAAAGTATTCAAACATATTGAAAACGACGTTGACTAATGCGCGTATATACATTATTTACAAATATATGCTGACGCCTACTATTTACAGACACTAGTGTGTCCTTCACCAATAGCTAGCTACATGGCTGTCACAATGCAGGTGTCACAGCCAGTGTCGCGTCCAGGTGTGTTGGTGTGTTTCTCAGGTGAAAATACTGATTAATTTTGAGAAATCTGGTTTTCGTCATAATATTACTGATCTGTGACTCAGAAAATGTCAAATCAGTAGACCAGTAGAGATGAAGCCTCGGCAAACGCTTGATCCCCATCATGATCAAAACTGACAGGTAAGCCCAAATTTCATCAGGTGTTGTTTCTGTCCGTAATGGATCTATGACAAAGCCTTTCACAGCGATCGTTTGCCTGGCAAAATTTGTTAGTTTCATCTGCTACAATTTGAAAAAAATGTTGGGCACAAACAAAACAAAGCATTCAGTGGGAGAGTTTGTGCCGGCCCAGTCGGCAGCGTGAAGTCTAGCACTGAGCAAGGCACTTGTGTCTGCGCCATGTCGTCTGCTATGAAACCAATGGAATGTATCCTCAGCATCCCTTTTCCCGACTCACTACCTTCTCCTATTTCTCTCTTTCTTCTACATTACTTCAACATGGGATTCAACTTTTATTCTCTTTCGAACTGTTCCACTTGAGCCAAAATAGCTTCAATTTCCACATCATTTATATTCCTCCCAAATTGTATGCTAAATCTTTGCTGCCATTTTTAGCTCAAGAAACGTGGGAAAGAAAAAGCCAGTCACTGGCCAATTTCTTGTGAAAGGGAGGCTGTGTAGCACTGAATTTGGTGTCCATTCCTTCCTTAGTTTATGCTGACCTCAGTGGAATGTTTATTCATAGTGTGCGTGTACTAGGTAGAGCTTAGTGCGTGAGGGAAAATCCCCACTAGGCTGAAATGACGTCCGGCGGGCTGCGGCGGGTATAAATAGATGCGGGTGAGCGGGCAGCGGCGGGCTACGGCGGGTAAAAATGGGAAAGGGTTAACCAAACAGAAAAGATCTGAATTTCAACAACTGAGTTTTCAATGATGGTTTGGTCATTATATCAGCAATCATGTTTTCAGTTGGACAATACTTGAGAACGACTTTGCCACGCTTGACCTCATTTCTGATGAAATGGTATTTAATGTCAATGTGCTTCGATCTTTGCCTATTCGCTGGGTTGTGTGCAAGAAAAATGGCCCCTTTGGGTTTGTCTTCATAATCAAAGACCCTTGACCTTGACCTTGGTTAATACCCATGTCCTTCAAACTGATTCAGGTAAAACTTTCTTGACTGCTAATGCTAAAGCAATATATTCAGCTTCGCAAGTAGACAATGCAACAACAGGTTGCTTCTTCGATTTCCAAGAAATCGGTGGACCGTTTTCATTCAGGGAGAAACATCCCCTGAAGTACTGCGCCTATCATCAGTATTAGACGCCCAATCCGCATCACTATACCCAAATGAGTTTTAATCCTGTGGTACTTTTTTGTAACACAACTCATAGTCTATTGTGCCTTTGAGATATCGCAACACATGCTTGGCTGCGACCCAGTGACCTTGAAGTGGATTAGAGAGATGCTGAGATAACATGGTACTCCCAGCAGATTTTGGGCCTTGTTGTAATCATGACATAGATCAGGCCCCTACAATTTCACGATATTTGCGGTGATCAACAGGTTCAGTGTTTTCGTACTCCATCTTCTGTTTGATGGGGTACCCCAGGTTTAACATTCAGACATGTCATATCTTTCAAGCAGTTTTTGAATGTAACCCCTTTGGGTGCATCCTACACATCCATCCTTTTGCTCAAAATCAATCCCCTAGGAAATACGACAACTTTCCCATGTCTTTCATTTTGAACCCTATCGGAGAACATTTTCTTCGTTTGCACAAGAGGTCATTATTGTTTGCCCCAACAATAATATCATCAACCCACACAAGAATGACAGTCATGCCATCGTCTGTCTGTTTTGTGTACACACAATTACAGAGGGACTTTGAATAACTCATTTTCAGCCAGAAAATTGTGCAGCAACTGGTTCCAATTCTACCTGATTGCTTTAACCCGTACAAGGATTTTTTTAATTTGTACACAAGTTTTTCACCTTTTTGACTTTGATTTCATAACCTTCAGGTTGCCATGTAAATTTCACAATCAATGTCGCATTGAGGTAAGCAGTTAGAAAACCATTGATGTAAAATCAAATCGTTTTCAGCCGCAATTTGCATCAGAGTACGTACTGAAGTCATTAGCAGTAGGTGCAAATGTATCGGTATAATCAAAAACCTTCTTTCTGACTGAAACCTTTTGCGACATATCTAGCTTTGTGGGACTTTAAACCCAAAGTCGCATTTCTCTTTGATTGTGAAACCCATTTTCCCCCACTGTTTGCCTACCCTCCGGAAGAGCCATCAGAGTGTAAGTGTTATTTTCCTTCAAGAGTTAATTTCATCACCCATTGCTGTTTCCAGCAATGAGAATCCTCTGACCCACTGCTTCCTGATACTTTTTGGGGAAACGAGGACACTTATAACAATAATCCATGTTTGTCATAACTTGATCTCATCATCATAAAACTGGTTTCATAATTTTCAAGTGGTTAGGGGGTTTTCCTCCCTTCTGGGATACCTGTGACCTTTGATTTTCTTTAACCAAAGGTTATTTTAGGCAAAATTAAAATAGAGTATTTCTGTGACCTTGACCTACAGTACACTCTGACTGCTTTTCAGGTATGGGTTGACTGACAAAAGGGGGGTTCATCATCTCATCACACTACCATCATCTAAAGAGTTCTCTGTCTGTGTACCCTGGTCTTCACAACAACTCTGTCTGGCTTATCTGACCCAAAATGCACAACACGACCATTTCATCACTTTGCCACTTCAGGTAATACACAAGGTATGCAGGACTGTAACCATCAATCCTACAAAGATACTCTTAGCGCATCGTGAATCAAGTTTGCGCTTGAGCTGGGAATATGCATAGCAAATCTGTTCCAAAAATTCTCATGTTTGAGATGTTTGGTTTTTTGACCAGTCAAACCTTGATATGGAGTTTGATTTATCCTGGCATTGTAACATCGGTTACGATTGTACACAGCAGTGTGCACGCATAAAGGCCACATCTCTTTTGGAAGGTTCTTTTGAACAAACATGCATCTTCCCATCTCAAAAATAGTGCGCCATTTCCTCTCAGCTGCCCCCTTTTGGTGTGGGGAGTAAGGAGCTGAGGTTTCATGCCTTATCTGATTTTTCCTGAGGATTTCCTTAAACTCCCCTTTAGGTAAACTCAGAACCGTTACAGATCAATGGTTTTTACCTTGCCAAAAGGTGCAGAATCAGCCAGAAACTTTTCTGTGGCTTTGACGTTTCACTTTTGCATGTCATGAAATACACAAATGACGCATCAGAATAATCCCTCTGTGAATGTGATGGCTACTTGGAAACCCTTTAATGGGGTGCTGGTGTGACCGGTCCAGCAAGATCAGTGTGCACTAACTTTAGAGGACAAATTGCACGAGTGCGTGTTGTTTTACTGATTTTGTTTGTCATTTTGCCCATTACACATGTTTCACAATCATGCTTACCTTTGCCTGTAATTTTCGCCATCAACAACACCTTCTAGCCTCAACACATCAGAAAAAATTTCAGTGACCTAGAATTTTATGCCAGACATTCAAATCCTGTGTTAAACTAACATTAACAACATCACATTCCTCTGAGACAGTCTTGAGGTAATACAATCTACCTTGTTTTCGATTTTAAATTTGGCTTCACCTTCATACAAAGGCTTTTCTGTTTCAGGTTCAATATCACACTCGACCTTTGTTTGGTCGCTGCCTGAACAGAGAATATGTTTTGTGGAAAAGTAGGTACATACAATGCATCATTTAGGTAAGACTGACTAGATTTCACTGATATCTTTGACAGTTACATGTGCGGTACCTCTTTGCTTTGCTAGATTGTTTTTCTTTCACCATTCGCAAGTTTTGATGAAATGGTCTTTGGTTTGAAAGAATTTTCAAACGAGGTGAACAAAGTCTTGTCATTGAGTAGATGGCTTGTAGCACCACAATCAACTAGTAACTTTGTATATTTTTTATCTCCTGTCTGCTCCCTTTGTTCATCTTGAAGATAAAGAAATGTTCTGGATCTGGATTAGTGGAGTCAGGATTGTCGCTCACAGTGTGTGATCCCTCCTTTACCCTTTACCCCCCTAGTCTTGCTTTTACGACGGCAAGTTTGGTCAGTGTGTGATGCCTTTTTGCAATGACTACACCACATTTTCTTCTTCTTGCAATCACGTTGAAGATGTCCGTAAGTTTCCACATTTGAAGCATTGACGTAATTCACGATTGCTGTCAAACGATTTGTGCTTCATTTTCAGAAGTGAATCTTTACCCATGGCTGCTGACACTCGAGACCTCTCCGTTCCTCAAAGGGTGCGGAGAGAAACTTTAAATTTGCTGAAGTCATGTTTCCTTTGGGGCTGAGTGACAACAGTGACAAATGACTGGAACGATTTGGTAACCCTTTAGAACCACGCTATTAACAAACTATCACTCACTGTTCTCCAGCACTTCTCAGGGCGATTGCAGCTGCTTCTGCACGGATGATGTAATCTGTCACTGTCTCTGATGGTTCATCTGCAGGCTTGTCAGTTCGGTGTTTAAAAACCTATAATTCTCGGTGTAGACGAACCTGCATAATGTTGCCGAAGAATTCTCAGAGCTTTTCGTTTCCCTCGTTGCTGCATCATGCATTACAAGTGACAAACTCTTGTCGTCTATGAGCTGAACAAGTTCAGCAAAAGCTTCTTCATTTTTATCTACATCAATTCTTCACCATCGTCTGCCAGGATCACATCTTTACTTACCAAGTTTCATATAAAACTAGAATTTCACCTCCCAGTGTCATAATGTCTTCGTCGCCGGAAAAAAACAGTTTGCCTCGTGTACTGGGCCCATAACCTGTTAGAATTCCAGCCATAACGAACGACAAGAGTCCACTTTTGTCACTAGATTAATTTATTTAGTCACAATAACAGTAGATAATCCATTTATGCAGAACACAAGAGGAAGAAGAAAACAAAAACAAAAACAGCAGTTACTGTCAAGACGACTTGGCTATCACTAAATGCACACCATATAGGTAAAGGAAAAAAAAAGGTAAAGGAGTCCCATAACCTATAAGGTCGTAGGGGAGCGAGGCGTCAGAGACCTCACTTCTCTAGGGGCCAACATATTGAGGGCGGCGCCCATCTCCTCTCCCTCGCTGCTTTACCTTCCCTGACCCTAAAGAGGGCAGGTACCCATTTACAGCTGGGTGAACTGGGGGAACTGTACTGAAGCCAAGGCGCGCAAACGGTCACCCATCCAACCGGCAACCACGCTCGACGCTGCTTAACTTGGCTGAGGGAAAGTGAGTGCTCCGACCACTGAGCTATCCCGTTCCCCTATATATACGTCATAAATAAATAATCAAAACTATGACGTAACATTAATCTGACATAAGCTGTTCGATTACATTCAACAGTTGTCAGATTGCGAGCGCAATATTCTGACCACTAGGCTATCCCGTCCCCTTTAGGGAGAGCAAGAGTTGGCTAAACATGTATAAATCTTTTTTTTAATTTTAAACAAGATTTTGAATAAAACAATAAAACTTTACATGTTTGCAAAGAGGAGCTTGAAAATCCCATCACCAAACTGCTAGAGGTAAACATCGTTACAGAGCATAATCTTTATTAATTATGTTTTTTTTTTTTTAAAGAGTCTTTAATGACCAAAAAACCTAACATGTGCCACACACACACACACATACACGATCGCACACACACAACAATATACACATGGATATGTATGGAGGATATCCCAAAATTTCTTAACCCTCTTGTCCCCGATCCGGCCACAGCCGACAGTAACGGAGGCTGCCGCTAGATTCCAATACGACCGCAGCCGACAGTTCGTGCTGCCCACGTGGGCAGTACTTTTCCATCACACACAGATCTCGTGGTTTTCACACTATGTGTCGGAAAATTGGTGGTGCGATGCAGGGAGGGTGTCAGAGGCTGCTAGTGATAAATTTAGACCACTAACATGCGTGTAGTGGGGACGGAAGGAAGAAATAACAGCCAGCGACCGGAACGCTTTTCAATGGTGCAGCGTGGCGGAAAAAAATGGTGTTTTCTTTAGTAGCAGAAGATTCATCTGATTAGCAAGGCGATAAATTGAATGTTATTGTCTTGGAAGTAGAAACATTTGAACAAGAATTGTTAAGTGAGTCCGATATTAAACGCTTACGAGGAAGAGGAGGAAGGAAATGCTGCAGTTAGGGAGAAAAATGAGCCTGAAAATAATGTGCTACGGGGCACATTCCTGACCTGTGCTACACACACAACTGTGGAGAAATTTGACCTCCCGGCCGGTCTGCGGCATAGACGCCTGAAAACGATGCCTTTTGACTGTTTTCTCATTATTACCACACTTTTGCTTTGAAACTGCAATGGCAGAAACGAACAGATATGCCGATAATGAAAATAGCAAGAAGGAAAATAAAATAGGTCTCCAGTCTGCCAAGGTTCGACAGGTGAGAGCAATGGGTACACCCCCCCCACACACACACACATCCATAATTTGTGCTTTTTGTGATGTGATGTGACCCTGTGCCACCACTACGACTACTTTAGAGATTACCAGCATTAAAATTTTGTAGGGTTACAGAAGTTCTGTGTTGTTTCGAATTTGTCACACCTGTGCTGTGACACTAGTGACAGTGTGACAGTCATGTACAATAATACACTTCTGTACACTTAAAAAACATGTGGTAGCACACGCAGATATGAACTGCAGTATAAAGGTCACATGTTGATTGAATATGACTTGTTTTCAAAAGAAAAAATAGTTAAACAAAACTTCTGTCTCCTCGAGACATACCATAAAACAACAGGTGCTATGGGGACATTGTGTGACACATCCTTGACGTACTATTGCACATAACTATTGATAAACACATCAGCTGGGTATCACTTCCTTATTCGACACTAACATGCTTGAACTATTGTCAAATCCATGCAGGATTTGCTGTTTAATCATATATACCATACTTTTGCCTGTGATTGATGACAAATAAGGTGACAATGACAAGACATCTGGTGACCAGACACGTATACTTGCACTTAAATGCAAGTACAAAGACATACCTAGCTTGTAACAAAATTTCAGCTTGATAGCTTGTCATGCACACACACAATTGTCTTAGGAGTAAAGTAAGTCAGATGGAGGTAGAAAACCTTCAAAGAATTCAAAATCTACAGGCAGTTTAGCTCTGTAGAATCCAACAACAAGAGGGTTAAGACTCCAAGCTTCTAAAGAAATGATGTTGAATACAGCATTATGGTTAAGTCATCAAAAAGTAGCCTTTCATAGTTTTAGATACCTAATAAGACAGCTAGGACTGATAAATAACAAAAATATTTACCCACCGTTGGTCTCCAAGTTTGTGAACGCAGCTTCATCAATTTGAGAGCTGAGATATACTCGGCTTGAATAATTTGTGCGGCACTTTCAAGTCCACCGTCACTTTTGGTCACCACCACCAGATCCGTCACTTCTATGATGCCACGCTTGATTCCTGTAAATCATCACTTAGGTCAGGAAAAGATTCTTCTTCTTCTTCTTAATCGAACACTCAGACAGCAACTATTCTTGTCTGCTATATGAGCGAAAATGCGTCACACTGCAATAAGCGCCTGACAAGTCAGGCCCAGCGCATCTGACTTCGGCATAAGAGAGAATTATCTTTTAAGTCTTTCTGGGGAAAAAAATGCAGGAGAATGGACCAAGAAGGCAGAAAAATAGACAAGAAGGAGGTGACAGGAAGAAAAGGAACAAGGCAGAAACAATGGCAAAAAGAATGAGAAGGATGGAAAAGTGGAAAATTCTAGCACAGAATGTGGGGATGGTATTTATGCTGACAGGCCCCTGGCATCCCCACGGGAGAAGGAAAAGGTTAAAGTGATTCTTCATCTGAAAAATAAATGCTTGGGATATGGAGGAATTCATCAAACAATGTAAACAATAACACACATCATTTGTACTAACATTTTTCACTATAGCAAATCTTTAAAATTTTAAAAAATCACACAAGTTTACTATTGATCATAGATGTGTTAAATTTTAACTTTTTTTTTTTTTTGGGGGGGGGGGGGGGGTAAGAGACATTAACAGAAATTGAATGTTGATCTTAGATGTAAGTATCTATGAGATAACACATTATCACAATGTCAGATAGAGGGCCTTTGGCATACAGCAGCATTTGTCAGGGTGTCTGGAGTTGCTCTCTGAGAGTTTGATAAATAAGAAGAACACACAAACAACACACACACACACACATACACACACACACACACACACACCACACACACACACACACACACACACACACTTGACCACAAATATACATCAAAACCAACAAAACCACACACTTCTGGAGTTAACATCAGTGTGGACTCCACTCCTCCCAAAAGTCCTTCGGATGAGACTATAAACCGAGCTCCCATGTGTGAACACATGCAGAACATCTTGCGCACATGTTAAAACCCATTCTGCTTTTCGGAAGAGTAGGCCATTGTGTGCCGGTGGGGACGGATGACAAAATTTACAAAACTGCATACACACGGGAAATGGATGCAAAAAACCCCCACATGAGCTCTTATTCCATTATCCTCAAAATAAAATAATAATAATAATGTATGGAATTTATATAGCGCTGAATCTTGTAAAGCAACAAATCAAAGCGCTCAGATGACTTTTTTTTTTTTTATGCGTGTGTATGCGGTTTTTAAAATTTTGTCATCTGTTCCCACCGGCACAAAATGGCCTACTCTTTCAAACAGCGGAACAGGATTTAACGTGTGCGCAAGATGTTCTGCATGCGTTCGCACACGGGGCCTCAGTTTATAGTCTCATCCAAAGGAAAAGTACCACAAAAAAGTCCTCAGGAGTTGTTGTCTGAGAGTTCAATAAAGAAGAAAAATTCACAAACAATACACACACACATCCTTAAACACACACACACACGCAACACACACACACAACACACACATACACACACACATCACAATACACACACAACACACACACACATCACAATACACACACACACATAACACACACACACACCACACACATCACAACACACATGTTGTTGTGCGTTCCCCAGCTTTACACCCTGGGGGTCACCCAGAACATGCACTCTGACTCACTCATCCCACCTGGGAATCTCTGTGAGATAGGAAGTACACACTGGATGAAAAGTTTGCATGTATGACTCTTTTTCAAGCACCTCGCCATATACTGATATAGGCAGCCATACTCCGACTTTAGAGGATTTTTTTTCTCCTTTAACAAAGGAGAGTGCGGGTTGTTATGTTAAGAGCTTGTCATGGCTGAAGGCAATCTCAACACAACATTTTACAACATAACAACATTTTAATGTAGGCCTTGGCAATTAGCTGACATCAATAATAACTGACACAGCTTTTGGCCTGGGCCAAACAACACACATCACACACAAACACAACACAAACTCACTCACACACACACGCTTGCATTCACTCACCTTGGAGCTCGTCCCCGCCGGCTGGCGGTATCAGCAGACAGAAGAGGTCGACCATGTCTGCCACCTTGATCTCTGACTGGCCCACACCTGAACAGCTCACACCACACACACCCACACTTTAACCCAGCCCCAAAAGCTTTGTCAAGTTGCTCATTTAAGCTAAGTAACAGAACATCTTGCGCACACGTTAAATCCTGTTCCGCTTTTCGAAAGAGTAGGCCATTGTGAAATGGTGGGAACAGATGACAAAATTCACAAAACCGCATACACACGGGGACTGGATGTAAAAAAAGGACACGAGTGCTTATTCCATTATCCTCGATATAAAAAAATAAAAAAATAAATAAGTAAGAAGGTAAAGGCATCCCATAACCTATAGTATGTTGTATGTTCTTTCGAGCCAGAAGGCCCATAGAGCCGGAGCTTATCCCGGTTTCTGTAGCGTTAAGCGAACTGATGGTTTTTCACCACCCCTGTGACAGGACGCTAGTCTGTCGCCAGATACTTCCCCAGCAGAGCTGGTACCCACTTGTACACCTGGGTGGAGTGAGGAAAATAGGAGTAAAGTGTCTTTCCCAAGGACACAACACAGAGCCGAGCGGGGATCGAACCCGCGACCTCTGGATCACGAGTTGACCGCCTAAACCACTCGACCACGGTGCCTCATCCCATAACCTATGTGGTTGTTTATTTATTTATTTATTTATTTATTTTATTTTATTCTTTTATATCGAGGATAATAATTCTTCTTCTTCTTCTTCCTTTTTTGTCATGTTTCTCCCAGGGGAAGTTTGACATTGATGAGCCTTCTCCATCATTCTCTGTTTTGAGCTTCTTCCTTATTTATGCCCCCTTTCTCTAAGATGAGAATGCAAGCATGTGTGTGTGAGGATAATAATAATAACAATAATAATAAATGGAATTTATATAGCGCTTTATCTTGCAAAAGCAAATCAAAGCGCTTGCATTCATCCTACTCTAACACATGCAACAAGTTACAATTACTAGTTTTTACAAATTCAAATGTATACACACACGCGCACACACACACACACGGAATAAGCACTTATGTGCTTTTTACATCCAGTCCCCGTGTGTATGCGGATTTGTGAATTCTGTCATCTGTTCCCACCAGCACACAATGGCCTACTCTTAGGAAAAGCGGAAGAGGATTTAACGTGTGCGCAAAATGTTCTGCGTGCGTTCGCACACGGGACCTCGGTTTATAGTCTCATCAAAAGGACTTTTGGGGAGAGTGGAGTCTGCAGATTGCGAGCGCAATGTTCTGACCACTAGGCTATCCCGTCATCCCGTTGTAGGGGAGTGAGGCGTCGCAGACCTCAGCTTTTCCAAGGGCCAGCATATTGAGGGTGGCGCCCATCTCCTCTCCCTCGCTGCTTTACCTTCCCTGACCCTAAAGAGGGCAGGTACCCATTTACGAGCTGAGTGAACTAGGGGGTTGTACTGAGGCCAAGGCGTGCAAACAGTCACCCATCCACTTGGTAACCATGCTTGATGCTGCTTAACATTGGCTTGGGGGAAAGTGAGTGCTCTGACCACTGAGCTATCCCGTCCCCATTTAAGCTGCTTAACATTGGCTTGGGGGAAAGCGAGTGCTCTGACCACTGAGCTATCCCGTCCCCATTTAACCCTTTACCATTTGCATTTCTTACAGAGAAACTCTCTGTAGTATTCGGAAATTTACGCTGTTTTTTCAGAGAATAAGGTACCTTAAGTACACATAGTCCTGTACAGTTACTATTGTTCGCAGAGCAGTCATATTTGGCCAAAGTATTCATATGATGTCATACTTTGTTCTGCACCCCAAGATGTGTGTCCTACCTACATGTGTCGTGCTGCTGTCCCCTCTTTGTCACCAAATACAGGTAACATTGCAGTGACATCATGCTGTTAGTCTACAACTACCCTCTAACATGCGCAATATCGGTATGTGATTAAAAAAATAATATGTGTGGTCCTGCCTGAATGTGTCCTCCATCGCATCCACCGTCATGGTAATCCAATCGAACATTCACACGTCACAAAATTACTGTCACCAAGTCTACACTTCCTCAGTGGAAAGTATTCAAACATATTGAAAACGACGTTGACTAATGCGCGTATATACATTATTTACAAATATATGCTGATGCCTACTATTTACAGACACTAGTGTGTCCTTCACCAATAGCTAGCTACATGGCTGTCACAATGCAGGTGTCACAGCCAGTGTCGCGTCCAGGTGTGTTGGCGTGTTTTTCAGGTGAAAATACTGATTAATTTTGAGAAATCTGGTTTTCGTCATAATATAACTGATCCGTGACTCAGAAAATGTCAATTCAGTAGACCAGTAGAGATGAAGCCTTGGCAAACGCTTGATCCCCATCATGATCAAAACTGACAGGTAAGCCCAAATCTCATCAGGTGTTGTTTCTGTCCGTAATGGATCTATGACTAAGCCTTTCACAGCGATCTTTTGCCTGGCATAATTGTTAGTTTCATCTGCTACAATTTGAAAAAAATGTTGGGGCACAAACAAAACAAAGTAATCTAAGAGCTTGGCATTCAGTGGGAGAGTTTGTGCCGGCCCAGTCGGCAGCGTGAAGTCTTGCACTGAGCAAGGCACTTGTGCGCCGCACCATGTCGTCTGCTATGAAGCCAACGGAATGTTATCCTCAGCATCACTTTCCGACTCACTACTTTCTCCTATTTCATCTTCTTCTTCTACATCTACTTCAACATCGGATTCAACATTGTCTTCTCTTTCGAACTGTTCCACTTGAGCCAAAATAGCTTCAATTTCCACATCAGTATATTCCTCCCAAATTGTATGCTCAATCTTTGCTGCCATTTTTAGCTACAAGAAAGCGTGGGAAAGACAAAGCCAGTCACTGGCCAATTTCTTGTGAAAGGGAGGCTGTGTAGCACTGAATTTGGTGTCCATTCCTTCCTTAGTTTATGCTGACCTCAGTGGAATGTTCATTCATGGTGTGCGTGTACTAGGTAGAGCTTAGTGCGTGATGGAAAATCCCCACTAGGCTGAAATGACGTCCGGCGGGCTGCGGCGGGTATAAATAGATGCAGGCGAGCGGGCAGCGGCGGGCTACGGCGGGTAAAAATGGGAAAGGGTTAAGCTAAGTGCTGAGACCTTTTCCTTTCTTTTCTTTTTTTTAATACAAGTTCCTTAGCAAGAGCTCCAAGATTCACTAAAGGTGATATCTTTGCTGAATTATACGACTGTTTTTGCTCACTATTAAGGTAGCCGTATTCCAACTTCCAGGATGATGTGTAAACACGACACCAATGTGCATGCAGTTTTTTGTGTTAAATAATTTTTTGTTGTCCATTCTTCCTGGCATGAATGACCTGCTCTTCCAAAAGGCAGAAAAAGGCAGAACAGGTTTTTAGCGTGTGCACAAGATGTTTTGCATGCATTTGCACATGAGGCCTCAGGTTTATAGTCTCATCCAAAGGACTTTTAGGGGTAGCAGTGTCAGCACCCAGGGAAAAATCTCCTCAAACAGGCGTCTTGGTGGTACCTCAACTCCAGACTTGATCCTGGGCTGTCAAATCATGGGGCCTACTTGAATAAATGTTGTTATGTTGTACAAAATGTTATGTTGAGATTGTCTTCAGCCATGACAAGCTTTCAGCACAGCAACTTGTACTGTAGAGGAGAGAGAAAAAAATTCCTCTACAGTCAGATTATGGATACCTCTGTGGTGGAATACTTGAAACAAGTCATACACGTAGACTTCTTATCCAGAGTGTACTTTCAATCTCACAGTGACTGTCTTATCATACAACATATTATAACAATTTGATTTATGCGCATGTGTGCAAATGTTTCCAATGTGTGTGTGTGTGGGCGCGCGCGCATGCACACACACAAGCTGTGTGTGTGTGTGGATGCTTGGGAGTACTGGTAAACGCATGAGTGTCTGTGATTTTACTTGGGTGAGCTTATGACTGGCTGAGGTCTTGCTGATTTGTGGGTGCTTTTCAAATTGTGATGGGTGTGTGCTGATGTTCAGATACTGTGTTGTGGTATTTTTTCCGTGATATTATGTTGACTGGTTTTATGTATGACTTGTAACCCCCTTGAATGTTTCTGTCTCTGAGATACCAAACTGTTTGAACTGAACTAAACTGAAACATTCTGGAAAAGAGCTGGTGACAAACACGACCAGACTTCACAAAAATTGTAATGTTTCCAAGTTTTAAATCTTACCCACAGTTTCCACCAGAATGATATCAAAGCCCGCCCCTTCGCACAACACGATGGCTTCATTGGTGTGCTCCGCCACTCCACCCAGCGTCCCTCGAGACGGGGAAGGTCGAATGAAGGCATTAGGGTCAACGGACAACTGCGGCATCCTCGTTTTGTCTGCGAGGAGCGAACCTGAAACCCACAGCAAATTTCAGTTTGAGTTTGCTTTTTCAAAAATAATACCCCTCCCCCCCCCCCCCCCCCCCCCCCCCCCCCCCCCGCCCTGCCAAAAAAAATAAAAAAATCCAACCCTCACAAAGCCAACTAAAGAACTGCACCAATAATATCACTTATATTATTCTTCTTTGTTGTCGAATGCTCAGGCTGCTTTAAAATGGCATGTTGAAATTGTCAGCCATGACAAGCTCACTCTCAGCAAAGCAGCCTATCCTCTGAAGTAAGCACACACACACACACACACACACACACACACACACACACACACACTTCTCATCCAGTGTGTAGCCTACTTAACATGATCTCACAGTGATTTGCAGGTGAGAGAAATGAGACACAGTTCATAGTGGGGGGTGACCTCCAGGATGTTAAGCTGGGAAACACCCAACAACAACAACAAATGTGCGGCTTGTTTGACACAGAAGAGAACACTCTTCACACACACACATACAAATAATAATAATAATAATACATGAAATTTATATAGCGCCATATGTTGAAAAAAACACCCAAATCATAGCGCTTTCGTTCATCCCACTCATTCACATACACACAGAGGTTCGATTCCCATTCAAGGGGATATTTCCCATGGAGTTAACATCAGTGCAGACTCCACTCTCCCTAAAAGTCTTTCCGATGAGACTATAAACCGAGGCCCTGTGTGCAAACGCTCACAGAACATCTTGCGCACACGTTAAATCCTGTTCCGCTTTTCGTAAGAGTAGGGTAATGTGTGCCGGTGGAAACGGGTGACAAAATTTACAAAACCGCATACACACGGGGACAGGATGTAAAAAAAGCACATAAGTGCTTATTCCATATCCTCGATATAAAAGAAAAAATAAAAATTTTAAAATAGTTGAAGATTTTTTATCTTGTTGTTGTTTGTTTGTTATTTACACTGGCAGCTACATTTCTTAAACACTATTCCTACGTTAAGGGAGAGAACCCCTCTTTCCCAGTACACATGCACTGTGCACATTTCTACGCTACTGTCACCCAGTAGTGGGTGATACAGAGGAGGGAAGGGTTAGTAGACGGTTGCTTACTTACTCTAAAGTGGGTTACCTGTAGGGAAAAAGGTGAGAGCAAAAACATTTTATATGAATTTCTTAGAGTACTTGTATGTTTGTCCGTCGTGTCCGACGATGACCTCCAAAACAGCAGAGGAGGCAGCTGCTGTTTTGGAAACTGGGCAGAAATTTGATTATAGTGGAGATGCCTTGCCCACAGTACATCCCCACTCTCTCGGCCAAGTGGGCATAAGGACAGTCAGCGTTGGAGATGTTCTCCAAAGGCCAACCAGCCCCCCAGGGCTGCAGCACATAAGGACTGTGCGTGTCAAGCCTCCTAGTCACAGAGTCATAGTACCTACCTCCAGTTGAACTAGACGATGGGTCCACAGCCAGGACAGCCACACGGTGACCCATGGAGGTCAGGTATTTTCCAAAATATTCCACAAAGGTGCTCTTTCCTGCCCCTGGTGGCCCCGACAAACCTGTTTAAGGAAAAAAAAAAAAAACGAAGAAAAATAACAAGCATACAACATTAAAAACAGAAGTAACAAATTGATCCTTTTTTTTTTTTTTTTGAGTCTTCTCTCCCTCAGAAGTTAATTCCCTGAGGAGTCGTTAAGGGAGGGCAAGTTCTTGGGCAAGTTCAACTTCGCGAAGCCCATCCCTCTCCCGGTAGCTGGTGGCATGCTGGGTACATGCTTGTGTCATCCAGAACCACTGGCCACAGGTAAACATCAGGTCATTAATCTAATGCTCTAATCACTAACCTAATCTGCAACCCACCCACCCCCTCCCCACTCTTTTCCTTTCTCCAAATCAACAACAAAAAATTATCAAATCTGGCCCAGGCAATAATTTTAAGACTAAATATCACTTTGACAAATCACAAAACAAACACACACACGTGTATCAAATTAATGATAATAATAATAATAATAATAATAATAATAATAATAATAATAATAATACATGGAATGTATATAGTGCCATATCTTGCAAAAAACACATCAAAGTGCTTTCGTTCATCCCACTCATTCACATGCAGCCAGGTACAATTAATAGTTTTTACAAATTCAAATGTATTCAACACACCACACACGCACTGACATAAAGGTTATATATACTCGGGCAGGGTGATGGAGTTTTGGCTGTTGAGGGCAGGGGCAAAAATGAGATGGAACAAGAGGGGAGAATCTTAGGTTTGAAATAAATGTGTCTTGAGGCCGGATTTAAAAGCGTCATAAGAAGGCTTTGGGGACTATTTTCTATCGTTACATGAAAACAAAAAAAACTGTCAGACATCCCCACTCACCGATGCGGAATGACTGTGGTCCCCTCGACGCCTTTCTTCCCTTTGCCTTCAAGTGCTTCAGCACCAGGGTCATCAGCAGCTGAGCTTGTCGTCTCTTGGTCACGTTGGAAGACTCCACCAGAGTGATTGCCTTGGCCAGTGAGGCCCGCTCCCCACCCACCACACCTTGGAACAGACTCTCTGTAGATGGCTCTAGTTTCACGTGCTCTAGTAAATCACTCCCATCCTGCACCTCGCTGGAGGATTTAGGCTGATCACCAGTTGAGGTCAACTTTGGTGTCGTAGAATGAAACAAGCTTGTGTTTCCAGAAAGCTTCCGAGCTAACGAGTTCTGAGGATTTGGTGATGGTGAGGGTGGTTTTGGTCCGTGGGTGAGGCATCTGTACTGTTTCGTGACCATTTGTTTGAGATGTGTGTTGAAGCACAGCCGACAACTTCTTTGCAGCATTTTTGGACACCGTGAAGACAGTAAGCGAGAAGTCAAGTCATCCTGAAAGTGAAAAAGGCCACATGTATATAAAAAAAACAACAAAAACTGACTCTAAGCATAAGATCAATGGATACAAAGTTGCATTTATAAGAAAAACATTTTACCGAACATAGGATACATGTATCCCTGTCAACGAAAATAGTCTCAAAAGAAAAATGGGCTGCTATCCATCAATAAATTGTCTCTCTCTACATAAGTCGTCATGCGATAAAGACACAAAATGTTCCAAATTATATGGGCATTTGTGTGCTGAGTTCATTGAAGCCTTCTATCCCTTTCGTTTCAAAGTTTTCGAGATTAAAAGATTCATAGAAAAGTTCACTGGAAGCAAAGGGCACTGATTCACAAATGGGCAGCCTTGGTTTAGGAATCTATCTGATAGTAGTGCCAGTATTAATTTTTGTCTTCAGTTATTTTGTAATATGACGAGTCTTGCTTTATTGTGTGGTTTTTAAGTTAAAGAAAGCTGTAAGTACTGAAACATGTTTTCAACACATTCTTCTTCTCTGTTTCCAAATAGATAATTGATGAAGTGAACTGCCTGACACTAGATATGTAGGGGTACTCTGCCACAGAGCCTCAGCCATACTCTTGAGTGGATCAGTCAAACGCAATTGTATGCCAGCTTAGGGCAGTCCTACATAAAATGCACTATTCATGTAGCTTTCTATGATTTCTAACAGAAAGTTTCTTTATCACTGCTGCTGGGAAGAAAGCTGGAACACACACACACACACACACACATGGTACACACATATTTGCTGCTGATTGCATGCGTGTTTGTATTGTATTGTATTGTATACCACTTTAAGTCACAGCAAATTTCTCACCACAAGAGCAGTGCCACCCTTTTTTGGTGTTTTTTTTTGCATTTGGACCATGATCACATTTTTTTTTCTTGTTCTCAATACACCTGTCACTGTGTCCAGTAGATAAAGTTCTATTCTGACTCTATATAATTTTTTTCCCCACCTTCCCCTACCTTTCCTCGTTTTGTTTGTATTTTTTAAGGCATCTGCACCTTCTGGAAATTCACTGCTTGGCATTCCCTCTTTTCTCTCCCTCTCTGAATTTCTGCCTTGTTCCTTTTTTTCCCTATCGCCTCCTTGTCTATGTTCTGCCTTCTTGGTCAGTTCTCCTGCTTTTTTTTTTTCCATTGAGACTTTAAAGATAATTATCTCCCACACCGAAATCGGATGTGATGGGCCTGACTTGTCAGGCGCTTAACAATAGCGCAAAACATTTTTGCTTTGGTGTAGTTATAGAGGTATGACAAGACAACAATAGTCGCTGTGTGGTCGTTGGACGAAGAAGTGTTGACTTAACAAAAGCACCGTTATTTTCCTGCGTGGATTATTACAAAAGAAACATGCAGTCACCCTTAATTAATCACATCTAGAATGAAGAATAGACTATGTACTGAATGGAAATGGTAAACTTACAGAAAAACCAAAAGTGAAACTAGTGACCAATGTCGGCAAGGTTATTCCTGATGCAATTCCCAATCTGTACGTTCCCAAAAAATATCTGTTTTTACTCCGCCTATAATGTGTGCAATAAGTTTGCTTATACATAAAGCATGTGAAACGAGCGAGCGAACAAACGTGAAGACTAGGCTAACATGCACGTCAGATATCCTTATTGAGACAGCCCCATCCCACAGACCATCCTACTGCTTCCTCCTCAGAGCCTTTTTGTAGACACTAAGCCATCTTCTCTCAGTCTCTAAATCGCATATCTTTGTTGGGACGTAAATATAATCACAACAGGCAGTCAACGGCCAGACCCTAAATCGGAAATCTCCGATGACCACCACAACAAGAGCGAAAGAGCCAGAGAGAAAGAATAGCGCTCACTATATTATTTTTAAATTCGATAAACAACAATTTGGAAGAATACAGCTGTTTAACTTTCCGTCTTTTCTTTCTTTTGAATTTAAATCATGTATGTTGATGCAGTCAAGTCAGTTATTCTTTTCAGAATCACAGTATGCATAACATACGGGATCCGTTCTGCAGTTAAATAATATGCTAACGAACAAAAAGCAAATGAATTTATTAACAGCCAACAACAGCAACCGCCACAACCACCCCGACCACACCCACAATAACGGGCGACGATGACAACAACAGCAACAACATTAATAGTTCTCCCATGCCATTTCATAAATGGGGATGGATGGAGGGTGGGGGATAAGTCTTTGGTGGAGCGGATGTCTAGAGGTAACGCACCTGCCTAGCAAGTAAAAAGTCCGGTTCGAAGTGTGTGTTGGGTCGATCCCTGTTTGCGCCGGAAACTTTTCCCCAATCCTCTAGGCCTAGACCATGAGTGGTGGTCTGGGTGCTAATCTTTCGGATGATACGATAAATTGAGTTCCTGTGTGCAACACACATTTTGTCCACGTCAAAGAACCCACGTTGAGAGAGTTGTCCTTGGCAAAATTCTGTAGAAAAAAGCCACTTTGATTGGAAAACAAACTAGAGGTCTAGAAGTAACGCGCCTGTCTAGAAAGCGAAAAAGTCCGGGTCGGAAGTGTGGGATGGTTCCAATCCCGTTTGGGCCCGAAACTTTTCCCCCATCCATTTGACCATGAGTGGTGGTCTGGGCGCTAGTCTTTCGGATGAGACGATAAACCGAGGTCCCGTGTGTTACACAAAATTATTCCGCGCACGTAAAAGAACCCACGGCAACAAGAGAGTTGTCCCTGGCAAAATTCTTAGAAAAAAGCCACTGGTATAGGGAAACAAATTACAGTTGCAGACCAAAAAGAAAAAAAAAGGTGGCGCTGCTCTTGTGGCGACGTGCTCTCCAAGGGGGGAGCAGCCCGAATTTCATGCAGAGAAATATGCTGACTTAACGTAGTATACAAGACAATACAAAACAATAATTTAATCTGGAAAATTATGTCCATCAAGTACCTCTGCATTCAAGTACCCTTGAGCTGCTGCTCTGATAGCCTGTCTGTTCTTAGGCTACTGTTCGGCCTTCACCTCATTGACCTGAGGGAACTAAAACTTTTCATGACTGGGTGAATGTGATCCTAGATTTTTAACCCAGTTTTGTGTCAACGCAAAAATGAGGAACAGAAGTAATTCAGGCATACGACTGGATTATTTCCAACGTCTTGTAAATCGATGTATTCTGAAATATCAGGTACAATATTTTTGCTTCATTTAGGTGGTAACTGCAACAACACTGCCTATGATTTTCAGTTTGAGCTGACACAGATCTAGTACATAGCTTGCTTGCAATAGTCATCATAACTAGCATCAGTGCGTATGCACTCACCTAGTGACACGGTAGTCCACTTGCATTGTTTTGGTTTTGATTGTTATCTTTATTTTGTCCATGTCAGTTGAAAGGTCCAATCTGTTTGGAATGTGCAGTCTTCCATTTTGCATCTTCTTCTGCTAGGTGTGTAGTGATCATACGACTTACGACGTTACGTACACACGTGTAGTGCAAAGCTTTGTTTTTCAAATGTTAAACACCTCTAATTTTACAGTTTTTATTCCCAAACACGTACAGTTCTGTAAGAAAGTTGCTTGTGTCTTGAGATTGCAGTTTATGAGTTCTAAGAACTTGTGATGTCTACACTGTCACATCTACTGGTCTAGATAGATCTACTGAAAGTATAGTCTAACTATTAACATTTAATGACCTTGCTGGCTCAGTGGGTACAACATTTTATGCTCAAGAACCACAGGTTTGATTCATCCTGACTGCTCTGTTGAACTATATATTTTCTATTGGTGCCAGGATAACTTCCTCTGTTAGAACTACAGAACTGGAGTCCTTCAGATGAGACAAAACCAAGGTTCCACACATGAACACACTTAAAATTAAGGTTCCATGCATGGGAACAAGGTTAGACAACCTTGCAAGCTTATATTATAAAATCCCATACCACCTTTTGAAGAAGAGTAGTCTTATCATGTGCCTGTAGGAATGGGTGACCAAATGAAAATAAATGAATGCACACAAATGACATGTTTAGCAGGCATTTTTCCTAAAGACAGTGAAGCTGAAGTATAGTACTTAATTCTGTTTAGTGGCAGGGAAAGCAGTTGTTATATAAAGTCTTACCTCTGATATTAATAGTGATAAACTTAAGAGAGCCAGCTGTGGTGGAAAAAAAGTTATGATGATGAATTTTGCAGACTCTGACTGTCACTGTAGTTTGTGTGTGTGTGTGCGTGTGTGCATGCGTGCGTGCACGCGGTGCGTTTGGACTGATGTGGTGACTGCATGTGTGTGTCACTGGTGTGTGTGACTGTAGTGTGTGTGTGTGTGTGACTGTGTGTGTGGGCATATCACTGTATCATTGTATGTGTGCGTGTGTGGACATCTGTGCGTGTGTGTTGTTCTTTGTGTGCTTGTCAAGTGTATATGTAAACTTATTAAAGTTCTGTGTGTGTGACTGTGTGTGGGTGTATCACTGTATGTGTGTGTACATGTGTGTGTGTTGTTCTTTGTGTGCTTGTCAAGTGCATATTATATATCATATATATATAATCTATATATATATATAATGTAACCTTATTAAAGCTCTGTGTGTGTGCACATGTGTGTGTGTGTGTGAAAAGTCAAATCATAGTGATAGTCATATTTTTATTTCCAGATGGTACATTGAATAAGCAACGCAAGGGCTCATTTTAGAATTGTGATCTCTATTTTGTTTTTTTTAAGTTTGAAAAGCAATTCTTAACATCAGTAAGAAAAATTGTTAACTATGGAAGAAGCAAGAGACGACATGAAAAAAACCAATAAATGGTTTGCTACTAATGTATTGACTCTATAAAAAACACACACTTTGAAAAGCAGTTCTTAACATCAGTAAAATACATCAGTAAAACAAATTATTAACTATGAAAGAAGCAAGAGAGGACTTCAAAAAAATTGTTTGCAACTGAAGTATCGTCTCTATTTTAAAAAAAGTTTAAATCTATCTTCAGGTAAGTGCTGAAACAAAATTATGGTGTTGGGTTTCAGAATCCGGCCACTGGTCTGATAGTTTCAAGGACAAACAAAGACCAGCAGCACAGCTGGGTGCGAGACAATGTCTACAGCATCATGGCCGTGTGGGGCCTGGCCCTGGCCTATCGCAAAACGGCCGACCTGGACGAAGACCGAGCCAAGGCCTACGAATTGGAAAAGGTTGTCACTGACATGTGATACATGTTATGTTGTTTGTGTCCACGGTCTTGTTGTTTTGTTTCAAAGGTGTTTTAAAAATTGTTTTTAATTTTATTTTTTTTATATCAAGGATAATGGAATAAGCACTTGGGTGCTTTTTTACATCCAGACCCGGTGTGTATGCAGTTTTGTAGATTTTGTCATCTGTTCTCACCGGCACACAATGGCCTACTCTTACGAAAAGCGGAACAGGATTTAATTAATGTGTGTGCAAGATGTTCTGCGTGCATTCGCACACAGGGCCTCGGTTTATAGTCTCATCCGAAGGACTTTTGGGGAGAGTGGAGTCTGCACTGATTTTAACTCCAGAGGAAAATATCCCCTTGAACGGGAATTGAACCTGGGTCATCAGATTGCAAGCGCAATGTTCTAACGACTAGGCTATCCTGCCTACCTTGTTGCCTACCTTAGGGGGTCACCCTGAATGTACATGTCACCTTACTCATGACTCTTGGAGTTGTTGTGAGACTATACTTGTATGCACTGGATGAGAAGTGTGTGTGTGGCGTTTAAGATTTTTTTAATTTTTTTTTTAAAGTTCTTCACAGCTTTCAGTTTTTCACTTTCAGCTACTCTCAGCTGCTATCTATTCATCCCAGCTGGTGCTAATAACTATAGCAGAAACTGACCACACATGGACTTGGTAAAAGGAAAGGGCTAAATTTAGCACTGGCTCGGAACCCTTGACTGACTCACTGAGTTATGCTGGATTTGCATGCTGTGACCTGGCCACATAGGCAGCCATACTCAGATTTCAGAGGGATTTGTTTGGTCTGAGGGATGGGTTTTCCTTGTTAATATCAATAAGATCAGCGTGTAGACTTAACAGTCCTTAGGATATAAGCGGTTATTGTTAATATTGCTATTGATTATGTCTCTTTCTTTACAACAAAGAAATAAGGGACCAAAAATGGCAGTTATTAGAAATGCTGCAGTTGCATAATTCTTATTTGTCTGGATTCTTTCAGGTTGAAGCATTCTTTAAGATTGAAAAGAAAAAGTATGTTCTTTTGAGCCAGAAGGCCCATAGAGCCGGAGCTTATCCCGGTTTCTGTAGCGTTAAGCGAACTGATGGTTTTTCACCACCCCTGTGACAGGACGCTAGTCTGTCGCCAGATACTTCCCCAGCAGAGCTGGTACCCACTTGTACACCTGGGTGGAGTGAGGAAAATAGGAGTAAAGTGTCTTTCCCAAGGACACAACACCGAGCCGAGCGGGGATCGAACCCGCGACCTCTGGATCACGAGTTGACCGCCTAAACCACTCGACCACGGTGCCTCCCTTTAAGATTGAAATGATGATAGAAAACATGCAGCATACATTTGTTTTTTTGTTTTTTTTCTTTGGCTTGAAAAAAAAAGCGATCACAAAGAGGAGGGATTTGAGACAGTTGTGACAACTTCTCCGGCCATCATTTCAAGCTACCAAAGTACTGTTGTAATTTTTTTGGTATTGTATTGTATCTATATATACCACTTTTACTTGCTACCCCTGAAGTCAATAATCCATGCAACTATCAAACGTTAAAAAAAAAAAAAAAAAAGTATTTCAAGCGCTGATGGCGAACGTTGAAAAGCATAAACCCTCATTTTTTCATGCTGACGTCTGTTTGCAGGCTAGTAGTAGTTCTTCAGTTTAACGTCCTTCCACTAAATAGTGATATCAGACGGGAAAGTGTGTGTATGTGTGTGTGCGTGCGTGTGTGCGTGCGTGCGTGCGTGTGTGTGTGTGTGTGCGCGCACGCACATGCTTGTGTGTGTGTAGGGGGGAGGGGTATGCACCTAACTAATCAATCGCAATAAACAACTATTATGAAAAAGCATAAACAAGAATTGTGAAGAAAAAAAACAAGAAAAAAACCCCGAAAAAACACCCCACCCAACAACAACAAAAAAACAACCAACCCCAAAAACATTAAACAGTAAAAATACTAACTTTCCAATTCATATTACTTGAAGCTATCCTTATATCAGAGGAGTCTGAAAATAGGAGTATGGCATACAATTTCTTTCATTAATGGAATGTCTTTAAGAACTTGCTGTAAGCTACGGACTGGGAAGGCAGGTAAGATGTTTTTCAGATCTCTGCATCGTAAAAGAATGTGATCATTGGTACTGTTTGCAGGCTGTGGTGATGCTGATGCGAGGCTTGCTGCGGAGCATGATGATGCAGAGCGACAAACTGGAGAGATTCAAGACCACCCAAAGTCCAGGGGACGCGCTGCACGCCAAGTACTGCCCCCTGACGGGCAAGGCCGTGGTCACGGACTCGGGGTGGGGTCACCTGCAGATCGACGCCACCTCCCTCTACATCCTGACCTTGGCGCAGATGACCGCCTCTGGTGGGTGACAGCCGCTTTCTGTGTGTGTTTGTTTTGTTTTGTTTTGCTTTGTTTTGTTCATTTATTGTTGGTTTGTTGGTTGGTTTTGGAGGGGGAGGGGGGTTGTTTGGGGGGGGGGGGGGGGGCTTGGTTCGTTTGTTGATTTAGGTAGGTATGGGGGATGGGGGTTTTGGGGTGTGGGGAGGGCGTGGTGGGGGGATGACGGTACTGTTTCGGTATTGCACACAAGGTAAATGTGTCCTAAAACTTGTTTTGCAATTTTAGTGTGAGAAAAGAAAGTCCTGTACAATGTCTGTTATCTTCACATGCAAAAAAATCAAATTTAGATGCGCGTCATTGCACGGTGGATTATGGAAACACAAGCATACCTAGCATGCTTCACCCAGTATGTGGAGAGGGTATAGGTTTTGCTATATCCCGTTTTCTCTCAAGAGACATGGCCTGAAAATGTCATTGTAGCGCCCCAGTGACTCCTCAGGGAGTTAAGGGAGGTTAAAAAAATTGTTTGTAGTTGCAGAACACGCAGAACATCTTGCGCACACGTAAAATCCTGTTTCACTTTTCGAAAGAGTAGGCCATTGTGTGCCGGTGGGAACAGATGACAAAATTTACAAAACCGCATACACACGGGGACTGGATGTTAAAAAAAAAGCACACGAGTGCTTATTCCATTATCCTTGATATAAAAAAAGTCATCTGAGCGCTTTGATTTGTTGCTTTACAAGATTCAGCGCTATATAAGTTCCATACATTATTATTATTATAACAGAAGTCTTTTTTTATCCAGTTTATGGTCAGAGAACAAAATGTAAGCATGTTATTATCTAACAAGGAAATGATCATGTACAAAAGGAATTTTTTTTCTCACTCCAACAGGTCTCTAGCTTCTTTCTAGATCCTTCCAATCCTGCTTTTTGATTCATGCGAATGATAAGTAATGTATTTAAAAAGAAAACGGGTTGTAATTCTTGTTCTATGTTGTACTCCTGTTCCATTACTTTACTTAAAATTTTGATAAGTAATGTATAAAAAGAAAACGGATTGTAATTCTTGTTCTAAATAGTATGTTGTATTCCCGTTCCATTACTCTACTTTTTTTACATTTTTGAAGATGATTTCACTTTTGGTGGTTTCGTCACCCATTCTCTTCTTTGTGTGCAGGTCTCAAAATCATCTACACACTGGATGAGGTGGCCTTTGTTCAGAACCTCGTGTTCTACATCGAGACTGCCTACCGCACCCCTGATTACGGCATTTGGGAGAGAGGGGACAAAACCAACCACGGCCTGCCAGAACTGAACTCCAGCTCTATAGGAATGGCCAAGGTAACTTTGTGGATCCCGTAAACAGTTGACAGCGCACAAAATCCAGCAAAACTCAATTGAGCGTCTGGGGTCCAAGGTCTTGTGCTAAAATTAACCCCTTCCTTGAAAAATTAAAAAATTTTTGTTAACCAAGTCTAAGTGTGGTCAGTTTCTGCTATGATTAGCACCAGCTGGGATGGAATGGACAGCGGCTGAGAGTAGCTGAAAGTGGGGAGAAATGACAGTTTTAAGTTTCCAAAATACCTTTGAAATTGTGTGTATTATTGATCGGAAGGAAAACCATTTTGTTTTATTTTGCAGATGGCGCCTAGGGACAATGTGACTGACTGAATAATGATAACTGTATTGTGCTCGATATTACTTTATGCTGAATTGAGTAACATTTATATTTTCATGTGCTTTTTGTATGTTGATGCTTGCTTTTTATTTCTTCTCAATCAAAAAATGTTTGTTGTTAATGACAAATATTTTGAGATTTCAGGAAGATATAAGTCAAAAGAGCTGGAATAGTTTATGTATCAGTTGCATTCTAGTTTATGTCTCTGTTTACAAAATACAACAGTAACATTACAACATGTGCTTTAAAGATGAAAATGTTATCGTGGAAGGTCAGAAGTATTCACAGAAAAGTTGATGGAATAATACGTTTATGTTTGGTGTCAAATAAGTCTCGTTTTGACGTAATGGCAATAAAATTTTCTGATTCTGATTCTGACAGCTGTGTATGTTCTTGATATTACCCCTAGGTTTTTTTCTAATCCAGTTTTCAGGGGAAACAGGTGGCTTTGATAACACTGATGGGTGTTGTAGAGCAAGTGGTCAGTTAAGTACAAGTGTACAAGCGCAGCCCTAGGCTTCCATTGAAGCTGTTTTGTATGCATGCATCCAGGAAAAATACAAAATGTTTGTATGGTAACCCTTACTGGTTTTGAGCAGATTGTCTTTTCATTTCTGAATTAGAGAGAGGGAGGGGGGCAAAGATTGACAGATTTGCTGCATTTCAACCATTTTGTCTTTTTGTTGTTGTTGTTGTCAGGGCAGTCACCTGTAATTCACAAAACACGTATTCATTTGAGGGTGGGGTTTGTTTGTTTGTTGAGTTCTTTTTTTTCTTTTTTCTTTTTCTTGTTCAATTAAATAATGCCAGTCACCTGTAATTCTTATTTTTGGGGTATTCCAGTTGAGATGGGTTTTTTTCGTGTGTTTTTTTTTTTTCTTGTCTAATAAAGCCATCGACCACTAGTCTTGAACACTTTTTTGTATTCAAACAAAGCCTTTTTTTCCCCCCTTTTCTCATGCCTTCTTTGTTTGTCCTTTTTCTTATTTATTAAAAAAATAAAAGGATTCTGTGAGCATCCTTTTCAGTCTTGTAAGACTATGGAGTTGCGCTCTAGATGTTAATTCTGGTACAACAACGTCGAGTGTGGCTGGCCAGTCCCACACAGGGAATGACAGACAGTGCCTATGGCAGAGGAAGGCACAGATGAAATCTGACAATGCTGGTCTGTCTGTCTGCCTTGTCTGCAAGCCTTTCTTCTCATTCTCTTATAGGATTATTTATGACCTGTTATACATGTGCAAGCATAGCATTTTGTACGTCAGGTGCTTATGTTATCTTTTCAACCTTTTTTGTTTCCTTTTCAACCTGGTTGCAGGCGGCGTTGGAGGCCATCAACGAGCTGGACCTGTTCGCTTCGAGGGGTGGGCCAGCATCGGTCATCCACGTGCTGCCTGATGAGGCACAGCAGTGCCAGGCCATCCTGATGTCCATGCTGCCCAGAGAGAGCAACTCCAAGGTGTGTGTGTGTGCGTGTTTGGTCTGAAGGGTAACTTGAGGTTGCAGCTTGTGTTTTTCTTCCTTGCTTCTTCTCCTGCCCATTCTGACCACCCTCTTTGCAACTCTCTTCCCTCCCAGCACTCCAATCAGTCTGTTGGGTATGGACAGGGTTTTTTTCATGTGTGGTATTTTTATTTCATTTTAATTTTGCCCCCTCTTTCTTGGCTAGAGCTCCGAGGTTCACGCGTGAATGGTGAGATTTTGCATTCATGACTGGTTTTTGCCCTCCAAGAAGGTAGCTGCATTCTGACTTTGGGAATGTATGTATCCTGGGTGTGCTTATTTTTCTGTAACCCACTGAACGCTGACGTGAATTAAAACATATTTGATCTTCTGCATGTGTATATTCACAAAGGAAATGAAGGCACTGGCAGGTCTGCACTTGAAGTTGGCATGGGAGATTGTTTAAAAGTCCCCATTTTTGATTTACCAAAACCTGCTGAGATTCGAACCCACAACTTCATGGTCCCATAGGATGTGTGATATAAATTGTGCATTCAGTCATTGTATTGTATTGTGTTGTCATGTATTGTGTTGTATTGTACTATGTTGTGTTGTATTGTGTTGTGTTGTATTATGTTGTATTGTATGCCACTTTCAGTCACGGCAAATTTTTTTGTGTGCGTGAAATTTGGGCTGGTGCTGCCAGGGTTAGCACATCAGAACAAGATCAGCGCTACCAGGGTTTTGTTTTTTTTATTTGTATTTTTCCTGTTTGAATGTGTCTGTTTCCCCATGATTGTGGCTTTTTCTACAGAATTTTGCCATGGACAACTCTTGTGTTGCCTCAGGTTCTTTTCTGTGCTCTAAATGTGTTGCACATGGGGCCTAGGTTTATTGCCTGTATGTGATCGGTCACAAAATGGTTATTGTGCTGTGTTTATAGGAGAAATTTATCAGGTATTGTGTCATCTGTAGATGGATTGACTATTTTAGGGGCAATAGCCTTGTTTGTTGTTGTTGTTGTAGATGTTTTTATTTTAAAAAAATTGTGCCTGTGTGTGTAAATATATATGTGTGTGTGTGGTGTGTGTGTGTTGTGTGTGCGTGTGTGTGCATGTGTGTGTGTGTGTGTGTGTACACGCGCGCGTATGTGTGTAGGGTAAAAGAATAACCATAATTCAATAATCTCTCAAAATCTCAAAACCAACAACCTGACCCCCACCTGCCTAAAATGGCTCTTAGCGGAAAAGTGGGTCAAGGTGCGAAGCGACTCATTTCGTGGGGGAGGGTCACATAAATGAAACGCTTTATCTGCGTCAACAGGAGATCGATGCGGGCTTGCTGAGCGTGATAGGATTTCCGGCTTTTGCTGTGGACGACCCCTCAGTGGCGAAGGAGACGCGCGACATGATCAGGCAAAAATTGAATGTAAGTGTGCAGCAAAAACCCCCCATTGTTTTGTAATGGTTACAGACTTTCAGGTTACTGTTTTGTAATGGTTTCAGACTTTCAGCTTTAAAAACATACACTTGTTATAAAATGTATTGTACATTCTTCAGCTTTAAAAAAAATGTTTTGTAATGGTTACATATTCATAATAAAAAATTTTGTATGGTTATGCAGTCTTTCAAACTTGAAGATTAAAATCAAGAACCAAATATTTGCAGTTAGTCTGTTTTTGATGTCTTCAACACTCCATTCACAACAGTTATTGTTAAGTCTTTCTGGAAAACAGACAGAGAGAAGGACTAAAAAGGCAGGGAATGGAATTTGGACAGGAAAAAGGAACAAGTGAAATAAAGAGAGTGATAGAAATGAGGAAATTTCTAGCACAGAATGTGGGGATGCAATTCATACTGATAGGCCCCCAGCATCCCCATGGGGGAATCTTTGAGATTAGAACTAGCAAAAGATTTGCACTTGCCTTTCTGCCTTTGATATTAGAGAAGCAAAAGATTGGCACTTATCATTCTATCTCTCAGTCTTACAAGCACCGTTCAGAGAAGCAGAATATTTCACACCTACCTTTCAGTCTAATGGTTAGTGTTAAATGAAATCAAAGAATAATTTGAATTGTTGCCTGATGTAAAGGTTAGTGGTAGAATAGGCAAAATAATTGTGACACATTTCAGTCTGATGATGATTGGTAATAGAAGAAACTAAAGACTAGCAGCTTGGGGATTATAACTTGTCAGAAATTCTTTTAAGTTACTCTCTGCACATACACCATAAATTAAAAGGGTTTCGCTTAAAAAAAACAAACAAAACTTTTTTAATATAAAAAAGCCTGAAAATCCACAAATCACTTAATTTCATGCACATTGCCACGGAAACAATCCAGTATGGCCACCAAAACTTTAGTGTTGAATCTCCTGCTACGTTTAACGGACAACAGAATACAAAAATTATGTTTTCACAGACATGTTTTACAATTTGAAGTTTTTTCAATTTGTCAGAGAAATCATCACATTTGCGTAGAGCAAATGTTAAATGCTGAAAGAAGCATGGTTTGGGTTGGCTACCTGTACTCTGCAGATCAGGTTGAATGACGTTTGATAATTACTTATAACTGTCTTCCAGTTGGATAATAGTAAAGAAAACAAATGACATGTACAAACTCTGTGTGTGTGTGTGTGTGTGTACATTTGAATTTGTTAGAATATTGTGAATCATTGTTGTTGCTTGTGTAGGAGCGGATTGAATGGAAGCGCTCTGATTTGTAATTGCAAGATATAGCGCTCTATAAATTCCATATATTATTATTATTAAAACACAAGACCGTGCAGTATGTTTCGTTCTGAAGATCAGCATCAGAAGAAGAAGAAGAAGAAAAGAAAAGGAAAAGCCTGACGCTGAATTTCGTGTTTTGGTTTGTGTTTTCAGGGAGCCTACGGATGCTGTCGCTTCCTCCGGGATGGGTACAAGTCGCCTGCAGAGGTATGTGACCTCACTGTGAACAGAAAGCTTCTTCTGACAGAGAAAAAATGTGACGCTCAACCACATTTTTTATTTTATTTTTTTTATTTTTAAAATTCTTTTATATCGAGGATAATGGAATAAGCGCTTATGTGCTTTTTTGCATCCAGTCCCCCGTGTGCATGCAGTTTTGTAAATTCTGTCATCTGTTCCCACTGCCACACAATGGCCTACTCTTACGAAAAGCGGAACAGGATTTTAACGTTTGCGCAAGATGTTCTGTGTGCGTTCGCACACGGGGCCTCAGTTTATAGTCTCATCTGAAGGACTTTTTGGGGAGAGTGGAGTCTACACTGATGTTCACTCCAGGGGAAAATATCCCCCTTGAACGGGAATCGAACCCAGGTTGTCAGATTGCTAGCGCAATGTTCTAACCACTAGGCTATCCCGTCCCCCCACATAATGAGTCGCATTGCACCAGAGGTCAATTTTTTAGTTGTTAGCATGTTATTAATTTGCAATGAAAAGGCTATACATTACAACAGATTGAAAATCGGACAGTTCTATGAAAAGTTATTACAAGTTGAAATGATAGACAGCGGAAAGCGACAAAATGAGAAATGGACAAGTTTTTGGATTGCAATAGATGATCAGAATGAGGTTTTGGGTGTTTTTAAACGCATTTTTAAAACCAAAATAAAACACAATTGTGCTTTGATATTTCAGTACAAGGTAAGAAAATGGCTATTGTTTTATTATGAATCAAAATCTCACTATTGACAACCTGACCCCCACCTGCCTAAAATGGCTCCTAGCAGAAAAGTGGGTCAGGTGCAAAGCGACTCATTTCGTGGTGGAGTGTCACATTTAAAATGTTGTGATGGATGCTTTCTTGGTAGAAAGGAAAAGCAGAAACAAACGTTTTACCAGCCACTGTAACACAATGATTAGTGTGTTGGGATCCAGGCTCCAGGATTGCAGGTTCGAATCCCATAAGAGTCACGGGATGTTTTCAGACTCTGGCGGGTTTCTACCCACTGAGTGTGCTGTGGGCTCATTGGGAAGACTGGTACCACACAGTCGAGCGTCATGCTCTTTACGGATGTTTTTTTGAGAATGTTGCTCAAATTATCTTACCTTTACTACAGGGTGTCTGTAACTCTCAGGCCTGGTTGATGCCTGGGATGTTTTATGATAGCAAGCGTAGGTTACGGCCCTGTCAAGTAGTTTCAAAGCTGGTGCACTTCCAGAGCATCATCATCACATCATCCTCATCATCATTGACTATCATGCAGGAGACTTGTCTCCAATTTGTTGTTGCTGTTGTTGTTGCACATTCCCCTTCTTAACATCCTGGGGGTCACCCAGAATATGCACTCTTGACTCGCCCAGCCCACCTGGGAATCATTTTGAGATTGTAAGTACACATACTGGAAGAGAAGTTTAGCATGTATGACTCTTTTCAAGCTCCTTGCCTTATAGGCAGCCATACTTCAACTTCAGAGGATGTTTTTCCTTCTTGCAAAGAGAGTGCAGGTTGTTATGCAAAGAGCTTGTTATGGCTGAAGACGTAATGTTTTAAAGCATAACAACATGTTAATGTAGGCCTTACTTATGGCTGAAAATGAATCTCAACAGAACATTTTACAGTATAACATCACTCTAATGTAGGCCTTGGCACCTGGCTTGCATCAATATCTGACACAGCTTTTTTTTGGCCCTCTGCTAGCAGTTTCAGGATACATATAGATATATAGATAGATATATTGCTTGTTGAACTCAGAACCATTTGATCTGATGTGATTGTATTGCAGGATATTGAACGCCTGTACTACCTACCTGGGGAGCTGGCCAAATTTGAGCTCCTGGAAAGCCAGTGGCCGATGTTCTTCGTCTTCTACATTCTGGATGGTCTTTTCCGCAATGACCAGGCGCAGGTGAGATACAGGGAAGACGTTGAGAAAAATCAAGTCTCTGCATATATATATATATACACTCGCTCAGTCAGTTCTGCGAGTTTTCTCCTATGCTTTTCACCACAATTTGCCCGTTTGTCTGGTGTTTCGTTGTTGTTTTGTTTTGTTGTTTTTTAACTCATGGAAATTATGGTTACAGTTGGTTAATCAATGAAACCTCTCCATGCGGATACCGGGGGGGGGAGAGTGGGGGGGGGGGGGTGGGGGGCTTGGCAGTATAAGCATCCCCCACCTTTCTGGAAATTCTGTGCTAGGAATTCCTTCTTTTCTATCCCTCTCTTTGTTTCTGCCTTGTTCCTTTTCTTCTTGTCACTTCCTTCTTGTCTATTTTCTGCCATCATGGTCTATTCTCCTGCCTTTTTTCCAGAAAGACTTAAAAGATAGTAATTCTCTCTTATGTCGAAGTAATAATAATAATAATAATGTATGGAATTTATATAGCGCTGAATCTTGTAAAGCAACAAATCAAAGCGCTCAGATTTGAATTCAGGCTGCTCTCCCCGGGGAGAGTGGGAGAACGCGTCGCCACTTAGCGCTGCGCCACCCTTTCACCTTTTTTTTTTTTTTTTTTTTTTTTTTTTTCTGCAGCTGTATTTGTTTCCCTATCAGAGTGGCTTTTTTCTAAGAATTTTGCCAGGGACAACTCTCTTGTTGCCGTGGGTTTTTTTACGTGCGCTAAATAATTACGTGTAACACACGGGACCTCGGTTTATCGTCTCATCCGAAAGACTAGCGCCCAGACCACCACTCATGGTCTAATGGATGGGGGAAAAATTTCCGGTCCAAACGGGGTACGAACCGCCGCACACTTCAGACCCGGACTTTTCGCTTTCTAGACAGGCGCGTTACCTCTAGACCACCGATCCACCAAAGTCTAGACCACCGATCCACCGAAGTCAGATGCACTGGGCCTGACTTGTCAGGCGCTTAATGGCAGCGCAACGTATTTTCACTCATATAACAGGCAACAATACTTACTGTCTGAGTGTTCAAAGAAGAAGAAGAAGAAGAGCTGTATAATAACTGCTTCTAAAGTTTTGTGCATGTTTCTCAGTATATTTGAATGTATTTGGAATATATTCGACATAGCTTCATTATTTATGTAAAAAAAGAAAAAGTGGAAATGTAGAACTGTGTTCGAAACTTACTCTTATAACAGCTAGATAATGTAATCTGAGTATTTGTTATTTGTATGATATTTGTATTCAACATCATCAGTGTGTGTGTATGTGTGTGTGTGTGCATGCGTGCACATGTGTATGTGTGTGTATGTGTGCATACATATTTGAAAGATGTTAAAATATACCCTTAGAGCAGATGAAGTTATTCTTTGCAAGCATTATTCAGATTGTCTACAGTTTACCTTTGTGGTTTAGCATAAAATTATCCAATTTAGCTGGATATGTCTATTGATTCATCATTGAATATACCAACATACGTGCGAACACATGCAGAACATCTTGCACACACGTTAAATCCTGTTCCGCTGTTCGAAAGAATAGGCCATTGTGTACCAGTGGGAACAGATGACAAAATTTTAAAAAATGCATACACACGAATTAGAACGGGAAAAAAAGTCATCTGAGCGCTTTGATTTGTTGCTTTACAAGATTCACCGCTATATAAATTCCATACATTATTATTATTATTATTAATATTCTGTGTTCTGAGCAGACTAACATATTCTCTAACGAAAATGTATGTGTTTGCATTTGTTGTTGATGTTGTGTGTTCCCCAGCTTAATACTCTGGGGGGTCACCCAGAATGTGCACTCTGACTCACTCATCCCACCTGGGAATCACTCACTGTGAGATTGAAACTGCACACTGAATGAGAAGTTTGTGTGTATGTCCTGTTTTTAAGTACCTCACCATATAGGAGGCAGCCATACTCCGACTTCAGATGATGTTTTTTCGCCTTCAGAGTGCAGGTTGTTATGTTAAGAACTTGTCATGGCTGAAGGCAATCTCAACACAACATAACATAACAACATGTTAGTGTAGGCCTTGGCAATTAGCCGACATCAATAACTGACACAGCTTTTGGCCTGAGCCAAGTGTTTGCATATGGTGTTGATGGTATTGTTTTTTTTTCCAGGTGGATGAATACAAAAGACGACTGGAAGGAGTGATGGTGAAATCCGAAGATGGCATACCCATGATGCCAGAGCTGTACAAAGTGCCTAAGATAGAGGTAAAGTCTTGGGACAAAATGGGATGATACATTAGATATGTGTATTGTCTGGAAGTAGTTTTTGTGTGGTGTGCATATTTGTCCATGTCGTATGCGTGTGTGTGTCTGTGTGTGCGTGTCTGTGTGTGCGTGCGTTTGGTGTGTGAGTGTGTGTGTATTTATTTTTTTATTTTAGGATGATGGATAAGCGCTCGTGTATTTTTTTTTAACATCCAGTCCCCGTGTGTACGCAGTTTTGTCAATTTTGTCATCCATTCCCACTGGCACACTAATGGGTGTGTGTGAGTGTGTGTGTATGTGAGTGTGGTATGAGTGTGTGTGTGCGTGCTGTTGTGGGGTGTGTGTTTGTTATTTTCATGTGTGTATGCATGTATGTGTTTATGTATGTCCCTTGTGTGAGTGTGTCTCAACATAGCTACATGTGTGTCGTGTGTGTGTGTGTGTGTATGTATTGTGTATGCTCTGTGTTGGTTGTGTGTGCTGTGTGTGTGTGTGCTCTGTGATGTTGTGTGTTTGTGTCTGTCTGTGTGTATGTGTGTATTGTATGTGAGGACAGACATTCCTGTGTGTATGATGTAAGAGCATTATCATCATTATTACTTTATTGAAAATTTTGATTTCCTTCCCAATAGCACATCATGGCCGAAGAGAGAAAGAAGCCGAATTCGCAGAAGAGAGAGCCCCAGGGAGAGACACCGCACATGTGGGGCCAGTCCCTCTACATCCTCAGTCGACTCATGTGTGAGGTGAGCAAGGCTTGTTTAGCCTGTGTGTGTGGGGGGGGTTGTTGGTGTGGGGAGTGGGGGGGTTAGGTTGATGTTTGTGTGGGTGGGTGGGTTGGTGAGTGTGTGTGTGTGTGTGTGGGGGGGGTTAATGTGTTTGTGTGGGTGGGTGGGTTGGTGTGGTGTAGGTTGGTGTGGGGGTGGGTGCGTGGTTGGTGTGGGTGTGGTGTGGTTCACAAGGTGGTTGTGTGTGTGGGTGGTGGGTGGGTGTATGGTTTGTGAGTGTGTGTGCGCGCATGTGTGCGTGTGTGCCGGCATGTGTGCGTGTGTGTTTGCGCGTATGTGTGTGTGTGTGTGAGGGAGAAAGAGAGAGGGCTTGAGTTTGTGTGGGTAGCTTATTCTGAATGAGTTTAGTGTTAACCAGAAGACTTGCCTTCTTACTTCGTTTTTTTTTCTTTTTGTCTATTCAGAATTTCATATCACCTGGAGAACTTGATCCCCTGAATCGCCGCCAGATTCAAGAGGAGAAGCCAGACGTGGTTGTGCAAGGTAATTCATTGGTGTCCCTATGCTTTTTGGTTGTTTTTTCTTTGCATGGTGTCGTGATTTGTTAGAGGGCTGCTCTTTGGCCTGATACCGCTGACTTCAGCCCTTTAGGTTTCTGTCAGGGTTAACCCCCCCCCTTATCTTTCTCCTGTTACCCTTGGAGCCCAGGGGGCAGAGCTTTTACTGCCACTCTTGATCGTGTTTTTTCATTTTTAATTTATTCTTTTCTTTTTTCTTTTATATCGAGGATAATGGAATAAGCACTTATTGTGCTTTTTTTTTTTAACATCCAGTCCCCTTGTGTATGCGGTTTTGTAAATTGTCATCTGTTCCCACCGGCACACAATGGCCTACTCTTACGAAAAGCGGAACAGGATTTTAACGTGTGCGCAGGATGTTCTGCGTGCGTTCGCACACGGGGGCCTCCTCGGTTTATAGTCTCATCCGAAGGACTTTTTGGGGAGAGTGGAGTCTGCACTGATGTTAACTCCAGGGGAAAATATTCCCCTTGAACGGGAATCGAACCCGGGTCGTCAGATTGCAAGCGCAATGTTCTAACCACTAGGCTATCCGGTCCCCCCTCGTGTGATGTGATGTGCCCGTCACAGGTCCTATGGGGTATTTCATGGAGACAGCAGAGCCTCCTGTTGTCCCGCCCCCACCCTGATAGGAACATCGCCAGTTGGTCCAGTGCTGGTTTCGTAGCTAACCCCAAATTTCTGGGGGCTGTCCTCCTATTCTTCACCCAGGGACGTGCCTGGTTGAAGATGGTTGCCTCGCCAAGGTGCTAGGCAATGAAGATTGACCTGTATCCTTCGGATGAGACTATAAACCGAGGCCCCGTGTGCGAACGCATGCAGAACATCTTGCGCACACGTTAAATCCTGTTCCGCTGTTCGAAAGAGTAGGCCATTGTGTGCCAGTGGGAACAGATGACAAAATAAAAAAAACAAAAAAGGCATACACACGCATTAAAAAAAAAAAAGTCATCTGAGCGCTTTGATTTGTTGCTTTACAAGATTCAGCGCTATTTAAACTCCATACATTATTATTATTATTATTATTATTATTATCATTATATCAAACCTGACATGACCTGTTTGCCAAACTGGTGTAGTGCCTCACTTCACCCTCTGTTACCAATGTGTCCACAAGCCTGCATCGTCCTGTCTCTGTGACTGTCTTCACCTGTACACTCTTTCTCGTCCCCTCCGTTTTGCTGCAGATTCCTTGTGCTTACAAACACCCGGATTCAAACAGTTCAGTGTCGGTTGTCTCGTTCTTTCACTATTTCTGGTACCATCTGTCTGGAATGATCTAATTCAATATCTAAATCATACAAGCAAAGCTGGGTATTTTTTGGCACTAAAAAAAGGTAAAGGTGTCTCATAACCTATAAGGTCATAGGGGAGCAAGGCGTCAGAGACCTCACTTCTCTAGGGGCCAGCATATTGAGGGCGGCGCCCATCTCCTCTCCTTCGCTGCTTTACCTTCCCTGACCCAAAAGAGCTCAAGACTAGTCAAAAGCCTTTGATTCTTATCTCCAGAAACTTTATTTTAAACACATTTTAAACCTTCCTGGAGGCACCGTGGTCGAGTGGTTTAGGCGGTCAACTCGTGATCCAGAGGTCGCGGGTTCGATCCCCGCTCGGCTCGGTGTTGTGTCCTTGGGAAAGACACTTTACTCCTATTTTTCTCACTCCACCCAGGTGTACAAGTGGGTACCAGCTCTGCTGGGGAAGTATCTGGCGACAGACTAGCGTCCTGTCACAGGGGTGGTGAAAAACCATCAGTTCGCTTAACGCTATAGAAACCGGGATAAGCTCCGGCTCTATGGACCTTCTGGCTTGAAAGAACATACTTAAACCTTTGTTTTTGGTGAACAGTTTAGAAAATGGGTATCCACTCTGTCCAGTAATACATTCAGTAGTATAAATTATGGGGGCTGGATTTGACAACCCTTTCCAGTAACCTGTAGGATAAGATTAGGCTGCTGCTTTTCACCTCTAGCTTTTGTACTATATGTTGTAGTTACTGGAACTGAATGAAGTGACAGCCCCAAATATGGTCATCGTGGTCAGTTGGGCTCTAAACAATGTGAGATAAAATTGTAATCTTTCTCACACCAGCTGTCATCTCCATCAATCTTTTCAGAAGAGGGAAACCAGCAAGGTGAAGAAGAGGTTGTGATGAAATCGATGGTAGGTGGAAATTAGCACAAAATGCTGCTGAAGAGTGTAAGGTTTTGCCATCAGTGCATATGCAGCTGTGTTCATGATTTCTGGTACTCTTATGTTTTCAGAGCTTGGGCTTTAATATCGCAGTTCTGGATTAAACTGTTGACGCTGGGGGAAACAACAAAGTGAGAGGCTGTATGATTGACCAGTGGCTTTCCCACTCAAGGAATTCCACTTTACAGTTTAAATCTTTAGTGATCAACTATGACTCTGATGAGGAGGCTTGACTTGCACAATCCAGTCAAAAAAAAAAAAAAGACTCGCACAGTCTTTATGTGCTGCAGCCCTGGGGGCTGGTTGGCCTTTGGAGAACATCTCCAACACTGACTGTCCTTATGCTCACTTGGCCGAGAGAGTGGGGATGAACTGTGGGCAAGGCATCTCCACTATAATCAAATTTCTGCCCAGTTTCCGAAACAGCAGCTGCCTCCTCTGCTATTTTGGAGGTCATCGTTGAGCACGATGGACAAACAAAACAAAAAATGTACGAATGTGTCTGTCTTTTTGTGTGTGGCAGTGGTGATCCTGGCAGAAGACGAGGGCATTGCCCAGGCTCTGAACGAGCACGGCATCAAGGTGCAGACCATCTGTGAAGCCTTCCCCATCCAGGTCCTTCCTGCCCGCGTGCTCTCTCAGATCTTCTCCCGATTGGGTAGGTTGTGGTGGTTTGGGGTTTTGTGTGTGTGGTTTTGTGTGGTTGTGGGTGGTGGGGTGGGGGTTTGTTGTGTGTGTGATGTTTGTGTGTGTGGGGGTGTTGGGGGGGGGGGGGGGGGGGGGTAGGTGTGTGTGTGTGATTTTTTTTGGTTTGTATGTTTTTCTTTCTTGTTGATATGTCTCTCTCTCTCATTAGATATTTCCTTGTAGTTTAGCACTTGTTTCATTGCTATATATAGATAGATATATCTATATCTATATATACAAATTTTTTTTAAAAGATATTATGTAAGTGATTGATTACAGATTTCCTTCTTGTCTCATTGATATATATATATAAATTTTAAGATAATATTATGTAAGTGATTGATTACAGAATTCCTTCGAGCTTAACACTTGTCTCATTGATATATATATATATATATATACATTTTAAGATAATATTATGTAAGTGATTGGTTACAGATTTCCTTCGAGCTTAGCACTTGTCTCATTGCGCTCTCTCTCTCTGTCTCTGTCTCTCTCTCTCTCAAATTTGAGAGATAATATTATGTAAGTGATTGATTTACAGATTTCCTTCTATCTTAGCACTTGTCTCATTGCCGTGTCTGTCTGCTTCGGGCGTGGCAGGCAAGAGTCGACGGCTGGGGCTGACTGGTCGGCCATCTGGAGAGATCGGGCTGCTGGCCACCAGCAAGCTGTACATGCTGGACAACACCATCTTCGCCTTCATACCCCAGGTCAGACTTTTTCTTTTCCTGATTTTTTGGTCTGTGTTTTCTGTCCTGTACCTTCTGTCCTGTAAATCTGTTTAGTTTTGGTTTATTTATTTATTTATTTATTCTTTTATTTTGAGGATAATGGAATTAAGCGCTCGTGCGCTTTTTAAAAATTTTACATCCAGTCCCCGTGTGTATGCAGTTTTGTCAAATTTTGTCATCCGTGCCCCCACTGGCACACAATGGCCTACTCTTCCGAGTTGTCAGATTTGTTAAAAGTAGAAAGCAAGGAGTGAGGTGCTATGTGTGTATATGTTTATGTGAGCCTCTCTGGCTGGCTGGCTGGCTGGCTGTATTGCAGGTCTGGCTGGTTGGCTGGCTCTGGTCTGGCTGGTTGTCTAATCGTGCTGTTGGGTTGGTTGGCTGGATGGCTGGCTGTGTAGCTAGTCTCAGGTTTCACTGGCTGGTTGTCTGGGTACCTCTCTGATCATGCTGGCTGTTTTTCTAAAAGGCTGGTTGGCTGGCTGGCTTGTCTGCCTCTGGGCTGACTGGCTGTCTAGATGGCTGGCTGTAGGCTGGCTGTGAATTGGCTGTCTCTGTGTGTGTCTGCCTCTGGTCTTGCTGTCTGTGGTCTGGCTGACTGGCTGTTTCTAGTCTTGATGGCTGCCTCTCTGTCTGTCTGAAAGGTTGGCTGTATGGTTGCCTCTGATCAGACTGATTGGCTGGTCAAGGCAAGTCAAGTCAAGTCAAATCAAGTCAAAAACATGTTAATCATCCCATGAAGGGCAATTACAAATACTGACTGACGGGCACATTGATATGAATCATAATCTCGGAAAGACACAAGAAAGGTACATTTCATATCGGTTTGAAACATTCCAAGATAACTTCAAATATGGTCATCTAAGTGGTCAGCTATATGTCTGCCTCTGGGATTGCTTGCTTGCTGGCTGGCTGGCTGTCTGTCTAGAAGGCTGGCTATATGTTTGGCTTTGATCTGGTGGTCTGGATGGGTTAGCTGTATTGCCACGTTTTGTTTTACTGGCTGGCTGGTTGGCTGGCTGGCTGGGTATTGAATCTTTATTTTATTTCTTCTTTTTTTTTTTTTTTTTTTTAAACAAACAGAGGCTTTAGTGATCCGGCAAGTTTGATCTTATTCTGGGTTCATGGGTGATAAAATGAGAAAAAGAAACTTATTTCAGCATCGAGTTCTATAGGATGTAGTTCAGCTTTGTATTGGCACGGTAATGATTTGGAAGATTTCAGTGCTATGAATGGTGGTATCATGACGGCAAGAAAGGAATGTGTATGATCATTTATGGAATAGTGCTTCTTGGTTTACTATGAATATGGGGTTGTGGTTTTGTTGTTTCTTATGAGAGCAAAAACAAGGTAGGTGTGTGTATTCAACATGGATACCATGTATATGCTTTTAAATCATGGGAAGCATTCTTGCAATGATGAAGGAGTTGTAATGGTTACATGTTCTTGTTGTCCTTCACTGCTCTTTGTTGTTAATATGTATGCATGTATACACACACACACAAACAAAACAAACGCACTTACACACACACACACACTCACTCTCTCACACACACACACACACACACACACACACACACACACACACACACACAACACACACACACACACACACAATCAAACAAACACACACACACATACATACATACATACATACATACATACTACATACATACTAGATTATATATATATATATATATATATATATATATATATATATATATATATATATATATATATATATATATAGTCTAGAAGGATTTGTAAAAGATGACATAATTTATAATAGTGTGTGTGTCTGTATTTGTGTACAGTAAGGAATTATTAAACAATTGTTTGTTACTCTTGTCATATTGATTGCACTGGTCTTTTGCTTATTCACTTTATTTGTTTTCACGTCATAATGCTGTGAGGACTTCCAGCAAGGTAAGATGCCCCACACAGTATCGATACCCCCTCCTATCATCATCATCTTTCAGTCAGCCTGTATAATCTTTATATCTTGGTCAAGTTTCTGAAACTGTGGTGGAAGTATTTTGAATGCTGAATCAAGCGATACTTTCTTTTTTCTTGTATTAAAATCTAAAAACTGTAGCGTGTCTCATTCAGATGATGCTGGAAGATGAGAACAGAAAATATGGCAAACCCTCTCACCCTGAGGATGGGACAAAATGAATCTCGCAGCGCGCAAATCCAACATCACTCGGTCAAGAGTGGTAAATTTAGCGTGCCCCTTCCTTTTACCAAGTCCAAGTGTGGTCAGTTCCTGCTACAATTAGCACCAGCTGGGCTGGAATGGGATGGATAGCAGCTGAGAGTAGCTGAAAGTTGGGGAAACTGACAACAGCTGTGATATCTGGGTATGGCTCGGGGTGGAGAGGTTGAAAGGAGCGAGTAGTGTGGGAACAGCAGGACAGGGACGTCACAGAAGATGAGGCAGCCCAAAATTTTTTTGTTTAATTTGAAAAAAAAGAAGAAAATATGGCAAATTCTGTATTGAAGCGAGTCATAAACTTTTACCAGGGAAATTACTGTATGAATGTGGAGCTTAGGCAGGCAGTATCATTGAAAAAAATACAACGGACATGAAGAGCAGGTAGCATGCCAGTGCTTTTCACCCCATCCACGAGGCTTTTTGCATGGTGGCCTGGGTGCTAGTCTTTTGGAAGAGACGATAAACCGTTGTCCCAAGTGCAACACGCATGTATTTAACATACGTGAATAAACCCACTGTAAAAAAAGAGTTGTTCATGGCAAAATTTTGTTAGAAAGAAGCCACTTTGGTAAGGAAACAAATACAAACACAGACAGAAGCAAACCACAAAATAAATAATGGGTGGCTTTGTTCTTGCGGTGATTCATACACGAGGAGCAACTCTTGTCGCCAAGGATTCTTTTACATGTACTAAGTATGTGTTGCGTACGGGACCTAAATTTATCAGCTCTTCCATTAGACTCCCACCCAAACCACCTCTCAAGGTCTTGTGGGGGTGGGGGGTGGGGAGTTTGAGTTCAATTGAGGATTGAACCCCTAACTTCTTGCTTTCTAAACAGGTGTGTTGGCTCTAGACGACAGACGCACACGGATCTTGCGGTCATTCTCAACCAGTGTCAGCCACATTATGTGTTTGGTTATTGACGTGATTGTGTCCTGTGTGTTTGAAGGAAGATGGTGTGATGTTACTGAGGAAGTCCTTTGCAGATCATGGGATTGTGATCATCATGAAGGATGTTGTTATTTGCTAATGATGGAATGCTTTTATGTTATTTTATTCTATTCAGAGAGCGTTCAGTGGGACTTCGAGCAACTATTTTAGGAATGTTTTCAGTTGCTAGAAAGTTGAACACTCACATTTGTGTGTGTGTGTGTGTGATGTTATTCAAGTTTTGCCAGTTTGTCTGTTTTTGTATACATATGTGTCTGTCTGCCTGTTTGTCTTTGTGTATACTTATAAGTCTGTCGGTGTCTTTCCGAGGTATATATGTGATTTAGTGACAAATGCGAGTGTAAGGAGAATAATGTGAGATCTTAAAAATCTTTATTTAGATGGGAACTTGGCAATGTAGGAGGTATCTTGCAACTTGGGAAGGGTTTTATTGAGGACTGTTTATTTTAGAAATTGTGAAAAAAAGTAACATTATACTTGATGTATTTGATCTCTTCAAGCTGTACATTTTCAAGAACAGAATGATAGGAGGCAAAGGTTGAGGATTTATGACTGTCAATGGTTTGGAAGGGAGAAAGGCAAGGCCTTTGGGACTTCAGTCTTTTTCAGGGTATTTCTGAAATTTCTTTCCCATGTTAGTAGCCAGTATATTCAACATCTCTCTTCGTAAGACGGAAGGAATTCATTTTCTCAAAGCAACGGGGGCTGATTTAGGTGAATATGTGAGTAATTTCTGTTTTCGAGTTTTCAGATTGATTAGATCGCAATACGCTTTGATCTCAATCTTATTTTTCTTTCTTTGTTACACCACAGATATATATCTGAGAAGCTGTTTGGCGAAATGTCTTTGTAACTCCTTGCAAAGTGTCATGACAGAACTGTTGTCGTTGTTGTCAGAGACTGTGAGCGAGTGAACTACAGCAGAGGGTGGGTGTGTTGTTGTGCTTGTGTAGATTATAGATCAGCATCAGTTCTATATGTCGCGGGACATCGACTTCCTCGTGGACCATTTTGAAACCGACGTGGACTATCTGGCACGTAGTTGGACTATCCTGGGCCGGCCAATCACCGTCTTGCCGTTGTCCAAATCGTTGCTAGGTGACTGCTGCTTCCTGCTTATAAGCTGCTGGCTGTGTACAAACTTGCCTTCCTTCCTTCCTTCTTGTCGTCTGTTCCGTGGATTGACTAGACCATTATGTTTTCTCAGTGTGTGCGTGTGTGTTTTTTGAATAGACCATTATGTTCTGTGTGTTAGTATGTGTGTGTGTTTGTGTGTGTGTGTGTGTGTGTGTGTGCTCTCACCACTGCCTTTTTCTATTGGTTTTAAAATTTTATATCATTGCTAGCTGTTGTCCATAGCCTTCATTTTGTTGATTTTTTGGGATTTTTTTTATAGTTATGTTGGCTGCTTTGTGTCATTTTGCCCCAGGCTTAAAGCTGGAGTGTGTGAAGTTTTCCGTTTTGAAAAAAAAAAAAAAGTGCTGATTTGGGGGAGAGGGTAGGAGGGGAGGAGAGTTTTGTTTGGTTGTTTTACCTGGCTAAGAACCTGCTTGCTGCGACCTGATTTTCGTTTAGTTAAGGCGTCATAGTCGACAGGTTTTGTTTGTGTGTGTTGATAAGATGTGGTTATCGTTAGCACAACAAAAGGGGGGGAAATTCAGGTAGGTGTGAATACTTCCCAGGAAGAGTGGATTTCTAGAATGTCACCTGGAATGGGTCTCACCGTGTGGTAGGATTTCTGCTTAGTCTGTCTGTCCTCTGTCTAGCCGCCGTTGGTTTTGTTTTCTCTGATGTTTGAGTGACACGGCTTGTAGCTCAGTTGTTTCATTTGTTTTGAGAATATGTGTATGAAAGCGGTACCGCATTACTAATGCTTGGAAGTGTAGCTGAATCGCGATGTCAGGTCAATAAAAAGATATGAGTTAGAGAGAAAAATGAATACTGTAATTCATGGACTGCAAGCAGCAACTTTCTTTTTTTTAGGAGGGAATTGACTGCAGTGGGTTTTATTTTTTTTTAATATTTTTTTTTTACTGTGGGTTTTATGAGGTCTCTGAAAGTGAAATCAGCATATTTATGTTTTGATCATTAATCCATGTGGAAGAAAACTTGCTTGCTTCTTCATGTATATTGTCTTTTGTTTTGGCTTCATTTTACAACTAACGACTTGTTTACTGAATGTAAAGCTTGAGCGGAAATCCCAGGTTCTTAAATATTGAAAAACAACAGCAAAAAAAGCTGATTGGCTTGTAGAGTCTGAGAACTTTTCAAAAATAATCTGAAATCTCTGATTACCTATTTAATGTCCTCCCCCCCCCCCCCCCCCCCCAAACAAACCCTAATTGGTTCTTGTGGTATTGTACATTTTTCAAAAATGATGTTCATTTATCTTTCATTGATTGAATCAGTGGGCTTATCAGTTACAAGGATTTGGCCAAATTTTTGTTAAAGGAAAAAAAAATCACAAATATCCAAATGAATCTGAACGAAGCCAAGAACTGGGAACAAAAATCCCAACCCAAAAACAAATACCACCATCCCCCCCAAAAAAAACAACAAACCAACACCCCAAAAGTCTAGAACTAACCATCTCTTCAAGAGAGAAAGGCGAAAGTGAAAGTTCAGGACAACCCTGAACTAAAGCCAGGAGAAAATTGTGGGTGACCCGCGTCATGCTACGTCAGTGTATGTTTTGATACAGAAGCTTGTTCAGTTTTGCGCTTTTTCTTTGTTTTGTTTTAGGGTTAAAGAAAAAAAAGTCTAGGCTGTGTGTGGCTTATACAAGAAAGTGGCTTGTAGTCTGTCAGTTACAGTAAGTAGTCTTTGGAAATATGTTTGCAAGATTGTAGTATTATCACTGTCAGTAGTCTTTGGAAATATGTGTTGTAAGGTTGTAGAATGACAGATTTGTTTGTATTTTGGAGACAGATGCTAGCTTCTCTTTTTGTTGTTGCTGTTGCTTTTTTACTTAGTGATTTTTTTAAATAGTTGTACTATTTTGCTAGAACCGTGCGTAGATGTAGAGGTGGCTACGAGATGTGCATGTTGCCCTGAAAATGCAAAACTGAAGGAGATTGTGGTCTTGGGATATTCCCTTAAAAGCATGCGTAGATATGCCAGAGTTGAAAAACTGTGGTCTTCCTACTAAAAGCATGCAGAGATGTAGAGTTTAACCCTTGCACTGCTGGATATTATTACTGTTGCTCACAGGAATTGCACTTAAAACCAAGAACTTTTAGCCTCGGCTACCTTGTGTTCTGTTTTAGGGTTTTTACATGCTTATGATTAACACTAGATAGGTAAACCTATACATTTTTGGAAAGTCGAGACAATGTAGAATGTGATACAAAAAACAAAGACATTACCTAGTATGTAGCAAGAGATATCCCACAAATTATATTGGAAAAAAACCTCTCTGACAGGTAAGCCACCCCCCTCCCTCCATTCTTAATCAACCACACCCCCTTTTCATGGCAAAGACACAGAACAGAACGAACAACAAGACAAAGCAACAGGCATGGTAGAGTTGAGATAAGAAATCTTCTTCATTCACCATCGTTACTTTCCTCACTAGCCTATCACTTCCAACAACTGACTCCTTTAGGGTGGTGTCAACAACATTCCTCTCGAGATCGTTATCACTCCTAGTAACGCTTATCACTCAAAGGAATGGAAGTTCGACATTTGACAGACGCTACCAACTGAAAACGAGGCAGTTTTCCAAAGGCTACTGATGACATTCGATTGATGTCGAACCTGACGTATGCAAAACCATGATCGTGGCCCATCGCAGTTTACTGGAAAGCCACGATTGTGGCCCATCGCGCTGTGTGGGTTAAGGGATTAAAAATCTTATGTTCTCAAAAAACCATGCATAGATGTTAAGAGTTTAAGGGGTTAAAAATATTCTTTTCTCCTAAACTGAAACATGCGTAAATACAGTTTAAGGCGTTAAAAATCTTGTGTTCTCAAAAAAACTTTGCATAGAAATAGAGTTTAAGGGGTTAAAAATTGTGTGCTCTCTTGAAAACATTCAGAAATACAGAGGTTTTTTTGGTTTTTTTTGTTTGTTTTTTTGTTGTTTTTTTTTACAGAAGTACAGAGTTAAAAGTCTTGTGTTCTCGACAACAAAAAATGCATAGATATAGAATTTAAGGCATTTTTAAAATCTTGTGTTCTCCGAAAAAAGAAAAAAAAGAGCAGAGATGTAGAGTTTAAGATATAAAAAAACAACTTGAATTCTTCTAAATTAAAGCGTGCATAGAAATAGAGTTGTAGGGGTTAAAAATTATGTGTCCTACTAAAAGCATGCATGGATGCAGAGGTGAAGGGACAAAACCTGTGCTTCACTAAAAAGCATGCATACAGTTAAAACGGTTAACAAGTGTGTTCTCCATATTATTATTTTTTTAGAAAGGTTGCACATTGTCCCAATATGCTGACAGTACAGGGTTTTTATTTTATTTCATATTTTAGTTTATTTTTATCTTTTATAACGAGGATAATGGAATAAGTACTTATGTGCTTTTTTTATATATCCAATCCCCATGTGTATGCGGTTTTGTAAATTCTGTCATCCGTTCCCACCGGCACGCACTGGCCTACTCTTAAAGCGGAACATGATTTAACGTGTGCGCAAGATGTTCTGCATGCGTTTGCTCACGGGACCTCGGGTTTATACTCTCATCCGAAAGACTTTTGGGGAGAGTGGAGTCTGCACTGATGTTAACTCCAGGGGAAAATATCCCCTTGAACGGGTTTCAGTAGGTATGGACGTGACAAAGCAGCTGTGTTTATTATAGGGATAAAGGAACTGCTGAATGGCCTTCATTGCTGGCCATCAGTCGGTGGAACTGTTTGTGTATTGTTGAATTGTGTATTATATACACAGTCCTTTTTGTCTGTGTCTGCACATCTTTAACCTTTGTGGTGAGGAGGCAGTTTTGTGACTAATTGTTTTCAGTTAATCTGAGTTCAGAGATCGGTATCTGACACCTGTCACATAACTTTGGTGAAGAAAGGTAGATAGCCCATTCCCATATAATTATCTTCCTGCTCACGTAACTATGGGAAAGAAAAGTAGATAACCCGCTCACATAACTTCGGGGGGGGGGGGGGGGGGGAAGGGTAGATAACCCATTTCCTTACACCTTCCCACCCACATAACTTTGGGGGAAACAAGTAGATAACCCATTCCTTCATATCTTCCCGCCCACATAACTTTGGTAAAAAAGGTAGATAACCCATTCCTTCATGTCTTCCCGCCCACATAATTTTGGGGAAAGAAGGTAGATAACCCATTCCTTTATATCTTCCCACCCACATAACCTTGGGGAAAAAAGATAGATAGCCCATTTCTTTATATCTTCCCGCCCACATAACTTTGGGGAAAAAAGGTAGATAGCCCATTCCTTTATATCTTCCCGCCCACATAACTTTGGGGAAAAAAGGGAGATAACCCATTCCCTTATATCTTCCCACCTCTTGCCCTTCCACCATTTAGAAAGAAGAAATCTTCTTCTCTCGTTCGCTTTTTACACCGTCAGATGTGTTTGGGAGAAATGGTGGCAAGTCCTTTCCAGCTCCTCTCGTGGGGCTTGGTTTGCAGGGTAGAAAGAAGAAATAAAATGACCTAAGAACGATTTTATTATCAACATCGCTAGTCCCTTGACTTTGACGGTTCCTGGAGGGGTGGGGTGGGGTGGGGGGGGGGGGGGGATAAGGGATGCAGTGTTCTGCAGGCTAGTCTGTTTTCAGCATTCCCTGTTGTAGCATTATGTATTTGCTTTTTTTTGTTTGGGTTTTTTTGTTGCTTTTTTTCACCCCCCAAGGTTGGTCCATGAAGGATTTTTAAGACATAAATTTGTTTCTTTTTTTTTTTCCAGTAGAAAAGCTGCTAGTTTTGTAGGATTTTTTTCCTGTTGAGTCAAGTCAAGTCAAGTGACATTTTAATTTCCAGATGGTACATTGAATAAGCAATGCATTTGCTTCTTTTGGGGGGGGGGGGGGGGGGGGATGAGACTATAAACCGAGGCCCCGTGTTCGAACACATGCAGAACATTTTGCACACACGTTAAATCCTGTTCCGCTTTTCGGAAGAGTAGGCCATTGTGTGCCGGTGGAAACAGATGACAAAATTTACAAAACCGCATACACACCGGGACTGGATGTAAAAAAGCACATGAGTGCTTATTCCAAATAAATAATAATAATAATAATTTGTCCCTGTCTGTGCTTTGGTTCACTCAGCAAGAGCAGTAGTAATCTTAGCGGTGGTACAACAAAATGACCATGTATATAATACAAAGAAGTTACGTTGATATTATTAAAGGAAAGGTTGATTGGTGCTTTTCTATGTTTTTTTTAAAAAAAACCTTCATCCTTTTCAGTAATGATATCGGATAATAATAATAGATATAAAAAATGGAATTTATATAGCACTGTATTTTGTAAAAACAAATGAAAACGCTTGCATTCAACCTGTTCTTACACATTCAACCAATAAAAATTAACAGTGTTAACAATTTCAAACATACGCACACACACACATGCATGCACGTAGGCACACACACACACACATAAAGGTTATACACTTTGGCAGGGTGATGGGGATTTCGGCTGTTGGAGGTAGGGACACCTATGAGATGAAACAGGAGATGAAAATCCTAGGTTTTAAATAAATATCATGATGCTGGATTTAAAAGTGTCATAAGTACGCTTGTGGCAAAGGGAGAGAGGGAGGTCATTCCAGATCACCGGACCAGAAACAGAGAAAGAGTGACAGCCAATGGTGGATTGGTTGAATCTAGGTATTCTTAATGCACAGTATCTGCAGCAGAGCGGAGGGAGCAAGAAGGAGTGTACAGGTGAAAGCTTTCACAGAGGTAGGAGGGAGCTGTTTTGTGGAGACATTTGTAACAGAAGGTACTGATCTAATAGTTTATTCTCTGTGGCACAGGCAGCCAGAAAACGAATACGTTATTGCTCCAACAGTATAATTATATATTCCATATTTTGTAAGGGATGGATGGAGAGATGTGTGTGTGTGAGACCAGCACACACAAAAAATATCATATGTAATTGTGGATTAGAAGATGGGTCGACGTGTATTCGATTTTTAACCTTTTCCCTACGGGCAACCCGCTACAGGGTAACCAACCATCTACTAACCCTTCCCTCCGTATCACCCACTACTGGGTTACAGAAGCAAACAAATGAGCACAGTGCACGTGTACTGGGAAAGAGGGGTTCTCTCCCTTAACTTAGGGATAGTGTTAAACAGTTGTCTACAATTAAACAAGGGCAACACTGTACAAGGATGACGATGATCATGATCATTATGACAGTGGTAATAATCCAGCAGATCGTTTTCTTCACTTGAGGACAACAATAATCATGCTAACACTCCGAGCACATAGTTGTAGAGTTCCAGTTCTCAGAATGTAGATGAAAAGGTAAACCTAGATGACCTAAACCTAGACCTAGGAAGGTAAAGATAAATTGAGGTAGGTAATGATAAACCTAAGGTATGGTAAACCAAGGTAGTGGTAAACCTAGGAAGGCCAAGGTAAACCAAGGTAGGTTATGGGTTGGTTATGATAAACCAAGGTAGGTTATAGTAAACCTGGGAAGGTTATGGTAAACCAAGGTAGGTTATAGTAAACCTGGGAGGGTTATGGTAAACCAAGGTAGGTTATAGTAAACCAAGGTATGTTATAGTAAACCAAGGTAGGTAGGTAATGGTAAACCAAGGTAGGTTATGGTAAACCAAGGTAGGTAGGTTATGGTAAACCTAGGTAGGTTATGGTAAACCTAGGTAGGTTATTGTAAACCTAGGAAGGTTAAGGTAAACCAAGGTAGGTAATGGTAAACCAAGGTAGGTTATGGTAAACCAAGGTAGGTAGGTTATGGTAAACCTAGGTAGGTTATTGTAAACCAAGGTAGAGTATTGTAAACCTAGGATGGTTAAGGTAAACCTAGGTAGGCTATGGTACAGTAGGGTAGGTTATGGTAAAAGCAAGGTAGGTTATAGTAAACCAAGGAAGGTTATGGTAAACCAGCATAGGTTATGGTAAACCAAGGTAAGCTATGATAAACCAATGTAGGTTACTACGTCCCTCTCTTTTCGTGATAGTATCTCCACATCTAAAGGTACCTCAGTCTCAAGTGAGGAAGGCAGATTTAAAATTTTTTTTTTTTTTCCAAATTATGTATCTTGCATCACAACAACAGTTTAATGAGGTAAAACCATCTGTATCTCAGTTTAAAGTGAGAAAACAGATGAATTATTATTATTATTATTATTATACTTGACAATGACTAATCATAACAAGGTGAACTATTTGGCGTGTCGCTTGCCATATTGTGCTTGCTTCATTGGAGCTTTTTCTTCGTCGTTATTGCTTGCTTTGTGTGCTACACACATTCATGGAGGTGAAACATACCACTGATCAAGCGAACAGGCTTTTTTGTTATAAACAAACATGTTGTTTTTCAAGCAGTTATTGTTAAAGTTATGGCTGTCAAGTCTGTCACAGTGTTTTCACCTGGTTTTTGGTTCGGGCACGCACCCGCTTCTCCTCAGGAAAGAATTATTTTTTTAAATAAAAAAGTTCTTGGATACGGAACTGTAAAGCCCATTATATGACTGATTCTGCAATGTCTGTTAAAGAGAGAGAGAGAGAGAGCTTACATCACTATTGTATCTCAGTTCTTTTCAGTTCAGTCTCCATTTCATTGTCAGCATTGTCCAAGGTTATTAATCATTAAGAAATAAACAAAAATGAATAAAAAACCCAAATTAAAAAACCCACCCTAAAACGACCTCTCCTCCTACCCCCCCCCTGCCCGACTCCTTGTAAAGCTGTGTCAGAAAGTGACCTATAAGCAAACACACAAACATAAGTTTATTTTTTCATAAACTCGTCCACTTTAATTTGTGAAAGAGTAGGTCCATTATGGCCAGGGGTATGAATGATATGAAAATATCTGGATAGCAGGCACTGTACGTGAAAGGGAGTGCTCGGTCTTCTGCCTTCAGGAAAGGCAGTTAGTGAAGAATCTGCTTCTTCATGGGTTTTGGAGGGGGGAGAGGGGAGGACAAAACTGGAAACTGCATGAAGGACACTACACCAGCTGAATGGGTAAAGCATTCGACTTCCATCCTGTGGCTCCATGAAGTCGTGGGTTCGAATCTCGGCAACGGCGTCTGGTGTTTTAAGGGTGGGGATTTTATTATTTATTCTCCCAGGTCAACTGAAAGCGCAAACCTCTCCATACTTTTATGGAGTACGTAAGTTGAAAAATACACGTTAAGGATCCTGTAATTCCTTGCAGGGAATGGGATAGCTCGCGGTCAGAGCACTTCGCTTTCTCCCAGCTAATGTTCAGCGGCGTCGAGCGTGGTTACCAGTTGGATGGGTGACCGTTTGCGCGCCTTGGCTTCAGTACAACCCCCAAGTTCACCCAGCTGTGAATGGGTACCTGTCCTCTTTAAGGTCAGGGAAGGTAAAGCAGCGGGGGAGAGGAGATGGGCGCCGCCCTCAATATGCTGGTCCCTGGAGAAGCTGAGTTCCCTGATGTCTCGCTCCCCTACAACCACATAGGTTATGGGACACCTTTACATCTTTTTACCTTTTAACCTTTTCCCTACGGGTAACCCGTGATAGGGTAACCAACCATCCCCTAACCCTTTCCCCCCGTATCGCCCACTACTGGTTACGGTAGCATACGAATGTGCACAGCGCACATGTGTACTGGGAAAGAGGGGCTCTGTCCTTTAACATAGGGATAGTGTTAATTCCTGCCAGGGTTCAAGGTGGTACTGAAATATCAACTCGCCCCTTACACACCCTGTACCTGGAGAGGGATAGACTCCACCAGGTTCATCTTGTCCAAGAGACACGGACTGAACACTTTAGTGCAGTGCTCTTAGGATTGTGCAGGGAGTTAGGGGAGAGAGAAGAAGTATAGTGCATAAAAGTGACACTCCACCACGAAATGAGTCGCTTTGCACCTGACCCACTTTTCCGTTAGGAGCCATCTTAGGTAGGTGGGGGGTCAGGTTGTCGATTTTGAGATTTTGATTGATTACGAAACTAAAGCCATTTTTCTACCTCGTACTGAAGTATCAAGGCATAATTTTGTCTCCTTTTACTTAAAAAACGTGTTTAAAAAACACCCAAGCCCTCATTTTGACCATCTATTATGATGCAGATCTTGTCAGTTTTTCATTTTACCACTTTCTGCAAGTCTACTATTTGAATTTGTAATAACTTTTTGTAGAAGTGTCCGATTTACAGTCTGTTTTCTGTGTTGAATAGCTTATTTATTGCAGATTAATAATGTGTCAACAACTGAAAAATTGACCTCTGGTGCAATGCGACTCATAATGTGATGGGAGCGTCACATATTATGAAGCATTGCACTTGATGCGAGGCCACTGTGGGAAGAAGCAGAAATCTGAAAAACAATGAGAGTCAAGACACTGTTGGTAGTTTTCTGATACAACTTGATTAGTTGAACACTGTTCCATCACAGGTTTAAAATTGGCTTGAAAAAGAGCCGTTTCATTCGCTTCATAAAGAGTGTGCATAATTAAAAAGAGCTGTTTCATTCGCTTCATAAATCGTGTGCATAATTAAAAAGAGCTGTTTCATTTGCTTGATAAAGAGTGTGCATTTTTGAACCGTATCACTTCTGCTTCACTTGGTTCGAGCATGCTTCCGTATTTTACTCTTTAACATACATACCTCTGAATGCGACAAATTTCTTTTGCATGGCAGAGAATGAAATATATATATATATATATATGAATATGATCATCACCAGTTTCGGCAATAGTTCGTAGTGAAAATTGCTTTCCTGTCGCGGGACAGGCTGGGGTGCTTGTTTGAAATCTTTACTTAGGTAGTTTGCTTGGTAACATTATTTGCCTGTACCTAGTGAATATCCCCTCCTTCTCTCTCTGTCTCTCTCTCTCTCTCTGTGTCTCTTGTCCCTCTCTCTTTAATTCTCCCACATCCGCCATTTTGCTTGGGGAAAATTTGCTGTTTCTGTTCCCAAACAGAAGAGCCTGCTTTTAACATTCTTTTTTTAAATTTTTATTCCCCACCCCCACACATTATTTTTAGAAGCAAAACAGTGGATCAGACAGCTTTATCTATCTTAACAGGCTGCTTTTTTAATCAAACGGTAATCATAAACAAGCTGGGGGTGTTTGGGGAATTTAAAAATTTTTTTTAGAACTTTGCGAATTTTGTTGTTGTTGAGATTTGACTAACCCTAAACCATTGACGGCTGAATTCATCTCTCTTAGTGGTCGTGATGTGATATGCTGCCCCCCCCCCCCTCTCCACCTCCACCTCTCCCTCCCACCCCCACCTTCCCTCCTCTTCATCTGCTTAACAATCACCGCGTAAGTAAGCTATATATTCCGGTGATTTTCAGGAGCAGAAGAAGACAGAGCAACGGAAAAAAAAGGAACCATGTGGGGAGATAATTTTTTTTTTTTTTTTTGGTGGTTTGCTTTTTAAAATTTTTTTTTTTTTTTTAAGAAATAGAATTGGCAGTAGACTTCCCTTCTCTTAGCGTGGCCTGTGACTGGTATGCTGTTAACAGTTCATGGACCTGCAGCGCTTCTACGTTGTTCTGGATACAAACTTTTTGATTGACTTCCTGCGAACGGAAGTGGCCTTCCTCAAGCACTCGTGGAAGGGGCTGGGGCGACCTACCATCACCTTTGTGGTGACAAACGGGCTGATGGGTAGGTTCCTTTACCATTTTTACGAGTTGAGGAGGTTAACCCTCTGGATACGTGTGAGACTTGTCGGCGATGAGATGAATTCAGTTTTTGTTTTGTTGTTGTTGTTGTGTTTCGAAACTTGAGTTAGTCGAGCGAAACGCTTTTAGTTTTTTTGGGTTTTGTTTTGGTAAGTAATGAGTTAAGATTAACGGTTTCAGTTTTTTTTGTTTCTAAACTGAGTTAGTTGAGCAAAACGTTATTAGTTCTTTTCTTTTTTTTGGTAGTAAAGAGTTAAGATTAACGGTTTAGTTTTTGTTTTTTGTTTTTTTGGTAAGTAAAGAGTTAGTTAAGGATAATGCTTTGATTCTGTTTGTAAGTAAAGAGTTAGTTCAGTTTAATGCTTTGATTTTTGGGGGTAAGTAAAGAGTTAATTCAGTATAGCGCTTTGATTTTTTTGGTAAGTAAAAGAGTTAATTCAGTATAACGCTTCGATTCTGTTTGTAAGTAAAGAGTTATTAAGTAGAAAGCTTGAATTCTTTATGTAAGTAAAGAGTTAGGTATAACGCTTTAATTCTTTTTTTGGGTAAATAATCATTTTTTAAGCGGAATTAAAACAAAAAAAGCTCACTTTTTGGGGGTGGTGGGGGTGGTGGTAAATGATCATTTTTGTAAGTGGTAAGAAAATCTCAGTTACCTTCTGTTGTAATGTTGTCATCCTGACTGTGCTCAAAAGCTTGATACTATTTAGATAGATACGGTTAGATATTCTTTTTTTTTTTGCTGTTAAGGTTGGGTTTGGATCAGCACATTTTTCCTTTAGCGGTATTTGGTTACACGACTGTTTTATCCCTCTGTAGACAGCAAAAACTGCTCCATTCCTCGGATTTCTTGGTTTCCGACTAGCAGTACATTGCAGGGGTGGGGTGGGGGGCTGGGATGGGGGTGGTTCATATCATTATGACAGGAGAAACACTGTCTCATGCTCGCTTCCCCATCACAGATTTTTTTTTTTTTTTTAATTTTTTTTTATGGATCGTCACTTTATCATCCTACACGCAGTTTTTGTAGTAGGTGTTATGATTTGTATATGTGTGTGTGTGTGTGTGCGTAGATATTTTGTATGATTCTCCCATATCCCTAAAGGGGATGACATGCATATAAAGAAGAAGAGAACGTGAATCCGCAGTCATAAGTCCTTGACACTGTAAGACAAAATGGTGGACATGCTCCCTTCCCCTTCACTCCCCTTCCCCTCCTCCCCATCTCCCCATCTCCCCATCTCCCCTTCCTTGCTTCTGCCGCTTTTCTCCATGCACCGCTACGATAGCAACAAGTGTCCAATCAGTGTACATGATTGTTAACGATGACGACGATTACCAGTTGTAACGATGATGATGATGATGATGATGATGATTATCAGTCGTATACTATCCACCAACATGTATGTTCGTTCATCTCGTGACAGGGGCTGGGTCGGGCTTTTCACTGATTGCATGATTTTTCCTGCCACTGCTTTGTTTGTTTGTTTGTGTCTGGATTTCACGGCGGTCTGTGACTGATCACTAAAAAATCTTATTGCGTTCGTCTCTCTCTCTCTCTTTCTAGCCAGTGTCCAGCACTTGTCTGTGTTGGGTGTAGCTAGTATGCTATCCTCCATCCTCTTTGATGTATTTCTTCTGCTTTCTTTTTTATTTTGGTATGAAATTGTATATAAAAATGTTGATTATTTTAGGTGATGCGTTGTATAGAGAGACGGTTTGATTGTTGCTAGTGGTGTGTAGACTTGTTATGTATGGTTTTTGAATGTAGGTTTATAGTTTAGTTTTTAGTGTGTGTGTGTGTCTGTGTTGGATTGATGAAGTGTGTTATGTTAGGAGGTAGGTTTGTCTTTGTAGGTGGATTGTGTGTGTGTGTGTGTGTGGTGTGTGTGGTGTGTGTGTCTGTGGAGGAGTGTGTGTGTGTGTGGAGAGGAAGAAGTATGCCGATTGATAAACATGAATTTTTTCAATCAAATCATGTTACTTTGTTACAATCTGTTCCAAAAAGTATCAAAAGAATATCTAAAGTTGATTATAGCATGGAAAGTTGAGATGTATTTTGAATTTTTTTGTTTATTGTAAGAGAAGAGAAAGTTGATCTTTGACATGAAATGCGTAGGGCCTTTCTTAGAAGTTGGAAGTCATAAATAGTATTCATTATCATTATTATTATTATCATGTCTTTGATAGAAAGATAATCTAGATTCTATTTTAGTCTTTACATCTTTGTCATTACTTCATTAAACAAATAGTATCGCCCTAGGCTCATTTGGATTGAATTTAGAGATAGGCGTATGTTTCATGAACTACCATGGATGATGTGTAATTGTTTGCTAAACATCTAATGTGTTAATGATTTACAATAACTAGCGCCATATTTACCATTGATTTGGAAATTAGTTTGTGTGACTTTTCTTTGAGTGTGGCTTTGTCTAGAAAGGCTGTTCAAACATGTAAGTAAATCATAGAAATGATGTTTATATTATTATATGAAATTGGTTTCTTCAGTATTGAATTTTAGGATTGTTTGGAGGTTGGATTTTGGTTAAGTTTTGTCTTAGACAGGAATGTTTGTATAATGTTTGTGTAACATGTTTTGATGACAAGAGGTCAGATTTTTTGCTTTCTTGAGGGAGGGGAAGTGTTGTTAATGAAATGTGTGTGTGTGGAGTGGGGAGGTGGGGTGGAGGGGGGGATTGTGTTTGTGAGTATATTTGCATTCATGAGCGAGAGCAGGATTGGGAGGAATGAGTATCTGCAATGCTCCAAGATAGAAACTTGAATCACTTCCGAGTAAAAGACTTAAAGTTTACAAATACATCTGCATTTGATAGACCTGCGTATTGAATTCCATGTTATCGACATATTTATTGTAACAATACAAGTAAAACATAGACCACCCCCCCACCCCCCCAAAAAAAGAGATAAACATTTCTGAAATAAGTTAGATTTAAAAAAATTTAAACTGTATATCATAATCAGAAGTAGGTCAGTTAAGAATGGCAGACTTGATAAAAACCGTTGTTGGGTGATTTCTATGGATGATTTCTTTTGTGGACTGGATGTATATCTACGCTGAAGCTTTGCATGGTTGCAGACAACAAGCACAACCTGCCCAATGCTCTGATCAGCACCATCAAGAAACTACAGAGTGGGTACATCAGTGGAACACGGTAGGTTTGGGCTGTCGTCACTGGGTCTCATAGTTTAACACTATCCCTACGATAAGGAAAAACACTGTAGGGAAAACACTATCTCTACGTTAAGGAAAAACACTATAGGGAAAACACTATCCCTATTATAAGGAAAAACACTATCCCTATGATAAGGAAAAACACTATAGGGAAAACACTATCCCTACGATAAGGAAAAACTCTATAGGGAAAACACTATCCCTATAAGGAAAAACACTATAGGGAAAACACTATCCCTACGATAAGGGAAAACACTATCCCTACGATAAGGAAAAACACTGTAGGGAAAACACTATCCCTACGATAAGGGAAAACACTGTAGGGAAAACACTATCCCTACGATAAGGAAACACACTATAGGGAAAACACTATCCCTACGATAAGGAACAACACTATAGGGAAAACACTATCCCTACGATAAGGGAAAACACTATCCCTATGATAAGGAACAACACTATAGGGAAAACACCATCCCTATGATAAGGAAAAACACTTTAGGGAAAACACTATCCCTTACGATAAGGAAAAACACTTTAGGGAAAACACTATCCCTACGATAAGGAAAAACACTATAGGGAAAACCTTATCCCTACGATAAGGGAAAACACTATAGGGAAAACACTATCCCTACAATAAGGATTAACACTATAGGGAAAACACTATCCCTACGATAAGGAAAAACACTATAGGGAAAACACCATCCCTTCGATAAGGAAAAACACTATAGGGAAAACACTATCCCTACGATAAGGGAAAACACTATCCCTACGATAAGGAAAAACACTATCCCTTCGATAAGGAACAACACTATAGGGAAAACACTATCCCTTCGATAAGGAAAAACACTGTAGGGAAAACACTATCCCTACGATAAGGGAAAACACTATCCCTATGATAAGGGAAAACACTATAGGGAAAACACTATCCCTACGATAAGGGAAACCACTATCCCTACGATAAGGAAAAACACTATAGGGAAAACACTATCCCTACGATAAGGAAAAACACTATAGGGAAAACACTATCCCTACGATAAGGAAAAACACTTTAGGGAAAACACTATCCCTACGACAAGGAAAAACACTATAGGGAAAACACTATCCCTACGATAAGGAAAAACACTATAGGGAAAACACTATCCCTACGATAAGGAAAAACACTATAGGGAAACCACTATCCCTACAATAAGGAAAAACACTATAGGGAAAACACTATCCCTACGATAAGGAACAACACTATAAAGTATGTTCTTTCGAGCCAGAAGGCCCATAGAGCCGGAGCTTATCCCGGTTTCTGTAGCGTTAAGCGAACTGATGGTTTTTCACCACCCCTGTGACAGGATGCTAGTCTGTCGCCAGATACTTCCCCAGCAGAGCTGGTACCCACTTGTACACCTGGGTGGAGTGAGGAAAATAGGAGTAAAGTGTCTTTCCCAAGGACACAACACCGAGCCAAGCGGGGATCGAACCCGCGACCTCTGGATGACGAGTTGACCGCCTAAACTACTCGACCACGGTGCCTCCCTAACAACACTATAGGGAAAACACTATCCCTACGATAAGGAAAAGAACCCCTCTTTCCCAGTGCATGTGCACTGTGCACATTTGAACGCTAAGTAGTGGGTGATACGGAGGGAGGGGTTAGTAGATAGTTGGTTACCCTATAGCGGGTTACCCGTAGGGGAATAGGTTAAATATTTGTCAGATTTTGTGGGTTTTTTTTCTCTTCTTCATCTTTTTTAAAAAATATTCTGCTTAAAGCAGTTTTCTGTCATTTTGGAAATGGTGAAATTCTGGGAGGTTTTGTTGTTGTTTTTGATTTTAAAGATTTCTCTTTTTCTTCTCCCCCTGACAAGTCAGGCTCAGTCCATCTGATTTCGGCTTCAGAGAGTATTGTCATCTTTTAAGTCTTTCTGGGGAAAAAAGGCAGCAGAATGGACCAAGAAATCAGAAAATAGACAAAGAGGGGATGACAGGAAGAAAAGGAACAAGGCAGAAACGAAAGAGAGGGATAGAAAAGAGGACATTTTTAGCACAGAATTTCCAGAAGATGGGGAAGCTATTTATACTGACAGGCCCCCCCTGACATCCCCACGGGGGAGTATTCACCTAACTTACTTCACAGGCGGCCATATTTCACAATTATTTTTCTCTTTACTGTTTTAAGACGATACAGGAAGCAGCCATCTTCATAATATAGGGGAAAGCAAACTTGGCGTGTCTTCTTTTCCAGAATTATGTGGATTCTATCTTATATATGTTTGACATTTTCAATGATTAGCTTAAAAAAACAGCAGAGGAGGCAGCTGCTGTTTCGGATACTGGGCAGCAATTTGATTATAGTGGAGGTGCCTTGCCCACAGTACATCCCTACTCTCTCGGCCAAGAGGGCATAAGGACAGTCAGCGTTGGAGATGTTCTTTCAAGGCCAACTAGCCCCCCAGGGCTGCAGAACATAAGGACTGTGCAAGTCAAGCCTCCTAGTCAGAGAGTCATAGTCGATCACTAAAAGACTAAGCTGTAAAGCGGAATTCCATGAGTGGGAAAGAAAGCCACTTGTCATACAGCCTCTCACTTTGCTGTTGCCTCCAGCGTCAATGGTTTGATCAAGAACTGTGATAAACCCCAGGCACTGTGGATATATGTATGCGTGTATGTACACATATACGTATAAAACATGATGAATTGTGACATACATCATTATGATACATATTTTATCTTTTTTGCACGGATAAACAAACACATGATGAAGGCTGTAGCTAAGTGGATAGAGCATTGGATGTCAAGCCATGGGTCCATGAAGTTGTGGGCTCAAATCTCGGCAGCAGCATCTGGAGATTTTTTCCCCATTTTTCAGCTAGAATTCCAAGGTTCACCAATGGTGGGATTTTGCATATGCGACCTTTTTTTTCCCCCCACCATGAAGGTAGGTGCATTTCAACTTCAGGGATGTATGCCGGGTATGCTTGTGTTTCCATAACGCACTGATTGCTGACATGAATTTCATGATTTTTGTAGTGTGCATAGTTCTGCGTGTGTATATACATGAAGGAAGTTAAGGCAGGTCTGCACTTGATGTTGACCTGGGAGATCATAAAAATCCCCACTCTTAATTCACCAAACACTGTCGAGAATCAAATCCACGACTTCATGAACCCATAGGATTGAAGTTGAACGATTTTAACCACTCAGCTGTAGCATAGTGTCCGTCAAAAAAGTATTTGAAGATGAAAAAAACAAAAAATCTTCACTTTGCATTGCATTGAAAAATATTAAAAAATGTTGCAGATTTGTAGTAGTAGTAGTAGTAGTATCTTCAGTTTAAAACCAATGTCTGTTCACCTGTAGTGATTTTAGGCAGATTTGTAGGTACAGCAGACGTGTGACTGGTCGTTTTTGTCGTCTGTGCAGCGTGCACATGGGTAAGCTGAGCGACTTTCTCACCACCTCCTGCATCACCCAGCTGGACTTCCTCCGAGATCAGGATGACCCCTCCCAGAGTAAGTTCTGAAATTATGAAAGAAAGGTCTGACTTTTATTTATTTATTTTATGTATTTATTATACCACTTTTAACCTCTTCACTGCTGAGTGCAAATACACCCTATTTATATAGGTAAAGGTAAAGGAGTCCCATAACCTATAAGGTTGTAGGGGGGCGAGGCGTCAGAGACCTCACTTCTCTAGGGCCAGCATATTGAGGGCGGCGCCCATCTCCTCTCCCTCGCTGCTTTACCTTCCCTGACCCTAAAGAGGGCAGGTACCCATTTACAGCTGGGTGAACTGGGGGAATTGTACTGAAGCCAAGGCGCGCAAACGGTCACCCATCCAACTGGTAACCACACTCGACGCATCTTAACTTGGCTGGGGGGAAAGCGAGTGCTCCAACCACTGAGCTATCCCGTCCCCACCCTATTTATATGCCAGGGAGAAAAACTCTTATATACCACTTGTTATGTTCATGTCCCTATAACTCAGAAACTACTCGAAGAATACTCCTAACATTTTGCCCACTGATAGTATATATATACATGTACACTGTAGATTCCCCAGAAATTGTCCAGGTTGTCGGCATATAGAGCTCACATTCGGCCTGGAAAATGTCCTGGCAGGGGCAGTCAAGTGGTTAAGTCACGGCAGGTTTCTCTGCGTGAAATTCGGGCTGCTCTCCCCCAGGAGAGCATGTTTGCCCCAAGAGCAGCGCCACCCTTTATCTTTTTAATTTCTTTTCTTGTTTAATGTGCGTGTGCATGCTTGCATAGGGGCAGTTTTACTTTTAGAAACATGTGCTGTTATATGTGTAACTGTTTTAACAAGATATAGTGCTGTATAGATTCCATTTATTATTATTATTACATGCATGCACTTGTATGCATGTGTACGCACACATGCGTGCGTGTATGCATACACATGCACACTCATGTTTATTGTATGGTACAGTACAATACAAAACGAGTTATTACAATACAATACAGCACAGAACAATACAACTACAGGGCTTTTTTATATATTTTTTTTATTAAAGAGAATGGGCAAATTCTACACTGATGTAAGTTAAGATGGTAATCTTTTACAGTAAAAAATATTGTAGTTTATTATAGTGCAATACAACATTGTAAGGTAGAGAGAGGTATGGCACAATAGTCTGAATGTAACACATCACAACATACAAAGTTCTACAAGTTATTTCCCGATGCTTGTTGCAGTCCATGGATATGTAGTGTAATGCAAAGAACAGGGCAGCATAGCACAACACAACACATCGCAGTGCAAAACAACACTGCGTAACACAATGCTGTACAGCGCAACATAGAAAATGCCATTTGTTCTTCAGTACAACACAGCTTAGTACAACGCAATGCCACACAGCACAACATAGCAAATGCTGCTTGTGATGCTCCCCCACATAATGGGTCGCATTGCACCGCAGGTTGATTTTTAGTTATTGACATGTTATCAATCTGCAATAAAGAGGATATTCAATTTTTTTTTTTTAATTGAAAATTGGATAATTCTATGAAAAGTTATTACGAATTGAAATGATACACTGCAGGATTTGACGAAATGAGAAACCGACTAGTTTAGCATTGTAACAGATGGTCAAAACGAGGGCTTGGGTATTTTAAAAACATGTTTTAAAGCAAAAGGAAGCAAAATTACACCTTGATATTTTATTACAATGTAGAATAATGGCTATTGTTTACCTATCAATCAAAATCCCAAAATCGAAATCCTGACCCTCACCTGCCTAAAATGGCTCCTTGCGCAAAAGTGGGTCAGGTGCTGAGTGACTCGTTTCGTGGTGGAGTGTCACATTTATTCTCCAGCACAACACAGCTGAGTGCGACACAACGCCACACACCCACAACATAGCAAACGCCGTCTATTCTCGCTGCATTCCCGGCCGTGTCACCTAACCCTGAGAATTCCATGTTCTCTTAACTCAATGGAGTCGCAGTGAAATCGATCCCGCCATTTTGTGGTGACGCGTGATTTTGGCTATATTTGAAAAATTCAGCAGACTTACCCAACTTAATAATGACACACACATTATACATCATTGAAAAGCTTATAATGTCTACTTTTGAAATTATTTCACAGTTTTTTAACAGATGACTGTATTTATTTTTTTACAAATTTTCAAAATATGTCACTGAATGCTGAAAAATAAAAAGTTCTGAAAATTAGGGCTGGTATCTTACATGGCTTGAACTGTTCATTAACTAGCCCCCCTTGAAGCAATGTGATGATTTTTCACCAAAATAAAGTTCCCTGAAGCTGGCTGAATCCATCTGATGTCACTTTTTGTACAACAGAATAATTTTTTTTATAAAAAGAATCATAACACCGGAGAGCCTGAAATCCCCAAAGATATCACTTGTTGACATGTCAAACAAAATTAGCCAACAGATAAAAAACCAGGCAAGCTTATGGTCAAGGAAAGCAACTGTGCTTAGAAAAAGGATTGCCCTACAGGCCAGAGTACTTTCCCTTGAGTTAAACATCACTATGTGTTTGTTTTTTTAAAAATGATTGGCCTACACGCCAGAGTACTTTCCCTTGAGTTAAACATCACTTTGTGTTGGTTTTTTTTTAATTCCGTAAGTCTGCCGATTCTTAAGCTTCGGCACGTCACAGTAAAGGAAAAGAATAGCCGAAGCTACAACAACCTCAATGTGTTCACTGTTTCAGGCGAGCGCAGTGTGACCGACTTCATTCAGAAGCTGGTGTCGCCCTCTTGCCCGCGCCCTCGCCTCTTGTCGCAGTCTCGCCGCGCCCGGCGCACCAGTCGTGGTGCCGTGGGCCAGGCAGTCACCGGCATCGTCCGGAGGTCGCGCTCCATCCAGATCGACTCTGACCAGCTCCCTGGTGAGTGTGTGGGGGGGGGGGCGGGGGGGGGGAGAGGGGTGCCTCCCTGTGGAACGTTGTGGTGGTCGAGTTTTGAGAAGGTCTTTTGTTAGTGATGAGTGATGATGATGACCTGCTGGTTGTGAATTGTGAAGTGTGTTGGGTTTGGGTTTGGTTGGTTGGTTCTTTTCATTGTCTGTTTGTTGTTATATCTCGTCGTGACCAAAAGTGGAGAGTGCCATTTTCGCGTGGAGTTGTAAAAGCTTGAAAGAAGTGTGTGTGTGTGTGTGTGTCAGTGCTGTGTTATGTATGTATATATATATATATATATATATTTATTTGTTTGGTTTTTTTTTGTGTTTTTGTTTTTCTTGTGCTGTTTGTTTGTTTGAGTTTTTTTTGTTTTTTTTTAAAAGATGTCTGTAATGTGCGGTGCAGATGTAATGATTACCCCCCCTCCTTTTTTCTTTCTTTCTTTTTAAAAAAAAAAAAAGTGAAACTATGTGTACAGATACCTGTTCAATCTTCTTGCCTGAAATCAATATCTGTGATGTTTTGTCTGATGAAACATGTTGTGGTGTTTCTGGTTGAAAGACTCTAGAATAGTGGTATTAAGTTGTTTTTGTTTTGTGGGTTGTTGTTTTGTTTTTGTTGTTTGTTTTTTTTTGGTCTGTATATTTTGGACCAAAAAAAAAAGTGGAAAATGTGGTCCCAAGTTTGGTAATATTGTGAAGACAGTGAACACACAGTTTGCTTACATAAATCTGTGAGTTAAACACTTACAATGCTTGTGATTCATACTGCTACAACAAAGGAGATTTATTCAATAGTCATCTAGTTTTTTTTCTTTTTTTGTTTGTCTCTGTATATTTTGGACAAAAAGCAGGAAATGTGGTTTCATGTTTGCTAATAATGTGAAGACAGTGAACACTTAGTTTGCTTACCTAAAGCTGTGAGTTAAGCACTTACAATGCTTGTGATTCAACAAAGCAGATTGATGTATGAAAAGGTTTCTAGTTTTTGTCCTGCTCAGTGTCACTTGATGTTGGTCAAGTGTCTTTGTGACATTGTAACCCACTTTTTTGTTTGTTCGTTGACTAACGAGTACACTGGTATGGGGGTGCATTGTTTTGTGCATCGAACGTTTCTTTTGGGGTTCTAACATAATTGCATGATTTCTGTGTCCTTTGTGTGGGGATAAGCTGAGCAATTTTCTTGAATAACTTTGTCGGTTGTGTGTGTATGTGTATGGGTTTGTGTGTGTAGTGGTGGTGGTGGTGGTGGTGTGTGTGGAGTGGGGGGAGGTGGGGGGTGTATGTGTGTGTGTGTTTGGGGGGTGTATGTGTGTGTGTGTGTGGTGGGGGGATGTATGTGTGTGTGTGTGTTTGGGGTATGTATGTGTGTGTATGGGTGTATGTGTGTGCGTGTGCATGCGTGTGTACCTGTGCTTACATGCGCGAGTGTGTGTGTTGTTCAGCATGAATACTTGTCGGTTTATGCATTTTCAGGCCTATGCCATTTTTTTGTTTTGTTTTGTTTTGTGTTTGTTTCTCTCTGTAAATAACAATTTTACATAAACCGCTGCAAACGTTTTTAAACAATACAAAAAAACTAACGCTAACCGTGACAAAGTTCCCTTCTAATCATCTGATTGATGTTCTCCCCTATAGAGTCCCAGTAGTACTACTTCAGTTCAGGCATGTCCTATAAACCATGTCACTTCTCCATGTCATTTATAATAACTGTTTCTTATAGAATATACTAACATAAGGCACAGTACCATGCAGTACAATATTAACATAGCTTTGAAAGGGAGAACAACTTGTTTCTTTGCCTCGTTTATTAACACTGCCTCAAATATTAGAATCCTTTGTCCGGTATCGGAACATTGCCTTTGCTCTCAGTGTTGTAAATACAAAATCGTCGGATTTATTTAGAGTCTTATCAGCTACAAGAACAAAAGTTGCTTTATATAAAACTCTCTGGTGTCAAAGATTGAAAATGCTAAGTTATTTGTTTATTTATGGCACTAAAAAATTACAAAATTAGCAGATTTATCCACAGTTCTGGTAGCTACAACAACAAAAACAACAAACCCACAAAATCATCTACCTTAAATTCTGCGCCAGAAACAACCACAATAATGACAACAACAACAGTGACAAAAACCACAGCAGCAATAACAGTTTATTTTATTTTATTTATTCTTTTATATCAAGGATAATGGAATAAACACTCATGTACTTTTTTTTCATCCAGTCCCTGTGTGTATGCAGTTTCATAAATTTTATCATCTGTTCCCACCGGCACACAATGGACTACTCTTTAAAAAAAACGGAACAGGATTTAACATATGCACAAGATATTCTTCGTGCGTTCGGACCTGGGGGCCTCGGTTTATAGTCTCATCCAAAAGACTTTTGGGGAGAGTGGAGTCTGCACTGATGTTAACTCTAGGGGGAAAAAATACCCTTGAACGGGATTCGAACCCGGGTCATCAGATTGCGAGCGCAGTGTCTTGACCGCTAGGCTATCCCGTCCCCACCCCCCCCACCCTGGATGATAAATAATGACGAATCACTTTCATCACAGGGCGGGGGTTGTGCCGCTGCTGTCATCATCACTCACTCTCTCACCACTCGTCTTGTTAGGACGTTTTTTTAACTCTTCGTTGTGTTTGTTTTTGTGTGTAACTATTTTTGTTTGTTTTGTTTTGTGTGTGTGGTGCTAAAGAACTGGTTGCCCACCTGAGCAGAACGCGCGCTACTAGTGTCTCGCATGGCAGTTCTAGCGCTGCCACCAGCGGTGCAGGTGGGTTAGATGTAGCCGTGCTCCACTGTATACCGACCGCTCTGGTGGCTTGTTCTTCTTTTCTTTTTTTTCTTCCCCTTTTTTGCCTCGTAACGGTTGCTTTTTTGCTACCTAGCTGAGCTGACCCACTCACGCTGCACTACTACTACTACTACTAGTACTACTACTACTACTGCTGCTTCTTCCATTTTGCTGTGTGGTGTGGTTTTAGTTGTATCCTCCCTTTTTTTGTGTGTTAGTTCTTTTACTTGGTGATGGATGGAGCGATCGGTGTTTAACCGGAGGTTTTGATGTGTGCATGGCTGTTTGCGTTAGTGGTGTTGTGGTGATTGTGTGAATAATGCGTTGTTGTTTAAAATAGGTGGAGAGGAAGAAAAAAAAAGGGAAAGTAGAGGTTTGGGTGGGTTTTTTTGGGGGGGTTGGGGGGTTGTTTGGTTTGTAATGGTTGAATTTATCTTACGTTGTTGCTAGAGTAGGTATACGCCGCCAAAAAGATGTAATCAGTGAGAATGACGTTTTGATCCTGGTCTTCTTAGTTTTCGTAAAGTAGGGGGTTTAACTTATTTTGGTGAGAGTGGTGAGTTTTCTCCCTTACTTTTCACCACATCCTGCCGCCTCTTTGTAAGGGGTAGTAAAGAAAAAAAAAGGACTAAAATACAGTTACGGATTATCAGGGAAAGAAGCTTTAAAAATAGGTTAAAACATTGGGTAGTTAATAACAAAGTATACTGTTATAGATTTTCATTATGTCACATTTGTGACGCTCGACCACATAATGAGTCGCAGTGCACCCAAGGTCAATCAATATTTAGTCGTTGACATGTAATCAGTATGCAATAAAAAGGCTGATCAATAAAAATTTTTTTTAAAAAGATAAAAAATCAGACAGTTCTGTAGACAGTTATCTTATATTGAATAGATATACTGCAGGAAGTGACAGAATGAGCACTTATTCCAGACACGTTTGGCTACTACATGTGGTGATCTAACAGCCAAGCCATCATTTCTCATTTGTTAATATTACATCACATGGAATTTTTGTAGCGCTGAATCTTGTCAAGCAAACAAATCAAAGCAGCGCTTAATGATAACTATACGTACCCAAGTTTGCACACGCTGGTATAAAGGTTTGCTTCCTAGAGGTTAGGTGGGCGTAACGACTGCAAGAAGTAGTGCGAAACTTTCATTGTTGGTAGGATGGAGACAGTCGCACCCTCCGCAGCTTTTTTGTTATCCATGGTCAGCTTCTGAAATTATATCCAAAAAGGAAACGTCCTTCAGATGTACAATTTGATCCATGTTCATTTTATATTCCAAGTGGGCGTTTTGATAATCGGTTCTGTAGATTCAGTTCAGTTTAGCGGCACCGTACTTACATTAATTAATGTCTGACTTCAGCGGTACTGGTTCATGTGAGCTGGTATGGCGTAAGACAGACATGGCAAGTCTGTCTAGCTAAACAGGGAATTGGAACAATATCGTCCTTGTGGCGGTACACCTTATAGTAGTATAGTTCGTTTGGTTTAGGTTCGTTTCGTAGCGATGTATGCCTAATTTGTTCTTGTTTTTATATGAGTAGGTTCATTGAGCTGTATGCCCAGTGGTCATTGGTTGTTTAGGTTTATTGATCAGTATGGCCTGATGTCATTGGTTCTTTTTAGGTTTATTGAGCAGTATGGCCAGATATTGTTTTTTTTAGATTTATTGAGCAGTATGCCCAGATGTCACTGGGTTTTTAGGTTTATTGAGCAGTATGCCCAGATGTCATTGGTTCTTTAGGTATAGGTTTATGGAGCAGTATGCCAAGATGTCATTGGTTCTTTAGGTTTATTGAGCAGTATGCCAAGATGTCATTGGTTGTTTAGGTTTATTGAGCAGTATGCCCAGATGTCATTGGTATTTTTAGGTTTATTGAGCAGTATGGCCAGATGTTATTGGTTCTTTAGGTTTATTGAGCAGTATGCCCAAATGTTAGTAGTCCTTTAGGTTTATTGAGCAGTATGCCCAGATATCATTGGTTCTTTAGAGATTTAGGTTTATTGAGCAGTATGCCCAGATGTCATTGATTCTGTAGCTTTATTGAGCAGTATGCCCAAATGCCATTGGTTCTTTAGGTTTATTGAGCAGTATGCCCAGATATCATTGGTTCTTTAGGTTGAGGTTTATTGAGCAGTATGCCCAGATGTCATTGATTCTGTAGCTTTATTGAGCAGTATGCCCAAATGCCATTGGTTCTTTAGGTTTATTGAGCAGTATGCCCAGATGTCATTGGTTCTTTAGGTTGAGGTTTATTGAGCAGTATGCCCAGATGTCATTGATTCTGTAGGTTTATTGAGCAGTATGCCCAGATGCCATTGGTTCTTTTGGTTTATTGATCAGTATGTCCAGATGTCATTGGTTCTTTAGGTAGAGGTTTATTGAGCAGTATGCCCAGATTTCATTGATTCTGTAGGTTTATTGAGCAGTATGCCTAGATGTCATTGGTTCTTTAGGTTTATTGAGCAGTATGTCCAGATGTCATTGATTCTGTAGGTTTATTGAGCAGTATGTCCAGATGTCATTGGTTCTGTAGGTGTAGGTTTATTGAGCAGTATGCCCAGATGTCATTGGTTCTTTAGGTTTATTGAGCAGTATGCCCAGATGTCATTGGTTCTTTAGGTGTAGGTTTATTTTGGTGTATGCTCGAAAGATCAGCAGATGTTGGAACATCTTTGTATTCTTTGTGGGCAAAGTCAAAATATTCATTGGGGCAACTTGTCTCTATTCTGAAGGAAATCTTTATTTTCTAAGGTTCCATATAAGGAGTTCCTTAGTTTTGATTTTGTTTATGGGTTATAGAATGGGCACCCTGGATATGCTTGCTGCTGATCATTGTTTAATCAGAACTTACTTTGCTATAATCGTTGGCATCAAGGGGAGATTTTGAATGGAAAAGAAAATGTTCACACTTTTTGTTATGTTTTTGAGACGGTGTCAGTTTGCTTTCATGTTTTCATATTTGTATTGTTTTATCATATTATATTTGTATCACGGAAAAGCATATCAATCCAGATTTTGTAATCATTATGACTTACTGAAAGACAAAACCATGAAGGTTTGTAATCAAATGTATTATGGAAAAACAACTAACCCAGATTTTGTTATCAAAAGAGTTATGGGGGAGCAAACACATTCAGATTTTGTGATCATATGTGTCATGGAAAAATGAATAAAGAAATCCAGGTTTTATATTCACATGTGTCATGGGAAGACCCCAAAAAATCCATATTTTGTACTCGATTGAGTTATGAGAAGAGGACAATCTCTAATTCATTATCAAATGGTTTACAGATAGACAAATCAGTCCAAATCTTGCAGTGAAATATGTTATGAAAAATAAAATCCCAGAGTTTGTAATCAAATGTCTTTTGGAAAGACCAACAAATGCAGACTTTTTTTTTTTTTTAAAGTTATGAAAAACCAAAGAAATAAAGATTTTGTAATGAAATCAATCATGGAAAAACAAACATGTAAACATATCCAAGTTTTGTAACCAAATGTCATCGAAAGAAAAATCAAAATATGTACATGAAATGAATTATGAATAACACACACACACACACACACACACACACACACACACACACACACACACATCAACACACAACACACACACACACATTTAATCAAGTGAGTTTGTGAAAAGACAAAGTGATCCATAATTTTTAATCTGATGTGTTGCAAAAAAGACGAATTCATCCAGATTTGTCATCGGTTGTATCATAGAAAGAGAACTCTGTTTATTCTGGGGTTTTAATAATAAAAAACAACAACCAGTGAGTCATTGTGGCTGCTTTGTAGGTGGGAAAGAAAATGTCTGCCTTCTCTTTCAGCTAGGATGGTGGTGGTTGTATGTTCTGGCTAGTCCGTGCATAGTGCTTACTGTGTTGTTATGAGTCGATGCATTTCTTCTCGACTTGTTGTTGTTGTGGTGGTTATATTCAGGTCCCAGCGAAGATATCTGATTTAGCGACTGTTCTGTACGACGTTGATTCGTCTGCCTTATATATAATGATGTATAGTGTGCCCATTATGTGTCAGTCAGTATTGTGAGTATGATTCGTAACGAAGCTCACCTCCCAAACGGTTGGTATCTTGCACTTGGTGACATTTTCTATTCATACGTTGATTCATCGGCCTTATATAATGATATAGTGTGCCCCATTATGTGTCAATAACGTGAATATAATTCGTAACAAAGCTTACCTTCCAAACAGTTGGGATTTTACACTACAGTGACATTTTCTGTTTATACCTTGATCAATTGCAAATGGTTTATATCTCAGGTCAAGGGTATCACATATTTATGTTGTTTTTCAACGGGTTAAAGAAGTATATAACCTCCCTCTGAATGCAAATAGCAGCATGTGACACTGAATGACATTTTTGCATGGAAGGATTTTCAGCGAAATATGTATCTTAAATCTGAGCACTTGGCTTCGTAATTTGGAAAAAATCTCCTGTGATAAATCAGACTGGGAGATGGCAGTTGTCGTTCAGTTTCATGAAGTCTAACAAGATCTGAGTTCTGTCTGTCCACAAACGAAAGAAAGTCTGTTTCGTTTTGAGCTTTGTCCTTTTGCATGTCTAACAGTCATTTTGGTGTAAATGTGTTAATCCTTAACTTGTTAAACAGTCAGTTTGGTGTATACACATGTACATTAATGCTCCACTGTATGTATCATTTTTAATTAACAAGTGAATTGATGGTCTGAAGGTAATGCTCCATATCTATATGTGGGTTTAATCCCCATTTGAACAAATCCCAGCCTTTCCCCATTCTCTAGACCTTAAGTGGTGGGCTGGGTCTGGTCTTTGGGATGAGACCATAAGCTGAGGTCTCATGTGCAAGTACACAGTACATGTAAAAGAACTTTGGGCTCAGATTGAGGATCGATCTTGGGCTGTCAGATCATGAGTGAAATGCTCTAACCACCAGGCTATCCCCCCATCCCCATGTATTGCTATAAATAATCAGAAGCATATTGTCACCAATAAGACAAAGTAACAAGTACAACAGTTATTGATACAGGATAAGCAGGTGTGCACTTGGATGAGGTTTGCTGGTGTAGTTACTCGTATTTAGCGCACGTAAAAGAACCCACAACAACAAGAGATGTTGTCAATGGGAAAATTCTGTAGGAAAAAAAGCCAGTCTGATAGAGAAACAAATGCAGTTGCAGACAGGAAAAAGAGAAGAAAAAAAGGGTGGTGCTGCTCTTGTGGCAACGATGCACTCTTCCTGGGGAGAGCAGCCCAAATTTCATGAAGATAAATCTGCCGTGACTTAAAGCGGTATACAATACAATGGTTGTGTTTTTATTCTTTTAATTTCGAGGATAATGGAATATGCATTCATGTGCTTTTTTTCCATCCAGTCCCTGTGTGTATGCAGTTTTGTAAATGTTGTCAACCGTTCCCGCCGGCACACAATTTTGTAATCCGTTCCCACTGATGTTAACTCCAGAGGAAAAAATCCTCTTGGATGAGATTCAACAGTGCTGTGTCTACATCTTCTATACTATAGACTAAGGATGCTGAATCTCCCTGGAGAATTGCATCAGGGGGTTGAAAGAAATATCTTTTTTTTGGTGTGTTTTGTTTTAAAGACTGTGATACATACTGCTTAACATTGAGTACTTGTATTGATAAAGCTCAGCCAAGGTTTAGCTCAATGCGGTTCCGAAGTTTTGATGAGAAGGAATTATGAAGGGCATGAAGACTTGTGTGTTGTTTTGAACAGATACGATAACTTGAGAATACAGTGGTAGTAGTGATGGGTGGATGGGTGGGAGGAAGGGTAAGTTGGCATTGGTTGTGTGTGTGCGTGCATGTGTGTGTGTGTGTGTGTGTGTGTGTGTGTGCATGCACGCATTTTTTTGCTGTTTATGTAGGCAGAAAGATGATTTTTTTTCTCCGCTGATGTCGATGAAAAATGATTTGACCCTGTGCGTATGTTTTAAAGAGAAAAATGACTTGAAATCTCATATGAGTTGAAGTGAGTTGGTCAACTAGGGTGTATTCGTTAATGATCCTCTATTTGAAGTGTATGTTTTCACCTTCAGGACCTTCCCTTTAACTCACTCCCTACGATCCACTGCAATCGCAGGATCTGACCTTCAGATTTTTATTTTTTAAAATCTCAATAACGTCAACTTTTGTCTGAAAAATCCGGCAGCTGGCTTTCTACTTTGACCTTCCACCTACGTGTCAACAATAAACCCTGAAAATTTCACGTACTTGCGTTGAGTATCTTTTTAGTTATGAAATTTTTTTGGTACGAAAGAGACCAAAGGGAAGACCTAGCAGGACCTGGGCTGCCTGTATTGCAGATGATCTTAGAGAAAGGGGCATAAATAAGGAGGAAGCTCAAAACAGAGAGAGATGGAGAAGGCTCATCAATGTCAAGCCTCCCCTGGGAGAAACATGGCAAAAAAGGAAGAAGAAGAAGAAGAAGAATCAACACAAATGGTCGGTGTACAGAGATACACATAGTAAGAACTGGCCAGTAGGGAGTGAGTTAAGTCAACTTTGTTTTTGTTGTTTTTTTTTTCAACTTTCAAAAAGTGCCATTTGTATGAATTATTTTTCAACATCCCTCATCTCCCCTGCGTGTGGCAAGCCCTCTATGTGGAGTGTAAACCCTTTGTGTGTAAGCTTTGCAATTTTTTGAATTAACCCCCCCTCCCCTGCCCCCCCAAAATGTGTAAAATTACTGTTTAATCATGGAAAAACTGTACTCTTTTATAATGACTCTTTGATAATACAGTGGCTGTTTTAACATTCATAGAGTACTCTTTGTTTTCTGTGCAAGGTTGAAAGGGGTAAAGTGTTAGGCCGGACTGATGAATGTGATATGGTTGGTTTGGACATAATATTTAATCAGTAGGTTTTGGTCTGGCTGGTTTTGACTTAATACGGATGATATATTTGATGTGGATGGGTTTTGACTCAGTATTGATGAGTGTGATAATAATATGGTTGGTTTTGACTTGATCTATTTGATTTGTCTTTTAAAAATTTTTTTTTTACTCAATATGATATATAATATTTGATATGATTGGGGTTTTGACTTAATATATATATATATATATATATATATATATATATATATAATATATATATATATATATATAATCTTTGTGTGGTTGATTTTAACTTGATATGTTTGGTTTTGCTTTGATTTTGATCAATTTGATATGATTGGTTTTAACTTGATATTGTCCCAGCCTTGTTAGTTTCTTGAGCAATAAACAAGATAGCATCGATGGAGTGGATATAATTTTTCTACATCTTTTGAGTGTTGCTACTAGCATGATTGTTATATTCCATGAATTTGAGCTGTTCTTTGTGTAAATAAGGTAAAAACTAATTTTCAAACTACATAAACTTGCATGTATTATAAGTGTATTGAATATACTTTTCGACATCCTTGATTCTCCTAACAATGTTACCAGGTAGATTAATTCTGAGTTTTTAAAACACAATGTTTTATGCCATTCTTTGGGGGGGGGGGGGGGGGGGGAGACCTTGAAAATGTGAAATGTATGATATATATATATATATATCAATCATATACTCATATTTGTGGGAAATTTATTTTCCATTATCACTGCTATCTTGAATATACAGATTTTGTTTTCCATCATTATGCATGAATACTATTTACTAGTGTTGGTACTGAAAACTTTTGCATTTATGCGAGTTGCAATATTCCAAGCATAATGTATACTGGCTTGTTTTTCAATTTATAAACTTTTCTGGCTGTCTGTCTGGCTGTCTGTCTATATAGCCATCCTTCAAGCGATCTAATTATCCATTCGTCTATGCGTCTGCCTACCTATGTGTGTGTGTGTGCGCACGCGCATGTGTATATGTGTGTGTGTGACTTACTTCTTTCTTGATCTCTCTGTCTTTCTGTATCTACATGTGGCTCATGTGTGTCTAATTTAACGTCTTTTCACATTAAGTGATATTAGATTACTTAATGTGAAAAGACGTCATGTGTGTCTGTTAGTCAGGTCATCCATCCGTCCATCCACCCACCCACCCACTTTCCCATCTAGACCCCACATACCACCATCGAATCGAAAGTCAGCTTCATTTATGAACACTAAACCTAGTTTGATGTTTAAAGTTGGATTATTTCTTACTAGATGTTTAGATATCAGAAGTAAGGATGTTCACCTTACATGAAAGTATATGATTAACTGTTGTTCCTATGGGCCATATGGCCTGCAAAAACTGAATTAAAATTATTGTTATTGTTATTATTGTTATTGTTCACCCACCCACTTACCCATGTATGTATCCATCCATCCATCCATCCATCCATCCATCCATCCATCCATCCATCCGTCAATCTACTGACCCATTCACCCATCCCCTCATCTATCTGTCCATCCATCCATCCATCTATCCACCCATGCCTCCATGCACTATGTTTATTGGTCAATTAATTTGAAGGTCTCTCTGTCTCAGTCTCTCTTTGTCCATCTGTCTGTCACACTGTCTGTCTCTCTGTCTCGTTCTCTCTCTCTCTCTGTGTCTCTGTCTACTGTCAAAAGTATTGATGCAGTATGACATGAATGTGTATCAAATGCTAACCTTGTTCGAGACACGAGCCTCAAAGGATCGGTTATTGTTTTCATGTGTCATCACAATTTGCATACCAATATATTGGTTTTCCTCTTTCCCCCAAACTCCATGTTTTGTGGCTTAAGGCCAATGTACATATTAAAACTGTTCAGAGTTAAGAGTTCTCTCTCTCCTCTCTCTCTCTCTCTCTCTCTCTCTCTCTCTCTCTCTCTCTCTCTCTCTCTCTCTCTCCTCTCTCTCTCTCTCTCTCTCTCTCTCTCTTTTGTCTTGTATTGTCTTTACATCTATCAGTCTGTCTTATCATTTGTCAGGTCTCTATTGTCTTTACATCTGTCAATCTGCCTCATTGTTTGTTTTTTGTTGTTTTCTTGGTCTTTGCATCGGTCAGTATGTCTCATCAGTGATTGTCACATCTGTCTTGTCTTTTGGATTTGTCAGTCTCTTTTTTTCTCTCTCTCACAAGACAGGTCATTATGGGCCTGAATCTGTTAGTCCTTGACATACAGAGTGTTATCTCATCAGTTACTAACACACGGATGATGCTGACTGAAGTTAAATCAGATAAATATCTTGATGAAAGAGGGGTTGTTGTTTTTTTTCTTTTTCTAACAACAAACAGTCATGTGTGGTTTAAGGGAGTGTATTGTATTGAAGTGAATTGGCTTGTTGGTGTATCGATTATAATCATCATAGGTCTTCTCTTGTCTTACATCAAAGAATTTGTAGTCGGTCATGTTTCCGAAAGTGAACTTTTGAAATATATTAGTCTGCTCATATACTACACCCCCCTCCCCTCTCTTTTCCCGCCATTTTGCTTGCTGCCAAACTTGAGAATAGTTTTGTTGTTGTTGTGGGTTTTTTTTGGGGAGGGAGAGAGGGGGAGTGGTTTTTATTTCTCAAGACATGGTATTGATGTTTTTTGTTTTTTTTTGGTCTTGTGTGTGGTTCTTGTTCCAGATTATCTCAGGAGATTGCATACGCCAGGTCTTTAGTTTGGATTTGTATAGACTTGTCTGTAGTGTGGTTGTACTTACTGTGTTGATAGAGACTGGAGAGTGTGTTGAAACTGGTTGGGTTTGATGTTGAAACCAGCACAGCTTTTGTTCCTTGCCAAGCATGTACTTGAAAGAATTTGATTACCTCGTGACTGTTCCGTTTGTTTTGAATTTGTTTCTTGTTCGATGACTAACAACTGGCCCCTCTCCCACTTTCTTTCGTTATCAATGAAGAGATTGCTAATGAAATACTGATTTAAAAAAAAAAAAAAATTTCAAATTTGTCATGTGCTGGGTTGGTAACTCTGCATGCTTGTTGAGACATACCTACAGTGACGTTTAATCTCTTAGAATTTGTAAGTCCATTTCCCAAATTGTTCATACCCCATGCTTCAGATTATACATTAATGTAGTACACAACTGTGACTCTCTGACTAGGAGGCTTGACTCGCACAGTCCTTAATACGTGCTGCAGCCCTGGGGGGCTAGTTGGCCTTTTGGAGAACATCTCCAACGCTGACTGTCCTTATGCCCACTTGGCTGAGAGAGTGGGGATGTACTGTGGGCAAGGCATCTCCACTATGATTAAATTTCTGCCCAATTTCCGAAACAGTAGCTGCCTCCTCTGCTGTTTTGGAGGTCAATGGATAAACATACATACATACATACATACATATAGATATTTTGTTTTTTCCACCAGCAAACACACTAACAGGATCTGTGATGAATTTCTGTAAAAAAAGAAAATGTAATGCTCACCTGGCTTTTGGACTTTTGTTTTATTTTTTTAATATAATTTTTTTTTTCTCTTTGGGGTGTTATTTTGGTCCTAGATCGGTAGATGTAGTTAAGGAGAGTGTTATGCTTGTTCCAGTTTTTCGCACTCAAATTTTGTTTGTTTATTTGTTTTTTTGGCCTAACAGAAATTGTTTGTTTGCATGCTTTTCACTTTTTTTTCTTCTTTTGTTTGTTCTGCAGTGTTTTTAGTTGTTGGGGGGGGGGGGGGGGGGGGGGGGGGGGGGGGGGGGGGGGGGGGGGGGGTGGGGTTGTTGGGTTTTGTCTTTTTATGAGTCTTATTTTGTGTTGACAATTCTGAAAAAAAATCAATAAAAAAAAAGAGGGGGTGGGTTGGGGGGGGGGGGGGGGGGGGGGGAAGGAATCACTTTGAATACTGGTGATTGCAGTCTCTTTAGTTCACTTCCCTTTTTGTTTCAGTTAAGCAAATCCCTAGACCCCCCCAAAAAAACAACACAACAACAAACCAACAACAACAGCAACAAAAGAAACACCCCCAAAAAACCCAAACAAGCAAACAAACTAACACCCCCCCCCCCCCCCCCAACAATACAAACAAACAAAACCAAAGCACCCCCCCAAAAAAAAACAACAACCCCAAAAACAAGTTAAGCCATGTTGAGGCTCAAACCCAGGGGCCATCAGATCACGAGTACAATGCTCTGACCACTTGGCTAATCTGCCCCACCCCCTCCCCCACCTGCCTCCCATTGTTTCTTTCATGTTTTGTTGATTGTTGCTGTAATAAGAGCTGACATGACCATAAACGTTGTTGCGTTGCTTGAACTATGTTATTCCACTTAATTCATTCAGAATTTTAAAAAACCCGTCCGTCAAAATTGTGACGCTGCGAGCGAAAATCGTGGATAAGGTAAGGTTCCAAATTCAGAAAATGAGATTGAAGTGTAATCTGAAAGAAGAGATCGTTCTGAACAAGACGCACACACAAAACCAGATTTCAGTTATCTGTATTCCTTTTTGAGATACACACGTTGGAGTCTGCAGGTGATCAGTGACCGTGGCTTTAGCGGTGTTCACTTTAACAGCGCGGGGGACAGGATAGCCTAGTGGTCAGAACATTGCGCTCGCAATCTGACGACCCGGGTTCGATTCCCGTTCAAGGGGATATTTTCCTCTGGAGTTAACATCAGTGCAGACTCCACTCTCCCCAGCAGTCCTTCGGATGAGACTATAAACCGAGGTCCCGTGTGCGAACGCACGCAGAACATCTTGCGCACACGTTAAATCCTGTTCCGCTTTTCGTAAGAGTAGGCCATTGTGTGCCGGTGGGAACAGATGACAGAATTCACAAATCCGCATACACACGGGGACTGGATGTAAAAAAGTACATTAGTGCTTATTTCATTATCCTCGAAATAAAAGAATGAAATAAAATAAATAAAAAGAATGAACTACAGCTGGCAACTTAGCCATGATTTTTAGCGTGCAGCCTCACAAATGTTTATGGTAGGACTCTTGTTTTTTTTCTTTTCTGGGTTTTGTTTGTTTGTGTGGTTGTTTTTTTAGTTGTTTGTGCTATATAAGGTTTGACCTAGTCATAGGTATGTTGCAGCATTGTTTTGACAACAAGCAAATAAACAAAATGTTAATGTGACACTCCACCACGAAATGAGTCGCTTTGCACCTGACCCACTTTTCTGCTAGGAGCCATTTTAGGCAGGTGGGGGGGTCAGGTTGTAGATTTTTGAGATTTTGATGCATTCTAAAACTATAGCCATTACTCTACCTTGTACTGAAGTATCAAGGCGTAATTTTGTTTCCTTTAGCTTTAAAAAAAAATGTCTTTAAAAACACCCGAGCCCTCATTCTGACCACCTATTGCGATGATAAATTTGTCAGTTTCTCATTTTGTCTCTTCCAGCAGTCTAATCATTTTAATTTGCAATAACTTTTCATAGAATTGTCACATTTTCAAGCTGGTTTTTTGGGGTATTAAGTAGACTCTTTCTTGCAGTTTTGTCAAATTTTAACATTTTTTTAATTGCATGATGATCAATGAGGATGACGTAATGCTGCTGCTGTGATAGTGCATATGCTTTGAGACTACTTGACAGGGTTGTACTCTATGCTTACTATCATAATATCATATCCCGGCGTCAACCAGGCCCGAGAGATACAGACACCTGCAGTGTTGGTCAGGTAATTTGAGCAACCACTCTCAAACTCGCATCTGGTAAGTGGATGAAGCTCGACTGTGTGGTCCCAGTCTTCCCACTGAGCCCACAGCACACTCACTCTGGGTAGGAGCCGGCCGGAGTCCGAAAAATCCCTATGACTCTTATGGGAATCGAACCTGCGATCTTCCAGTCCGTAACCCAAGGCGCTAACCACTGCGCCATGGTGGCTGGGTTTTTTCTTGCAGTTAAATAACATGTCCATAACTGAAATTTTTTAAATCTCTGGTGCAATGTGACTTATGTCGTGGAGTGCAACAAATGGGAATGCTGGCAAGCAAAGTATATTGAAAATGATTTAGGAATATATTTTGTTGCTGTTCTGTTTTGCTGTGTTATGCTATCTTTTGGTTGTTGTTGATGTTGTTGTTGTTATTGGTGTTGGTATTATGTTGATGGTCTTGTTGTTTGTTGGGCGTTCCGCAGCGTAACATCCTAGGGGTTGTCAAGCAGATTATCAAACTCTTGTCTCTTTACTCATCCCACCTGGGGAATCACTACTGTGAGATTACATAGTGGGGGGAAAAGTTTTGTGTGTAATGTATGGCCGTTTTCAAGAACCAGGCCCTATAGGCAGCCATACTCCGACTTCAGAGGGTTTTATCCTTTGAAATGCATTTCTTTTTTGGTCTTCTTCTTAATCGTCTTCTTCTTCTTTTTTCATCTTCTCTGTCTTCTTCTTCTTCTTCTTCTTCTTTCTTCTCCTCCTCCTCCTCCTCCTCCTTCTTCTTCTTATTCTGCACCTCCTCCTCCTCCTTCTTCTTCTTCTTCTTCTTCTTCTGCACCTCCTCCTCCTCCTCCTCCTTCTTCTTTTCTTCTTCTTCTTTCTTCGCCAAACGCATTTCTTTTTTCCCCTTTTTTTTCTTTAATGAAAAAGACTGTCATTCCAGATTGGAAGTCACTTTTGGGTGATTTTTTTTCAGTAAAGGTAAAGGTGTCCCATAACTTATGTGGTTGTAGGTGAGCAAAGCGTCACAGGCCTCAGATTCTCAAGGGGCCAGCATATTGAGGGCGGTGCCCATCTCCTCTCCCTCGCTGCTTTTTTCTTCTTTTTTTCGGACAAGCTGTAAAAAGAATTGTGGGATCTTGAGTTTTCGCATAGCATCATCATGATGTCTATTCCTGCACTGAAAAAATGCTTTGGAATTTTGTTATTATTTTGGGTTGTATCAGTTCAGAACAGTAATGGCTAATGATGCTGGAAAATTGTAAAGTAGCTCTGCGTGGACAGGGTTTGTTGTTGTTTGTTTGTTTGTTTGTTTGTTTGTTTTTCTTGATGAAAGAAAACGGTCCATCTGTGAACAGAGAGTTAGAGTGTTAACTGTGAGACACCCTGAAAGTTATAGTGGGGGAGAGAGAGAGAGAGGGAGGGAGGGGGGGGATCAGAGAGAGGAGGGGAGGGAGAGGGGGAGAGAGAGAGAGGGGGGAAGGAGAGAGGGGGGAGGGAGAGGGAAGGGAGGGAGAAAGAGAGGGAAGGAGAGAGAGAGAGAGGACAGAGAGAGAGTGTTGTAAGAGAGAGTTAGAGAGAGAAAGAGAGAGAGAGAGGAGGGAGAGAGAGCGGGGTAGAGAGAGAGAGACAGCAGACAGAGAGAGATAGAGAGGGAGGGGGAGGAGGGGAACAGAGAAAGAAGCAAGCTAAGGACCTTCCCCCCCACCTTCCATCCTTTCCTCCCCCCCCCCCCCCCCCCCCCCTCGCAGCCAAAGGTTTGGACATGCTCCATCATAGTTTTTGAGGAGGAAAGTGTCCTTAAGAGTCGTTGTCAGGTCTCCCCCCCCTCCCTCCCTCCCCCACCCCTCCCCTCCTCCTTCACCCCCCCCCCCCTCCCCTCCTCCTTCACCCCCCCCCCCCCCCCCCCCCCCCCCCCTCCCCCCCCCTCCGCAGCCAAAGTGTGTGGATGTGCTCCATCATAGTTTTTGAGGAGGAAAGTGTCTTAAGAGTCCGTTGTCAGGTTCCTCCTTCACCCCCCCCCCCCCCCCCCCCCCCTTGCAGCCAAAGTGTTTGGATGTGCTCCATCATAGTTTTTGAAGAAGAGGAAAGTGCCTTAAGAGTCGTTGTCAGGTCCCCCCCCTTGCAGCCAAAGTGTTCGGATGTGCTCCATCATAGTTTTTGAAGAGGAAAGTGTCTAAAGAGTCGTTGTCAGGTCCCCCCCCTTGCAGCCAAAGTGTTCGGATGTGCTCCATCATAGTTTTTGAAGAGGAAAGTGTCTAAAGAGTCGTTGTCAGGTCCCCCCCCTTGCAGCCAAAGTGTTCGGATGTGCTCCATCATAGTTTTTGAAGAGGAAAGTGTCTAAAGAGTCGTTGTCAGGTCTTGTCCCCCCCCCACCCCTACCCTTCACCCCCTCAACAGACTGGGGTTGGTTGTTGTTGGTGTTTTTGGGGTGTTTTTTTTTGGGGGGGTTGATTTAAAGAACAAAAAAAACAAGAAAGAAAAGAACAAAAAAACAAAAAAAAAACAACCCCCAACCCCAAACCCAAACCATGTCGTTGTCGTCGTCATCATCATCACCTTGCTGGGGTGGGGGTGGGGGGTGGGGGTGTACCCTTGCAGCCATCCAGTCCCCTTTCAGCCTGGAGGAGATCAAGAGCGACCTGGAGAGCACGCCCTCCGCCTACTGGCGCGACATGTTCCCGCAGGGCTCCGGCCTGTCCCAGGACCCTTCCAGGGAGGAGGGCTTCTACCGCAAGTCCAGCGAGGTCCTGGAGGACTCGCGCCGGACCTCCTTGGACGTTCTGGACCGGCCGCTGGAGGAGGTGGCGGCCTTCGGCCCCAGCCTGGAGGCCATCGCCGAGGCGGGCAGGACCCAGCATGCAGCGGTGGGGCGTCGGCAGCGTAGAGTGTCGACGGTGCATTACATGTCGACGTTCGGCCACGTGCGCATCGAGAGCGACCTGACCGCTCAGGATCAGAATTCCAAGCTGGATGAGGCGGAATACGCTTTCCCTATGGCTAGTCGTAAGAGGATGCTGGCCCAGTTTTTGTTTTGTTTTTTGTTTTTGTTTGTTGTTGCTGCGGTTGGGTTGGTTGTAGTTTCTTCTCGTTGTTGCTGCTGCTGTTGTTGTTTGTGGTTGTTGATGACGGTGGTGAGGTTTTAGCGTTTTTGGGGGTGGTGGGTGCGGGTAGGTAGGCAGGTGACCACCTCTGGTTTGATTGAGATGGGTTGGCTGCTTTTGTTCTGGTGTTGCTGTTGGATTTGGTGGTGCATGGTGTTGTGTTGGTTTTTTGGCTGTTTGGATCGCCGCGGAACGAGAAGAGAAGAGAGAGAGAGGCTGTGGAAGGTCCGAGGCTTGTTGTTGTTGTGTTGTGTTGTGTTGTTGTTTAGGTAGCGAGAGATACTTTTGAGGGTTTGTGACTTTCGTAGCATTGCGAACGAATGGACAAATCTCTTCTTTGCAAGAAGTGGAACCGGCTTTGTGAAGGAAGAATGTAGTTGTTTTTTTTTAATAAATAAACAGGTGCTTTTTTTGTGTGTGGAGTGTGGTGGGGGAGGGGAGGGTGTGTGTGTGTGGGGGGGGGGGGGGGGGGAGGGGGGTTGTGTGTTTGTAGGTAGACAGCCTGCTCATGTTTGTAGATTTTGTATTCTGTCCCAAAAAAGAAAAAACAACAACTCAATTCTGTATATGAATGCAGGTGTGTGTGTGTGCACATGCAGAAATTTACTTGAAACTTTTCTCCACATGTCTGTTGCCTTCTCTCTCCTCTCTCTCTCTCTCTCTCTCTCTCTCTCTCTCTCTCTCTCTCTCTCTCTCTCTCTCTCTCTCTCTCTCTCTCTCTCTCTCTCTCTCTCTCTCTCTCTGTCCTTCCCATCCCTCTCCATTCCCCTCCTTTACTCTTTTGCTCTGTCCCACCCCATGTTCCCTTTCTTCTCCCCCCCATCCCCACCTCTCTCTCTTAAAAGGTAGTGTGCTGTAAGTGTGCCTGTGTGTGTGTGTTCTTTCTTTAATTTAACATCTGTTCACTCAAGTTGATATTAGACCAAAGATAAAGTGTTACAATATATAGAGAACGTGTGTGTGTGTGTGTGTGTGTGTGCCTGCATGTGTGTGTGCCATGTGTGTGTGTGTGTGTATGTGCCTGCATGTGTGTGTGTGTTCATGTGTGTGTGTGTGTGTGCCTGCCTGCCTGCCTGCTTGCCTGCGCGTGTGTGCGTGTGCGTGTTTGTGTGTTTTCTTTCTCATCTTGTTGTCATTTACTCTTTACTCTTTTTACTTATGAGCACTATCTACTATGAACTACTCAAGAATCACTTTATCTGCTTTTTTTCATGGAGAGAGTTTGTGTGTGTGCATTTTTGGGGCTTCTTTTTCAAACAGACACATTTTTCAGCACTTGTTTTCAGTTACAATGGTTACACTGTTGACATTTTTGCTTGAACAAGATTTCAGCCTGTGATATTTATATATGTATTTGATGTTTCGGTTACTTTGGTTACACTGTTGACGTTTTTGCTTCCAGATTTCAGCCTGTGATATCGATTTGACCTTTAGTGTGATAATCAGTTTATACTTAGTATGTAGGTAGGTGTTATTTGAATTGTAGCAAATGTTTTGGGGGCTTTAGATGCTTATTTATTGGTGCTACATTAGTGCTGAACCAGGTTATCTCCTTCACTGGGTTGCACTGGTGATAACCTGGTTTGGCTTTGATGTGTTCTGGTTACGATTTGGGTCAGAAATTGAAGAAAGGTAAGAACGACGCAGATGATTCCGTTTTGTCCTTGATAGTTTATTTGACAGGGGGGGGGGGGTTTGGTTGTCGTTGTTTTGTTTCTGAATGTTTTTGTTATGCTGTACTTTTGCAAGTTATTTCAAAATATGTTTTCTTAGTGATATGGGATTATTCTGAGAATGCCTTTATGTAGATTATTGTGAAACTACTGACACAGGTTACATTTTGTGTGTTCATGTGTGTGTGTGTTTTACGTGTGTGTGTGTGTGTGTGTGTGTGTGAGATTCAGCCTGTGGCTGTATTAGTGTATAGTGTGTGTGTGTATGTGTTGTGTGTGTGTGTGTGTGTGTGTGGTGTGTGTGTGTGTGTGTGTGTGTGTGTGTGTGTGAGATTCAGCCTGTGGCTGTATTAGTGTATAGTGTGTGTGTGTGTGTGTGTGTGTGTGTGTGAGATTCAGCCTGTGGCTGTATAGTGTGTGTGTGTGTGTGTGAGATTCAGCCTGTGGCTGTATTAGTGTGTGTGTGTGTGTGTGAGATTCAGCCTGTGGCTGTATAGTGTGTGTGTGTGTGTGTGTGAGATTCAGCCTGTGGCTGTATAGTGTGTGTGTGTTGTGTGAGATTCAGCCTGTGGCTGTATAGTGTGTGTGTGTGTGTGTGAGATTCAGCCTGTGGCTGTATAGTGTGTGTGTGTGTGTGTGAGATTCAGCCTGTGGCTGTATAGTGTGTGTGTGTGTGTGTGCGTGTGTGAGATTCAGCCTGGGGCTGTATAGTGTGTATGTGTGTGTGTGTATGAAATATGCTATATCCATGCGAGTGAAGTGCCTGTGATCATGATGCATTGGTGGGGGACATTTTCAGGCAGTGACTCCAGCATGCCCAGCAGTCCTTTGCCCCAAGCGGATGAGGGTAACACAGGATTTCCTTTTGAACCCCTCCACCTTTCTTTTTTCTTTCCAGTCTAGTTTCTTGTCCTTTTGGTTGTGTTTTTTTAACATCTAACTGTCCTCTTCTGGGCTAAGCACTTGTGACTAAAGTCAACTCCTTTGTCTGTATGCACCTTTTGTTGTGTGTGTGTGTTTTCTTGGGCGCAGTTATCCTTCTAATTTTCCAAAAACATTTGGGTCTTATGTCGTGTATATACTTTTTTGTTTTTTCTTCTCCCTCTGTTTTCGTTTTATATAGTGGATGATATTTTCCTTCTCACCCTTCTGTGGTTTGGCTTCAAGTGTGTGCTGTGGTGGTAGTAAGTTATGGAGTGAGCTTTCATGTAATTTCAGTAATCTTTCTCCTTTTTCTTTTTAAAAAAAAATTCACTTAGTCTTATGTGTAGTTCTCTTCTGTTGTTTGGTTGTGGTTTTTTTTCCGTTTTTTTCTTAATCTCTGAAGCATGAATTTTGTATTGCCAGTATCTCTGATCCTTTGATAACACAGCCCTGTGCTATGGGGTATCTAGATGCTAACAACTGCTTGGTGGTTGGGGGGTTCCACAGTCGAGTCTTTGTGGTAAAGTGAAGTCCAGACCTCCCAGTTCTACATTGCTGGTGTATGTTCTTTTTCCCAGTTGGTCAGTTCACATCTGTATAGTGTCCGTCTTTGTCAATGAATTCTTTGGATTGGAAGGATCAGAGGATTGTGGGGTGGGGGGGAGGGGGGTCCAGTTTTGTTTTTATTAGATGATAAACGGTGGCCCCGTGGGATGGTCAGACGACCGACATTGGCGTGAGTTGAGAAGTAAGTTGTTTCAACTTGGATTTCTCCTTTAACTCTTGGCAATGCCGACTGAATTTTTCAGGTAGGTTTTGTTGTGTTTTGTTTGTTTTGTGGGAGTTTTCTTCTTCTTGTTCCTCAGCTAGAGCTCTAGGGTTTACTAATGGTGAGATTTTGGGTATGTGACCCGTTTTTACCTACCATTAAGGTAGCCACAGGATAGCTCAGTGGTCGGAGCACTTGCTTTCCCCCAGCCAAGTTAAGCAGCGTCAAGCGTGGTTACCAATTGGATGGGTGACCGTTTGCGCGCCTTGGCTTCAGTACAGTTCCCCCAGTTCACCCAGCTGTCAATGGGTACCTGCTGCCTCTTTAGGGTCAGGGAAGGTAAAGCAGCGAGGGAGAGGAGATGGGTGCCGCCCTCAATATGCTGGCCCTAGAGAAGTGAGGCCTCTGACTCCCCTACGACCTTATAGGTTATGGGGCACCTTTACCTTTTTTTTTTTAGGTAGCCACATTCCAACTTTAGGGATTTTCATGCAGTGTGTATTTTGTGTGTAGTAGTGTTGCCAAGGTGGTTTGTGTGTGTAGTGGTGGTGCTGTGATGGTTTCTGTCTACTAGTGATGTAGGTGAAACGGTTTGTCTGTCGCGGTTTGTGGTTAGTGGTGTGGCTACGATGGTTTGTGCCAAGTGGTGTTGGCAAGGTGGTGTGTGTGTGTCTAGTCGTTAAGCCATGGTGGTGTGTGTCTAGTGGTGTTGACTGGACGGTTTGTGTCCGAGTGATGTTCTGTGTCTAGCGATTTTGCTTGAGGGATGGCAGGCAGCAAGTTGGTTATGAATGTTCTTTCCTCTGTGAGTTTGCCATTCTTTCACCCTTTTTCATGTTTACACTTCTTTTTTCTATTTTTCATTTGTCTCTTGGGCTCTCTAGATTACCCATGTATGCTATCAATTTTCTTCTTTCTTTTTTTCCCCACCACCCTTTGTGTGTGTGTATGCGCACGTGCATGTGTGTGTACGGTTTTAAAGGTAGTTTCTGTTTTCATCAGTTTTTAAATATTTGTGTGTGTGTGTGTATTTTTCAAATATCGTTTCATCAGTTATTGTGATCTGATTCACAGTTTTAGGTTTTTCCTCTCAGTCTCTTGCTAGTAATATGTCTGTCATCTGTTTTCACGCCTGTTGGTTGTTTCTTAGGTGGTGTCGTATGTATATATGCATGTTTGTGTTAGTGTATGTATGTGTATGTTACCGTTTGTGTATGTGTTAGTGTGTATGTTACCGTGTGTGTGCATGGATGTGTGTTAGTGACTTTGTGCGTGTGTGTGTATGTGCATGTGAGTTGCATTTGTGTGTATGTGCATGTGAGTGTGTGAATGTTAGTGTGTGTGCGTGTGTGCGCGCGCAGGCATGTGTGGTTTCAGTGGGGTAACAGTTTCAATGTAGTCTCTGTGGTTAGCAGAGTTGTAATTACTATGATTGACTGTGTAATAGAACTGGAGGATTTATATATGTGTTTGTGTAGGTGCTTGCACAGTGTATATGTGTGTGTGCGTGCGTGCGAGTGTGTGTGTGTGTAATAGACATATGGGATTAGGATTAGAGAGAGGCAGAGAGAGAGAGGGAGGGAGGGTGAATTAGGATGAGGGGAGGGAGATGATAATATAAAAAATGCTTGTATGATAACTTTTAGATGCCTATGGAAAAAAAAATGTTTAAAAGACATAATTTAGACCCCCCCCCCCCCCCTTTCTTCCCCAAAGAGATGACTTACTCTGCTTTGCTATGCATAACTAAATGTGCGTAGGAGAGAGAGCGTAGATATGTATCTGCTTTGTGTGTGCTTGCCACTTCTGCTGCTGCTGTATTCTATGTGTGTGTGCAGTGTGTGTGTACAATTTTTCTAACATGAATGTAAGGTTTTTGCATGGCTACTTTTGCTGACCTAAGAGGCAAGTACACAGGGTGATAAAATGAAAAATGTTAGATAAAAAAAAAAAAAATTGGGGGGTGGGGGCAATGGTTTTTTTCTTATTGTGACAGGGTGGTAATTAGATTACCTCCCATGCGATCAGAGTCCTGTCGCAGCGTCCTGTTTCTAAATTGGGACACACCTGCGAATTGTGCGACACTCTGTTTCGTTGGGTGGTGGTTGAAAACCGTCCGTTGCATACACTTCGCCTACACGGTAAATTGTAGAATTTATGCAGCCTCTTTCTTAGAGGCCATATCCTCCCTGTTCTTCTGACTGTGCTGTTGTAGCTGAGAAGTTGTACAGAGTCATGACAAATCACTTTAAGTGAACAGACGTAAAATCGAAGATCTGAATATCTCCACTCTTGTTATGTTATAATATATATGCATTTCATGCTTGCGATGGTTCACAAGGCTTCTTTTCATACTGGATATTCCGATTTTTCCACACACAAAAATAATTTTTTGGTATATTATTACCCTGTATGCTTACCTCTACTGTAACCTCGACTCAACTCAGCTGTCTTCCTTGCCACTGTCGTCAGTAGGGGTTCCATGATTTTTTTTTTCTCTTTCTTTTGTGGTTAAGAATTGTCTGTTTTGTTGTTTGATTTTCGATGATAGTGGATTGTGAAAATGATTTTTTTGTATTCCTGTTATGGTTTAAAAAAGAAAAAGAAATTTTTAAAGATTGGGAAGGGGAGAGGTGTAGGGGTGAGGATTATTAGGTTAGGTAAATTGTATATTGTCATTTTTTTGAGACTGCTTATAAGTTTGTAAGTCATATGATACATATCCAGTTGTGTGTATGTGTTGTTCTCTGTGTGTGTGTGTATGTGAAAGTCAGACTTTATTTTCAGATGGGACATTGGATAAGCATTGCAGTTACTTTTGTGTGGTGTGTGTGTATGCATGCTTACATATATGTATGTTTTTGTGTGTGTTCATGCAAACATACATTCAATGATCAACAGTGCATGTCAGAGCTGTTTTGGAATTTTTTTCTTTGCTCATAAAAAACAACTACTAAAAACCAAAGCAGTTGCATCGTGATCATGTAGGGCTTAAAATTGTATTTATTGGATCGAGCATCATAAATAGTCTCTTTCATGATTAAACTAGAAATTGTTGTAAACATTTTGCTTATGGCTAGAGTTGCATTTTTTTTGACTGTCATGCCTGTGCCAAAATTTGTTTTTAATATCAAGCATTCATCAAGAGCAAGAGGGGTGGGGAGGGGGAGAGGATTAAAAAAAAAAAAGCATGAAAGAGAAATGTCTTGAAAGGAAAAGTGAAAAATGTATATATTTTTCCATATTCAAGAATCGGTTTTTATTTACGAGAGATGTAAAGAAGTATTATCATATCATTGAAGACAATCATTGAAGACAGTGTAGCATATATGAATGTGTGTATGTGTGTGTGTGTGTGTGTACATGTGAATCAGTGGTAGCGGTGGTGGTTTGGGGTGGGGATGTGGGTTAGAGAATATGTGTATTGCAGAATTTTAGCTTTAAAAAAACCCCCGAAAATGTTCATAGTATCGTATATTGCTCGATAACAAAAGTATAGATGTGATCATTGTTTCTGAAGTACACTGTTCTATCACAAAATTTTGTGTGCTGAAATTTGATATCAGTTTGTGAAAAGATTAAATGTAGATAATGATACTTCTTTTTTCTTTTTTTTCCAAGACTGTATTTGGTGTTCTGAACCGTATGTTGTTTAATGAAAGTCAAGGGAAATTCTTAATAATCTTAGCACACACACACACACACACACACACACACAACCACACACACACACACACACACACACATATATATATAGAGAGAGAGATATTTGAGGAGATCTGTATATTCTAGTGACTGTGTGTATTTTACTGTATACTATATATTTTAACAAAGGAATAGTTTTAGAAGACATTTGTGCATATTTTTTTTTATCTAATTAAGACAAGATTTTGTGTATTTTTTGGGGGGTTGTAAAGTTCACTAGCAATGATTACATAGATATTTATCTCAAAATAACGATTTATCATGAAAAAGAAGTATTTTGAAAAGGGTTAATATATAAGATCATGTCATTGAAACTTTGTGAATTCATATCTCATTAATAGTGTTCAATGCAGTATGCTTTTCCTTATCGTTGAAATGATTAAATCTTATGGTTATATGAAGTATGGCAGCCTTTTTAACAAAAGTGATGAAAAGATAACACTTCTTTATAATTTTGTATTCAAAGACCAAAGTGTGAGAAGTAGTCATACTGATTGGAAAATTATAATCAGGTTTGGGGGTGGGGGGGTGAGAGTACTGATACCTCGAAATATTCCTTTAACAATCATTTACCCAGATGTCGTTAATCTTTAACAAAAGTGATGCATTGAAAATGAAAATTCACCCATTTCTTTTTTTTTTTTTCACCACTAAAATAATAATTTTGTCATTCTTGAAAATCAGAGAGTCTACATACACATACATGCACACGCACACAAGCACGCATGCACACATACACACACACACACGCAAGCACGCATGCATGCACACACACACACACACTATCACACACACACACACACACACACACACACACGCACACTCTATCTCACACACACATACACACACACTCTATCTCACTCACACACATACACACACACTCAGCTGTTTCTCTCTCTCTCTCTCTCTCTCTCTCTCTCTCTCTCTCTCTCTCTCTCTCTCTCTCTCTCTCTCTCTCTCTCTCTTCTCTCTCTCTCTCTCTCCCCATTGTCAATTTCTCCTACGCCAACCATGTATTATGGCCTAAGGCCGAGATACATTAAAGTTCTGAGCTCTCTCTCTCTCTCTCTCTCCTCTTTTCTCTCTCTCTCTTCTCTCTCTCTCTCTCTCTCTCTCTCTTCTCTCTCTTCTCTTCTCTTTCTTCTCTTCTCTCTCTCTTCTCTTCTCTCTCCTTTTCTTCTCTCTCTCTTCTCTCTGTCTTCTCTCCTCTCATACTTCCTCCTCATCTATCTCTCTCTCTCTCTCCTCTCTCTCTCTCGCATTGTTCATTTCTCCTACCCACCATTTTTGCCTAAGCCGATACATTAATGTTCTGAGTTCTCTCTCTCATTCCCACCTTCACTTCCTGTCTCTGATCTCTCTTCGCACATCTCTCACTCTCTCTCTTCTCCAGCTCCTCACCCTGTGCTCTCTCCGTGCCCTGAGCAGAACCTCCCCCATTCACCACCTGAAGGAGGCACTATCGAATGGGTCTCATGATCACTTGCTGTCGGGCCAATGCTGGGCCTCCTACTCTTACACCAGCTGCGGTAGCCCGAGGAGCTGGTGGGAGACCCTGAAGGAATCGGATCCTCCCGGGCAAGCCGAATCATCCTACCTCTACAAGCACAGTATAGTCCCTTGTGGGCTGGTGGCGAATTGTGTGTCTCACCTTGCTTGTCTAGCCGTAGTTCTCGTGCCGTGGGGAGAGGCAGTCCACCATGAAGATTTTGCAACCAGTTCCTCGCGGTCCTCTGCTTTCCGTAGCAAGCTTCGTTCCACTCAAAAGCGCAGTCCACTTACTCTCTGATGTTGTCTTCCCATCAGTTTTCTCCACGCCTCTGCTTTCTGTAGCAAGGCGTTCGTTCCACTCAAAAGCGCAGTCCACTCTGTGAGTTTGTCTTCCCATCAGTTTTCTCTGTCTGCCTCTTTCTCCACTCCTCTGCTTTCTGTAGCAAGGCGTTCGTTCCACTCAAAAGCGCAGTCCACTCTGTGAGTTTGTCTTCCCATCGTTTTCTCTGTCTGCCTCTTCCTCCACTCCTCTGCTTTCTGTAGCAAGGCGTTCGTTCCACTCAAAAGCGCAGTCCACTCTGTGAGTTTGTCTTCCCATCAGTTTTCTCTGTCTGCCTCTTCCTCCACTCCTCTGCTTTCTGTAGCAAGGCGTTCGTTCCACTCAAAAGCGCAGTCCACTTACTCTCTGATGTTGTCTTCCCATCGTTTTCTCTGTCTGCCTCTTCCACGTCTCCCTTCCTTGTACTGTTCCCTGTGGTAGGACAAGTCTTGGCCAGTCCACATGTTCGTGTGACGTGCCAAAACCCACTTCAGTTTACGTCTTTTCACTGAAGTCAGGAACTCTTCATACGGTTGAGCGCTTTGATTTGTTGCTTTACAAGATTCAGCGCTATATAAATTCCATACATTATTATTATTATCATTATTATTATCATATGGTTCCGATTGCGTTTGTAATTCTGGCCTTCACTTCCTCGTTAGTGATGTGATCTCTGTATGAGATACCAAAGAGTTTGTGAAAGGACCTCATCTCCATTGCCTGTATCCTTTTTTTTTCTTTCCCCAGTGTCTGCTGTTATGATCCACGTTTCACACGCGTACAAAAATATGGTTCGAGTCTTAACAGCACACACGTCCATCCTTCGGATGAGACTATAAACCAAGGCTCCGTGTGCGGACGCACGCAGAACATCTTGCACACACGTTAAATCCTGTTCCGCTTTTCGAAAGAGTAGGCCGTTGTGTGCCGGTGGGAACAGAATGATGACAAAATTGACAAAACTGCATACACACGGGGGACTGGATGTGAAAAAAAAAAGCACATGAGTGCTTATTCCATTAGCCTCGATATAGAAGAAAAAATAAATAAATAAAACATGACTCAGGTCAAGGGTCCATGGCCCCTGGTGCTAACATTAGCGCCTCCCTGGCTTGGACCAAGTCTCAAGTGTGGTCAGTTCCTGCTATCATTAGCACCCAGCTAGGCTGAGCTGGGATGGAATGGAATGGATATCAGCTGGGAGTAGCTGAAAGTGTGGGTGGTGGAGGGGGGGGGAGGGGGGGGTGGGGGGTAACTGGTCAGCTGTGGTCTGGCTGGTTGGTTGTTGATTTTGGTTTTTTTTTTGTTTCTTGGCCCTGGAGTAGGGGTGGGGGGGAAGGAGGGGGGGTTGGGGGCCAGGGGGTTGTTTTGTTTGGTTTGAGTTTTTTTTGTGTTTTTGTTTGGATAGAGTTTTTATTTCATTTTATTTCTTCTTTTTTTATTTCGAGGATAATAGAATGAGAGCTCATGTGCTTTAAAAATTTTTTTTTTTTACAACTACTTCCCATGTGTGTGTGAGTGTGTGTTGTCATTCCAGCAGTTTTGTGAAGGGGTTTCATGTGCCAGTTCGTGCTGCAGGCCGGAGGTCATCAATGTGGTCCTGCGTCTGGTTTGAAAAGTCGGATCAGGTTTTATCATGTTCTGCCATAGGTTGTTTGTGTGTGTGGCCATGGGCCGTTGGGTTTTGTTATCGAGCTTTTGTGGGAGTGGACCGGTTTCATATGTTCAACTACCAGAGGAGAAAGTGCAGATTATTTAAAAGATTCATATGATTCCCGGGGAGCAGATTGGAGTGCATGTTCGGACCACTGGCTTCTGTGAGCGTGAGCGTGTTACGTGTGGATGTGTGTGTGTTGTCGCGCTGGCTTCGTGTTTTCAGTTACCATCGAATGGGTATGCCTTAGCAGAGTAAACAAGAGGAAATTACTTAAAAGATTACCTAGAGATTGTGAGTGTGTGACGGCCTGTGTGTGCGAGCATGATGTGTGTGTGTTGGTGTCAGTGTTTACCTGTTTGATGTGTGTGTGATTTGTGGTGTGTTGGTGTGTGATGATGTGTGTGTGTTGTGTGTTTGGTGTGGTGGTGTTGTGTGTGCATGTGTGTGATGTGTGTGTGTGTTTGGGGGTGGGTGTGTGTGTTGGTGTGTGTGTGTGTGCTGCGTGTGTTGTGTGTTGTGCTGTTTGGTGTGATGTGTGTGTGTGTTGTGTGTGGTGTGTGCATGCATGTGTTGTGTGTGTGCGTGCGTGTGTTGATGTGTGTGTTGGGGGGGGGGGTTGTGTATGCACATGCATGCGTGTGTGTGTGTGCGTGCGTGCATGCGTGCGTGTGTATGTGTGTATGTGATGTTGTAGGGGTCCAGAATGGAACACGAACATTGATGAAAAACAGAAGTGCACAGTGAGGGATCTGCTTGTGGAGCTGTACGAGAAGGTGAGCAGCGGACATGCATGCATGCACTCACACAACTGTGTCTGCATGATTATATTTTGAGGTCATATCATTTTATTAGCTGCATGTATGAAGCAGTCAGTGGTATTTCTGGATTGTGTGTGTGTGTGTATTTGTGTGTGTGCGTGCGTGTGTTTATTTTATGTTATTAAAAAAAATATTTATTAATTCTTTTATATCGAGGATAATGGAATGTGCGTGTATGTTTGTGTGTGTGAGAATGTGTGTGTGTTTTTATTTTTATTTATTTTATATTTTATTTTATTCTTTTATATCGAGGATAATGGAATAAGCACTTATGTGCTTTTTTTTTACATCCAGTCTCTGTGTGTATGCCGTTTTGTAAATTCTGTCATCTGTTCCCACCGGCATACAATGGCCTACTCTTACGAAAAGCGGAACAGGATTTAACGTGTGCACAAGACATTCTGCATGCGTTCGCACACGGGGCCTCAGTTTATAGTCTCATCCGAAGGACTTTTGGGGGGAGAGTGGAGTCTGCACTGATGTTAACTCCAGGGGGAAAATATCCCCCTTGAACGGGAATCGAACCCGGGTCGTCAGATTGTGAGTGCAGCGTTCTGACCGCTAGGCTATCCCGTCCCGTCTGTGTATGTATGTACATGTGTGTGTGTGTGTATATATATATGTGTGTGTGTGTGTGCGTGCATGCATGTGTGTGTGTGTGCGTGCGTTCATGCTTGTGTGCGTGCATGTGTGTTATTTCAGGCTGGATTCTGGAAGCAATGGTGGCTGGTTCGTCACACGGCTGGGATGCTGAAGAAACGTGTGGAGGATTTGGCCATTGTGAGTTGATGCCATTTTGTGCTAGAAATTTCCTCTTTTCTATCCCCTCTCTTTTGTTTCTGCCTTGTTCCTTTTTTTTCTTCCTGTCACCTCCTGCTCCTCCTTGTCTATTTTCTGCCTTCTTGGTCCATTCTCCTGCCTTTTTTCCGAGCAGAGAATTCTGGGTTTTTTTTCTTTCTGAAAATGGTTTATGATGTGGTAGTGATGACGTAATGTTGACATGGATGTGTTGATATGGTGATGAATCATGTTGACAAGAATGTGTTGATATGGTGATGACGTAATGTTGACATGAATGTGTTGACATTATGTTGACATGAATGTGTTAATATGGTGATGACGTAATGTTGACAAGAATGTGTTGATATGGGTGATGACATAATGTTGACATGAATGTGTTGATATGGTGATGACATCATGTTGACATGAATGTGTTGATGTGGTGATGACGTAATGTTGACAGGAATGTGTTGATGTGGTGATGACGTAATGTTGACAAGAATGTGTTGATATGGTGATGACGTAATGTTGACATGAATGTGTTGATATGGTGATGACGTAATGTTGACATGAATGTGTTGATATGGTGATGACGTAATATTGACATGAATGTGTTGATATGGTGATGA